>JZKD02S2411955.1:1652268-1682611 GCA_000966675.3 Picea glauca
GAATCAGTTGTTACTGTGCTTAAACAATTATTCCCATTTAAAACTCATTACATTACACTCAATGATAATCACAATAATGGAGGGAAGTAAGATATAGAATATTCAACATCAATCACACACATGAAATATACAGATATAGATATTCCTGAGGAAACCCATAAATGGAGAAAACCTCTTCTTCTTGATATGATAAGTAGTCTTTATTTTCTATAAATTATCATTCTTATGAGCACCAACTCCTTTCAAGGATACAACCTCTATCTTACAAGAAGCAACTTGCTAAGAGAACCAACTCTCTGGTTTCTCTAGCACCCACTAGAAGGAAGCACCAACTCCCTTTGTGTTCCAGCACCAACTGGATGGAAGCACCAACTTCTAGTTACATAGGAACCAACCTGTATAATAGAGAACAATAGTTCTCCCTTGCACCACCCTACCACCCTGGTTTTAAAGGCTGCAGCCAGATGGAAGTTACAACTCCCTTTGTTCAAGAACCCACTTGAAATTCTGAGGACAACAGTGCTCCCTAGAACCACCCTACCACCCTGAGATATAAATCTTTGTTACTGAAATTTATATAGTGATACATTATTTAACAATGACTTACCAGTATTATCACTATTCTGCTACGTTGTTGTGCTTTCCCTGCATTAGTGTCTTCCTGCTCCGCATATTCTTGCACTTTCTATTCCTCTACTCTGTCTTTGCATGTGCACCTAGGATTTCTCTTCCTTTCTCATATATCTATATATGTTATATATTTTTATTTTGCATTGTATGCTCTATGCACCATTTCCATTCTATGCGCTATGCCTCTTCTGTGCACTTCATCTACTACGCACAATATGCTTATACTCACATGAATAACTATCAAAATAAGAAACACTCTCTTCTTTTTGCTACGTATATTTATCATGCCAAGTCCTCTGCCAGATCATACACTCAAATCTTCATCCTCTCTGGAAATTATGATGATCCTGTTCTTCATCAGCGGTCGTCATCCTGAGATTCTTTGTCTTTTCTGGCAGTTACAGTCTTTGAGAATTTTCTATCTGTCAATTGTTTCTATGATGAGTCTTCATTCCTTTGGTAGTTACCTTGAGACTCTTGAGCTCCTCTAGCGATCACCCTGAAGCTCTTTGAATTCTATGGTAGATACAATCACTTTGTTTCATCAGTTACAGATAGTCATTTTGGATTCTTTGTCTTCTAAGACCCTTCCTTCACGTGACCACTAGTGATGACGAAATGCCTATTCAGAAGGCGCATCATGATCTTGTTCTAGCAAACGCTAGCTCCCTTTTTTTTATATGACTTTGGGCTATGAACTTCACATGACCACATGATTGCAGGTGCATCCATAGGCAGTTTGAGGGAAAGCCGCTTTTCTCTCTACAATTCACTATAGAGCTCCACATATGCCTTTGGAAACACCATGGTTTTGATTGTGGTCCGCTCATGAAAAATTAAGATACGAGAATGTTCTGACCTTGCAATGCGATGGGACCGTCGATCTCATGATATTGACGGTGCTCCTGAATGGATGGTTCAGATCTATCCTCTTAAGTCTGCTAATCATATCTAGCCTTCATAAATCAATAGATGTGATTTACTTCATGATATGGGCTTTGGGAGTTTCAAATATCAAACCCTTCTTTCTTCCATATGCCAATCTTCTGGAGCTGACAATCCACTGATGTGTGTTCCTTTCAGATCAATGACTGTGATCCTTTTGCATCTCTGGACTTCAGAATTCTCAAGTCTCAAATTTCACTGTAGTATGATCAACGGTTGAGAATACTTCCGAAGTGATCTTCAGATTGGACGTCTCATGTATACTTCTTTACTTCAAATCTTTGTGACTTTCTCTCTTCGACACTTTGGCCCTTCACGACTTCAACTCTTCACAAATTCAGTCCTTCAGGAATTCGGTCCTTTGTAACTTCAGCTCTTTAGAATTTCGACACTTTGGCCCTTCGCAACTTGATCCTTCGAGAGATCAGAACTCTGTCCTTTGCGACTTCATCCTTCTGGACTTCAGAACTCTGTCCTTCACGACTTCGACCTTCATGAGTTCAAATATTTTGTCATTTGTCGGTGGTGAAACTCCCAAAGTAAATCTCCCAGAGTGATGTAACATTACAAACATCACCTATTGACTTGGCACGAGCCGAGTGGCTACCACATGTCACTCGTCGATGTGGTCTACCACATGTCCTTGCTAACGTGGTCTGCCACATGTCCTTGCTGACGTTGTCTTCCACATGTCCTTGCTGACATGGTCTGCCACATGTCCTTGTTGGCATGGTCTGCTAATGTAGATCTCCCACATGTCCTCTTGGATCAAACAGTTGAGGCTTACTTCGGGTCCTTACCCGGAGTCCACAGGATTACGCCACATCTTTTCTGGATCAGACAACCCAGATTTACTTCGAACGATCTGACGCTTGAGATCTTCTTCAGACGATCTGACAACTGATATTTACTTCGTATGATCTAACGGTCGATATCTACTTCAAATCTCTGGATCTCCGGGCTTGAGGAATTTCAAATATCAAACTGAATTCCTGAAGTGAGATTTTTCTTAAGCGTAACCGCCTCGCATATTTAGACCCGAAATGAATGTTTTTCGTTGATCAAGATCTTAGATTGATGGCTTGATCTGTCTACGATGCAACTCTTCTATCTTATCCTATCCTTCCACTTAGAATGATCCAACGACTGACGAAAATCTGCATAAATGAGATCTCAGATCTTACCTAGCTTATCCTATCCTTCCACTCAAAAATGATCTGACGATCGATGAGAATTCGGGTTTGATCCGATGGTTGATGGATATTCAGATAATCAAATTATCAACCCTTTAACCCCGCTTATCCTATCCTTCCACTTTAAAAATATCCAATGGTTATGAAGACTCTCAAAGCAGATCCACGATCAAGGATGGTTGTGGTTCATCAAGGATGGTTGTGGAACCACAACTTGTGATTGATTTAACTCGTCACCAAAACTTTGCAACCTGAAGTTGTGCGTTGTTGGTGAATCAACCATAATCATTGATCTTCGAATATATAAGATCAAATGGTCCTGATTAATTGCAGGATTGGAACTAGTGCGATATTTAATTCTCCTTTCGATCTCTGCAATATATCCTTGTTGTTGATCTGGCGGTTGCGCATCTGACAATCATGACTTAATCCGACGTAATCTGATTGTTTGTTAGATCAACCACAATCATCGATATTTGGGTTTATAAGATTTGACGATCTAGACCAATTGTAGGATTAGAACTAGTGAGTTGTTTAATTCTACTTTATCTCTCCGTGATTCATCCATGTCGTTAATCTAGCTTGCAGATCCGATGGTCACGATCCTCCTCCTGAGATGCTTTGATCTCTGCATATTGTTCACTCCTCCTCCTAATCTTTGATTCCTTCTGGAAACTCACAGATTCTAAGGAATCTTGCTCATGCTCCTTGCAACCTTCATGATAACCTCTAGCTATATGGGAAATCCAACTCTGTGCCCTATGCTCATCATCTTGATCTTGTAGACAACAATTTCTCATGGTCTCATCATTCCCAATGCTATCATTATTTATTTCCTGTTTGTCATCATTGTTTCCAATATGCCATCATCGTTATTGTTCTTGCCATCAATGACCAACACACTCTGCCTATAATTATGCCAACAAAGGTTGTGTATAAACAAGATGTGGTATTTAGATAAATGCAAGATGTTTTCAAACAGGAAGTCCTACCAGGTAAGGAACAACTAGATAAAATAGAGTTTAATTTAAAGGAGGATGAATCCAACTCTACAAAAGAATAGGAATAATAAGAAGAAGATCCTCATACTCCAATATTGAGGAGATCAGTTTCGAGAAAAAAGGCTACTGGAAAGGTATACTCCACCTGATTTTCGTTCAAATTTTTCTTTTTCTATTATTGATTATGATCCTAGAACTGTTAGGGAAGCAATGGATTAAGAGGGTGGGAAACTCTGGAAAAAGTCCATGGTCGAAGAAATGGCATCCTTGGATAAGAATGAGGCTTAGGATCTAGTGGATTTTCCGATTGGAAAAAATTCCAATGACAAAAAATGGGTATTTAAAAAGATGTTGAATGTAGAAGGAAAAGTGGAGAAATACAAATCTCGATTAGTAGCAAAGGGTTATTCCCAGGTTGAGGGAATTGATTTTTGTGAGATTTTTTCTCTTGTTGCCAAGTTAACTTCTATTATATTTATTTCATCTATTGCTAATGCATTTTATTTTGAATTAGAACATCTGGATGTGAAAACAACATTCCTACATGGGGATCTATAAGAAGAAATCTACATGAAGAAACCATAAGGCTTTGTTGTGAAGGGAAAGAAGGAGCTGATATGCAAGCTGAAAAAGTCCCTGTATGGTTTAAAACAATCACCAAGAATGTAATATCAAAAATTTGATACTTATATGTTGAGACTTGGATTCACAAGAAGCAAAGAGTATCACTATGTGTATTTTAAATTAATTGGTGATCATTTGATTTATTTTGTCTTGTATGTGGATTACATGTTGTTGATAGGAAACAATAAGGAGATTATCTAGGATGTCAAAACTTAGTTGTCCTCTAAATTTGACATGAAGGATCTTGGTGTTGCAAATTTGATTTTGAGCATGGAAATCAAAAGAGATTTGAAAAACATGAAACTATGGTTAAATTAGAGAAAATATGTTGAAATAATGTTGTACAGGTTTAATATGAAAGAATGTAAACCAGACAGGGTCCCTATTCCTATAGGTGTAAATTTATCTGTGAATCAGTGTCACAAGACATAGGAATATGAAGAGGACACGTCTCATGTTCTATATGCAAGTGCAGTTGGCAGTTTGATCTATGCAATGGTCTATACTAGATCAGTAATTGCATATGTAGTGGGAGTTATGAGCAATTATATGTCAAAACCAGGGAAAGAGCATTGGAGAAAAGTAAAGAAAGTTTTCAAGTATTTGTGTGGCACTACTAGTTATGGATTGTGCTACCAAGGAAGACCAGGTTTGGACAAAGTGTTGGACATACATGGCTTTGTGGGTGCAGATTGAGTTGGATATCTGGATCATAGAAGATCTACAAGCAAGTATGTGTCTAACTTGTTTAGAGGAGCAATCAGTTAGATGAGAAAAAGACAATTTGTAGTGGCACTTTTAACTACATAATCTGAATACATGGAAGCCACTCATGCAAGAAAGGAAGAAGTATGGTTACAAATATTGTATTCAAGTATTGGGTTGGTACAACAATATATAAGGAAATATTGTGACAATCATAGTGCAACTTTTTTGGTGAAGAACCTAGCTTATCATTCAAATACAAATCATATTAATGTTCAATATAACTTTTTGAGAGACATGGTTGAAGAAAAGAAGTTGTTGCTGATGAAGGTGGACACTTTGAAGAATTTTGTAGATTCATTAACAAAATATGTGAGAACTAAGAAGTTATGTTGGTGTAGAGGATCTATGGGAATTGTTGCCCTATATTTTTGACTATGTAGCCTTGTAACTCCTTGTATGCAAAGAAAACAACAAGTGGGAGAATGTTGGGTATGTGTTATATTCTTTGCATGGTTAAAACTAGTGTCTACATTGCACCGGGCATGTAGGGGGGTCAGAGAGTGGGGGAGCACCCCCTTTCTTGCGGGTTCATAGGGGAGCAATATCCCCTTGCGCAAGGGTTCAAGGGAAGTTCCCTCGAAAAAAAATATGGCGGGTTTTTTCATCCATTTTTGGGCGGTTTTCCGGCACATGGTTTTCGCTGATAGTTTTCTATTTCCAATTAAGGAATTCAGGTTGTTGACTAATATAGGTTATTACAACAGGGCTTTGGATGTTATGGGATCCTATATGTATATTTTATTGTAAACAATGTATGATGTGAATGAATATAGAATATGTTGATTTTCCGAGTTTGGGTTTCCAGGGGAAAAATATCTGTGTAATGTGAGTATTTTCCATTGTATACTTTCTTTTCTTTTGTTGAAAATTTGTTTGCAATAAATAGTTGTACAAGTTTAAAATATACACTTTTATATGTCTATGCTTTCTTATATATAATGTTGAAGTGTGTAATGTTTTGTGTAAGGATTTGTTGGTAACCTTCTCCTACATTCCCCTAGACTACAACAATGTATATGAATTAGACCCCTGCGATGAGTATAAAAAATATATACCTAAGATAAACATAGATCAATCAAGGAAAACATACCTAAAGTAAGCATAGGTCAATTGTGGAAATGTATGGAATAAACTATTTGAGGACAATGATACACCTATGTCCAACAAAACCCTAACTGAGAAGCAAAACATTTTGTCAATTCCAAAAATGGAGAACAAGGAAGTAGCAGAAGATGAGGACACAAACAAACTTTGAAATGGTGCAAGTGTAAAAAATATGATGGAACCAAAAACATAAATTGGTATTAGAGACAAACATATCACGAATATTCTTCAATCAACACTAAATATCATATTACAACCAAAGACTTCAAACGATTTTATCTACATGGAAATGTTATAAATAAAATAGGGAATATTTCCTTTCTATTTTACTCAAGATGTACATACAATATGATTATGAAAGTGTTGTCCCTCCTATTGTAAAAGTAAATTAGAAAATCCAATACCTACATACAAGCTTGCAATGAAAACATTCACCTCTGATACAAGCTACCAATAATATTAGGGACATATACATATCATATTCCTTTTCTTGTTTATTTGGCTCTTTCGAGGACATCAATTTAAAATTCACTTTACATTATATGCAATTGATAATATTATAAATAGGTGCATCTATTTTACTCATTTCAATGGGTATATCAACCATATTCCTATAGTATCAAGCATGCCAAAGTTCTGTATAGAAATGATAATTGAAGAATCGATTCCTCTACCTTCAAATGAAGATGTTAAATAATATACAAAAAAAATCAAATAACTTGAGGAAGAGACCATCGTTCTTGAGGATATTGGTGACCACCAAGGGCTGCTAGCACTAGATAAAGTCGCACACAACAAAAAATTCAGAATGCATGCTTGAAATAAATTGTAAGGATCATATGGTAAATCATTGATGTCAGATATGCATCCTTGAGAAATATCTAAACAATTGTTGCATTCTATATTTATAATATGGGGAAATGTTTAAACAATCCTACAAATTAAATACAATTCCTAGAGAAAAACCTCATATAAAATCATAGCCTGGATCTAGAAGATGGGGAATACACGAAGATGGTGTTGGACGAGTTACTGAATCTTATTATGACTAGACCATCAACTTTGGACTTCTCATGTCCATCTTTCATCAACTTTGGAATTATCATGTTCATATTTTATGGTCTACAAGCATAGTGAAATCAAGAGGCAAAAAGAGAAAAGCCATCAATTACAAGTGAATAAGCGCAATCAAAATAAAATCAAGTATTATATGCCTCAAAAGGATACACTAATTGCACACTTAACAAGGAGTAAGGTTATACTAACTTCGATTCCAAGAGTGGATTTCATCAAATAAGAAAAAATCCAAAGGCTATACATAAAAATGTTGTCTCTGATGATAATTTGAAGGGATTGTAATGTCATTTGTTCTTTCTAATTCTCTACCCTACTATTGTAGGGGCTAGTCAGCTCTACTGACTAGACCCACCATCCGAGTCAACTGTAGTAGTCGGTTAGGGAATTTGTTTGAATAGGTAGTTAGAGTTACTTGACGCAACAGTTAAGGAATGTAATCAATTAGTAACTGCATATTTCATATGTATATACATCACCATGTAATGGAAATACATAGGTTGTTTTGGCTACATCTAATAAAATGATTTTATGGTTCTCCCACTACTGTGTATGTCTATCTATATTCTTGTGTGCTTCTATATATGATTCTATAACTTGTATTTCTCTATGTAAGGATCTACTAGCAATCTTCCCGTACTTTCTCCCTGACTACAACATTGGTTTCATTTTTAGTAGTTCTTAACTCGGGCATGCATTAAATAAAATATAACACAGATGTTAAATATAACAAACATACATGAATCGTGGGAGTGAAAAATCAACAATTATATTAGAAACTATGCATGAAGAAATCGATTGACTCTATCAGGAGCATGCTTGCACCTCTATTTAGAAACATACAAGTGATTCTTAGAGACTATACCAAAAGCATTGTATGAATACATCATTCAATCTAATGTGCAGACTCTCTCCTTATGAGTAGTTGATGCATTGTTTGTAATATAACTGAGAGGGGTGGCTAAATCAATTATGTAAATAAGCTTGAAGCTTTTCTTGTTATTTTGTATTCCTTATAGATTATTATTTAATGTGTTGTTGATAACTTAACATGAAAAGATATACAATATTTGATCAATCACATAGAATACACAGAGACACTAATTTCCATGAGGAAACCCATAAGCGGTGAAAACTTCTTCTTCCTAGGATGCCAATTAAGCTCCAACTTTCATGTACATCATAGTCTTTGAGATCCAACTCAAATATGAGGCTACAACCTCTGATAGAAAGGTACAACTTGCAGAGAGCACCAACTCTCAGATTTCTCTAGCACCAACTAGATGGAAGCACCAACTCCCAGGTTTCTCTAGCACCCACTAGATGGAAGCACCAACTCCCAAAATATCTTCTAGCACCAACTAGAATTTAGAGGATTGCAATCCTCCCTAGCACCACCCTACCACCCTGATTGAATCTTACAAAACTTTACTTGTTTTTTCTCTAATATGGTCTGTTACAGCTCCATGTCTCCTCTACCTTCCTTAACTTATATGCTCTGTTCCACTTCTGCCTCTTTCTGCTTCAATGCTCTACTCGTTTTCCTCCTACGCACACCATAACCCCTTGTTCAATTTCTCTTCTTCCTTTTATATTATGTGTTGCCTATGAATTCTCTTAGTTGTGCCTCTTCTCTTCTCCTTTTCTATTGCTTACTATCGCCTTCTACGCTCATGCATCAGTTCCCAAAAATCACATTCTTTGCATGTCTTTATCATGCCAAGTCCTCTGCTAGATCATCCTGGCAACTCTTCGTCACAGCAGCTCTGTGCTGCATCTCAATTATGTATATCCTCTTGTATGTTATGCATGTCATATTTTCTCCCAGTTATCTCCTAGGTCATCATCACAACTCTGCCACCTTAATGGCATTTACTCCTTGTCTATTCATCATCAGTGCCTGTTATCCCGAGATTCCTTTTCTTCACTAGAAGTTACAGTCATTCATGTTATTCATTGTAGGTAAATCAGTCCTAATCCCCTTCCTTTATATGCCCACTTGCGGTGACCACACGCCTATTGAAAAAGCACTTCACGATATTGGTCTAGCGAGTGCTAGCTCCTTCTTTTGATATGACCTTGGGTGATGATCTCACGTGACCACGTGATTACAAGCGCGACCAAAGGAGGTTTGAGGGAAACCCACTTTTTGCCCCGCAATTCACTATAGAGCTCCACGTATGCCTTTGGTGATACCATGGTTTTGATTGCATCCCACCCTTAATGTTTTAAAGTTCATGAACCTTCAATCCCCACAATGTGATGGTATCGTCGATCTCGTGATCTTGATGGTGCTCTTGAATGGATGGTTCAGATTTGTTCTTTCACAATCTGCGGATCATATCTAACCTCCCTAAATCAATGACTATGATTTATTCTATGATCTGGGCTTTGGGAGTTTCAAACCTCAAACCCTGCTTTCTTCCATATGCCAATCTTCCAGAGTCGATGATATGCAGACAACTGTCCTTCAAAATCGATGACTTTGCCTTTACTTCAAGAATTTGACCTTTCAACTAGATCAACAGTTTTGTGGCCCCTTTCTCGATCAACGGTCGATATCTCCTTCGGGTCTCTAGACTTCTGAAATATCAAGTCTCAAACTTCACTTCCCCTCGAAGTATATAGATTCCTACCACGTGTCCTCTTGAATCGGATGGTTGAGGCTTACTTTGGGTCTTTACCCAGAGTCCACAGGTTTATGCCACATCTTTTCTGGATCAGACAGCCCAGATTCACTTCAGATGATCTAACACTTGAGATATTCTACATATGATTTGATGACTAAGATCTACTTCAGATGATCCAGTGGTTGAGAATTTATTTCATCTCTCTAGATATCTGGGCTTCGTGAATTTCAAAACTCAAACTGATGCTCTAGATCAGACGACCCAGATTTACTTCAGATGATCTGACACTTGAGATCTTCTTCAGGTGATCTGACGACTGAGATCTACTTCGGATGATCCGACGGTGCAAAATTTATTTCATCTCTCCGGGCTTCGGGAATTTCAAATCTCAAACTGAAACTCTCTAAGTGATTTTTCTGGAGCTCACGATCTGTTGCCAGGTATCCCTTTGGATCTAACAATTGAAATTTACTCTGGCTCTTCGGCTCTCCAGGATTCGGGGATTTAAAATCTCAAACTTTTCTCCCTCCTGAACTCATGGTCTTCTGACATGTATCTCCCGATGATCAATGAGCCAAATTCTCTTCCTGGTGCTGAATGGTCTCAAATTACTTCGGCTATTTCACCTTCTTTTGATATATGAACTTATAGATTTGTGGATCTTACACCACCTATCCTACTTGATGATGGATGGTCCCAAAATAATTTGGGACATCAAAACTTTGGTAAGTTCTCTCTCCTGTGTGTGTGAAGTCTTAAGTCCTGTGCACCTTGTTTCGATCAGACAACTATTGGTCCTTTGTGTTGTGATCCTACGGTCACTGTCGCCCTCTCTCCTGAGCTTCTGATCTCTCTGAATTAGAAGGTTTTCTAACTGTTCAATGGTCTCAACCTTTTCTCCTCATGCGAGTCCATTTCTTGGACCTCGTCTACACTTCTGGACCTTTTCTTCTCTTCTTCTCTCTCGATTTCTCAAAGAGTCACTTTGACACTTAGTCGAATTGTGGATCTATGCACTCCTTGAAAAAAATTATTACATAAGGTTTGGTTTCACTGTTTCTCTTGCCATCAATGACAATCCAACAATATCCAACATGCCAACAATATCCCCCTTTAGCATTGATGGAAACCCTAAAAGGTTGTACTATTCTTCTTAGACCTCCAACTGTAGCATCCAGACCACACTTTTCTCCCCTTTTGACATCAATGTCTAAGAAAAATGAGAGTGACTCTATTCTCCCCCTGATCAAAGATACAGTAAGCATTATCCCCCTGATTAGATATACTATGAGCACTCTCCTCCTGATCAGATAAACTATTTTAACTTGATAACAATGTCATGCCCAACTTCTGGCATAGATACTCAAACTGAGATTTTGCAAGAGGTTTAGTGAAGATATCAACAATCTGATCTTTGGATGGAATACAATGCAAAGAAGTGATAGTGTTGGTTACATGTTCCCTCAAGAAGTGATATTTGATGGGTGTATGCTTGGTCTTGGAGTGAAATACAAGATTCTTTGACACACTAATTTCACTAGTATTATCACAATGAATTGGGATCAATGTAGTATAATTTACCTCCAAGTAGAATCATCCACAATACTTGGGTACAACAAGTGGCAGTTGCAATGTATTCATCTTTTGTAGTCGATAAGTAAATGGAACCTTGCTTCCTGCTCAACCATGCTACAAGAGAATCTCCTAAGAAGAATGCACCTCCACTCGTTCTTTTCCTTTCATCCATGCAGTTAGCCCAATCAACATCTGAATAGACTGATAGTTGAAAATTTTGATTCCTAGGATACCATAGGCCATAGTTCATTGTTCCTTTCAAGTATCTGAATATTCTTTTGATAGCTAACAAATGACTTTGTTTAGGTCCATCTCGATACCTTCCTACCATTCCAACAACATGCATTATGTTTGGACGGGATGTTGTGATGTACAATAGGTTGCTTATCATAGACCTATATGAACTCTGATCAACATCAGGTGAGTCATCATCCTTGCTTAACTTGCATCCAGTGACCATAGGTGTGCTCATAGGTGTAGAATCTTCCATTTGCAATCTTTTCAACATTTCTCTTAGATAGTTCTCCTGAGAAAGTAATATTCTTTCAGACCTCTGAGTAATTTGCAGACCAAGAAAAAATGGTATTTTCCCTATCATAGACATTTCAAATTCAAACTGCATGGCAGAAGCAAACCATTGTACCAATGAAGCATTATTTCTTTTGAAGATGATGTCATCTACATAGACCAACACAATGAGAAAATCATTACCCTTTGTTTTGATATATAGATTGTTGTGAATTGTTCCTCTCTTCAACCCTTTGCCTTGAAGATACTTATCCAGTCTGTAATACTAGGCACGAGGAGCTTGTTTCAACCCATAAAAGGATTTCTTCATCTTGTAGACAAATTCAGGGTTATCTGATAGTTGGAAACCCTCTGGTTGTTCCATATAGACTTCTTCTTTTAGATCTCCATTTAGAAAAGCTGACTTGACATCCATTTGATAGACTTGATAGTTCTTATGACAAGCATAGGAAAGAAACATTCTAATAGCTTATAATCTTGCTATGGGCACAAATGTTTCATCAAAATCCAGTCCTTCTATTTGATCATACCTTTTGCAGACCAATCTAGCCTTATTTCTTACAATATTTCCTTGCTCATTCATTTTATTTTGTAGACCCATTTGGATCCTATTACATTTTTATTTGTTGGCCTAGGAACAAGTTCCCAAGTGTCATTCTTTTCAATCTGATCCAGTTCCTCATTCATTGATTTTAACCCATTTACATATTTACTAGCTTCATTAAATTTCTTGGGTTCCACCATGGATATGAAGGCTATATGTGATTGCTCGGTTTCTTTGATTATCCTTCTCTTGGTTTGTACACCTTTGTCTTTCTCACCAATTATCTGACTTTCAAGATGATTCTTTTGAGTAATTCTAGAGGAAGGATTTGATGTTGATTGTTGTCCTGAATCTTCTTGTCCGAGTTATCTTCTCCTCCAAATTCATCATCTTCTTGTGACTCTGATATTTGTTTTCTTCATTTTAATTATTCTCATCATATTTTTCATCTGACTTAGTGCTTATTCTCTGTTGATCTTTCACAAGAGCTTCTTCATCAATTCAAACATCAATACAGTCTACTAATTTATGCATTCTTTTGTTAAAGCATCTGTATCCCTTTGTTGGCATAGGGGAAGACCCGGGGTTTAATGCTTCAAAAACACACCAACTAAACCCTAACTACCAGCCCTTTTGGCAACACCTGCGTAGCAGATGAAGTCTCACCTGAGGTAGAGGCAGGGGGGTTGTAGGACTCAAGTGTCTACAACCTAGCTAGGACACAGATCCATAATCAGAGTACTTAACAGAGAACTTAGCAGTTAACATTCATTATCATTTAACCCTTATTCACATCGTAGGTAAAACCCTAATTACAGAGCAGTTCAATATTCAACAAGCTATAACACATTCAAGCACTTAGCACATAGAAACAGATCAGATCTAGCATTCATTCACATCACTAAGCACTAAGATACTATAAAAGATGCATCTAACATACATAAAGATAACACCACTAAGAATAAATCACATCAATCACACAAACCAACCATAACATAGGATACACGTGGTTCACTCCTAGCATGGGGCTACGTCCACCAACTCTTCATCTTCTTTATTATCTTCTGTCAATCTTCTTACATGCACAGAGCATCAAAACCAACTCTGCATAGGACAGGAGATCTGCGTGCACCTCACTAGATCCTCCTTCCCCAAGCTTGGTACAACACATAGCCTCTTTACAATCACTTGTACTTAGATATGGAAGTTCTCAATACACAATATGCACAAAGCATTCACAACTATTCTCACTTAGAACTCTGGATTACAACTGACTAATACTTCTTACATCACTTATATTTCTATTTATACATTACAAAAGGGCCTAAGCATGGGTAAAACCCATGGGATGACATCCCATACCCGTTACATAAACCCTAAACCCAAAAAGTCTGCCAAATATGTAGAGATTCTGTGATCTCTGCTTCGCCTGGTGCTCCATGTTTGACCAGCCTATCGAAGTCCCAAAATTGTTCAAACATGACCATTTTTTCCATAAAACTTGGTCAAGGGCCAATAGGCCCCCAACACTCACTTATGACTCGTCCCGAGTCACTCTGATCTGGGTAACTCTGCCTCAAAGGTGTCGAGCTTAGCTCGAGCTGCTGCTTCACAAGAGCCTCCTTCTCGGATAACTCCTAAATGACCTTCTCGGTGACAGGTCCTTCCAATCGTTGTTCAACTGAGGTGACCATTGTTCTAACTGTGCACCTTGTCCCTCAATCTCCTCAAAATGTGTGCAAGCTTCATCTTGTACTGGTTGGAGCCTCTGGGTCACTTCCATGACTTTACTCTGGATGGCATGGACCTATTGTTGAACCCTCTGTTGTTCTTGGGATCTATTCATCCTCTCGACCACTAATAGTGGCTTCAGCTCTGCTTGCACTGTTGCTGCCTGTTGTTCTTCCTCCTGGAGCTGTGACTCTAATTTCCTTAGTTATGGATCCTTTGCAATGTGCTCATAAGTCTATGCACTTTGACTGTTGAGTTGCTTTCATTCTAATGCCAATGCCTTGATTCTCTCAACTATGCTTCGGGAAGTTTCTTCCCTCTGATCTCACACTTCCTGTGGAGTACTTGGCATGACTTGTAGTTCCAATTCTGTTATTCGTTCTTGGAGTTGCTGAATGGCTTCAGCGAGCTTCCCCACCTGGCTCTCATTTGTTTCTTCTTCCCTCTGTTCTAATCCCATCACAAAGAGAAGTTCTCTAGTGACTGCTTATTTAAATCCCATCTGCTTCGTGCGCAGTTGTTCTTTCTCCTTCTGTATTTGCGCTCTATCCTCTGCAAACTTCACATGGAGGTCATCTTTTTCTTGTTGTGCAACCCAACGTTGCTCTATGGCTTCCTCTTTTTCTTGCTTCAGGGCCTTTGTGGCCTGTTCTATTTCCTCCTGGACATGACAAAGGTGAGCTTCTACCACATCTACTATTTTGTGTAGCTGGGTAGGCCCATCTCCGAACTTTGTTCCTTCTGATAGTGGTGGTGTATTAGACACTTTGTGGATTGAATAGAGAGCATGTTGTACTCCTTTGAGCTCTACTTCGATCCTGTCAAACATTATCTCTTGTTTGGCATCACTTCTCTATAGGATGTCCTTTGAGGTATCTGATACAGTGGAAATGATAAGGTCAATGTCATCCACCATGATCATAGTCTAAAATGGAGGTTTATTGGCTTTTGACTTCTTCCGTGATGAAGGTTTCTTTGGAGAAACCTTTCTTTTATTTGATGTCTCTGTCTCTGTCAAGGGATCTTTAGGTGGTGTTACTTCACCCTACTTCTTCTTGTCTTCTTCCCCTTAATCCTCGTCTTTATCTACTTTGTCACCTCCTCCCCCTTTAGGTGAGTCTGATGCAGTTTCCTCTGATGCATTGTTCAGTTCCTGGAAGTCTTCCTTCTTTTTCTTGTTGTTGTTGTTGGGTACATCATATTATTTGTGAGTGACTATAGGACTTTCGATGAGTTCGAGTTATACAGTTCTATCTGTTCGACTGGTACCATGAATTCTTCAGGCCACTCCTTAGTGATTTTCTCCACATATTCCTTGGTGAGCTTGTAATAGGACTAGAGTTCTTCCTTATGTTTGTCTCTATGCGGAGTGATATATATAAAATGCGTATCTACACGAAACTTCAAAAATGGCCTGAACTGATGTAGCCTATTCAGTGTCATGCTAGGGAAGGATTCAATGGCCCTCTTCAGCTGCAAATAATAGGTGTGGAATACCGTGTTTTACTACCATTTCTTTGCCATGTCGCTTGAGTACCATAGCGTAATGAACTTCGCAACTAGTGGTTCAGACGGATCAATTTCAAGGAAGGTCACTCCTTCCGGTATCTCCCAAGCAATGAAGGCGATGAGAATCAATAGCCAACTGAAATGAAACTCATAGCCCTGATCCTGAGCTTCACAAAATTCTTTCTCTAACTGCATGACAAGGTAGATCGCCCAGTTCATTTGCAACCCTTCAATGTATTTACCTGTGAGGTCGACGATGAACCCCATGACCTGCGTTGGCCTATTATTTATGACGAGCTTACCAGCAATCAACTAAAAATATAGGTACACTACATCGTTCTGGATGGAGGCTACCTTGTAGTCTTGCTTCCCCTTCTCCACATCGCCATAGGTTTCTTTTATTGTTTGTGCCATGGCACAATCTGCAGCCTTCCTTGGGTAAAAATTATGTGGGTCTGGTCCTTGCATGCTTAATCCAGTGATCTGGTGGATCAGTGTTGCATCTACTATGATACGCATGTCCAACCATAGGTAACCACCATGGAATCACAACAGCAGGAGATTAACGCATGCGTTAACCTCCTGATGTCTTCGGAAGTGTGATAACTTCATCGCATTAAGGATCATGGACCTCACGATGTCCATGGTCCATGGCTGGGGGATTATCTTCGACTTCTTCCCCATTGTCTTGGTCAAATAATTGTGTGGTGCGAGAATGCCATAGTTCTTGCGGTCTCCCAAGTTATAGTCATTGATATTCAACGTTAGAATCATTTCCAACTGTGGTTTGACTCCATATATCCCCTTCAGGAAGTATGCAGTAATCAATGTGTAGTCAAAGTCCCTCAGGACGTTGTCACGACTCACCGTGCCAGCTAGAGGCAGGATGTAGTTGGGAAGGATTGATGGGATGAGCTTTGCATTCTCCAAGTCATCACAATGCTTGGTTCATTTCTTTGTTGCAGTTCAGGAGGGACCAGATCGACGTGCAGTCAATGGGGATGCTTGCACTCCTCTTGTCGACGAAGCTTGAACTCCCGCAGATATGACCTTCTCGTCCATGAGGTCTATGAGGATATATTCGAAGAAATTCTCTACTACACTCAAGTCACCTGACATACACACTCAAGATTTGATATCTTAGGTTGGTGAAAAAAAAATCAATGTAACAGCATGGGTGGCGAGGTCTCAATAAGCACAACGTAGTAATAGTCAGCTCTATGTGGGCTCGAATAATCATTGTTTGAAAAAGCTTCCACAGTAAGATGTTCAACGGGTTAAATAGATAACATCATAACGGATTCTTCCAATGGGTAGGAATGCCTCAATCAATGTAGTTCCATCCATTATGGCGTGGTCCCAATGGTCCAATGGTGAATGTTCTAGAAATAACTGTGTTTATAGCCATTTTGGAGCGTCATTCTAACGGTCGAGACACCTCCAATGGTCATATTTCTCCACCATGGCAAAGTTCCAATCTTCGTTGTTCTGATATCCCAGTGAGGTTCAAATTCCGCAAGCCTTCCTTCTGTGAAGTCCTCTCCAGAACCTCTTGCAATTTTTCTAACTTATCTTTCTTCTTGCTGAGATTTCTGTCCTTCTTTCCTGTGATCTGAGCTACCGGGTTCCTCTCTCCATTCTTATTCTTATCTATACTTAACATAGTAACTTCACACTAGCGAGGGTCTTTCATAGGTTTCAAGGGTAATACTTCTTCTTGTTCTGGAGTAGGTGTTCTACTTTCCTGTATGGATAGGTTCTTCAAGTCTTCTCGCATTCTTTCAACTTCGACATCTCGGTCTCTGGCCCTAAGTTTCTTCTACTTGTCCTCTTGTTCTTCTATTAAGAGCATTATTCTCTTAGCCATTAAATCCCTTAATTCTTTTTTTTTTCTGTTCTGTAGCTTCCTCTTCTCTTTCCTTCGGATTTGATCTTTCTCAACCTAGGTCTTTCCTAGAAAAAGAGCAAAGGGGGCACTTCTCTGAACAAACTTAATGACTTTGAATTCTTCTTATGTCGATGTTCCATGGGCAACCATAGGTACATGGGCAAGTCTTCCACATAGGATTATCAGCTTTACTTTAAACAATCCTATTCCTCCCAATGAAGGAACCGTAGCAGGCTTTCCTAAAATTTCCCAAGTACTTTCTGTCATGATATTCACCTGTGTTTCTTCATCCAATACAAATTCTATGTTTAAGTCTCCTATTCTTGTTTCTATGCACTTTTTCTCTTTTAAGATATCTGATAAACTGGTGTCTTTGTGATCATTCAAAGTTTCTTTCATTTGCAATAATATAGCCTCTGATTCTTTCTATTTTTTTAGCATATTCTTAGTCTCGTGGCCTTCCTCAGGGTTTTCTTGTCTCATGTTCATCTTTTCAACTTTATCAATCATTATAGGCCAATCCAAAACTTCATGTCTAGTAGCTTTACAACAAAGGAAAATAGGACCTCTACCAGGGCATTCCTTAGCAATATGTCCCAGTCTTCTTCAACTATAACAAAGAGTCAATCCTCTATTTCTCTTGAATGATCCCCAACCTTTCCTATACTGCACACTGGGATCACAGTGATGGACCTGCAAAAAATTATTTATGGGATCCTGCATCCACTTGTTAGTCCAACAATTCTGTCTATGCATAGGGATAATATATCTTTTACTATTTCTATTAGATCTATTCATATCATATCTTCCTTCTTCTAGTTGTGCCCTAGTTTTCAGACTAGGACCAAATCTATTAAACATACCTATATCCATTCTTTCGAAATAAAAATTTCCACTTATCTTACCTCTTATCAGAGAACAAAGATTTAAGATCTTACCTCTTTTCTTCAGATCGAACTTCTCTTCTTATCATAGAGCTTCACAAGTCAAGTAGAGTACTGCGCACTAGAGCAACAGATCTACGCACAGGGATTTTTTTTCCTCAGTTCTCAATAATCACAGTTTTAGGTCTTGGCAACATAACCATTTCTTGGCACAGGGGTAGAACCGGGGTTCAACGCTTCAAAAATGCACCAACAAAACCCTAACTACCATCCCTTTCGGCAACACCTGTGTAGCAGATGAAGTCTCACCTGAGGTAGAGGCAAGGTGGGTTGTAGGACTCAAGTGTCTACAACCTAGCTGGGACACAGATCAATGATCATAGTACTTAACAGAGAACTTAGAAGTTAACATTTATTAGCATTTAAACCTTATTCACATCGCAGGTAAAACGCTAATTAGAGAGAAGTGCAGTATTCAACAAGATCTAACACATTCAAGCACTTAGCACATAGAAAGAGATCACATCTAGCTTTCATTCACATCACTAAGAACTAAGATACTATAACAGATGCATCTAACATACAAAAAGATAACAACACTAAGCATAAATCACGTCAATTACGCAAATAAACCATAACATAGGATATACGTGGTTCACCCCCAGTGTGGGGCTACATCCACCAACTCTTCATCTTCTTTATTATCTTTTGTCAATCTTATTACATGCACAGAGCATCAAAACAAACTCCACATAGGACAGGAGATCTATGTGCACCTCGCCAGATCCTCCTTCCTCGATCTTGGTACATCACAGAGCCTCTTTACTATAACTTTCACTTAGCTCTGCATGTTCTCAATACACAATATGCACAATTCATTCACAACTATTCTCACTTGGCACTTTGGCTTAAAACTGACTAGTACTTCTTACATTGCCTAACTTTCTATTTATACATTACAAAAAGCCCTAAGAATGGGTAAAACCCATGGGATGACATCCCATGCTCATTACATAAACCCTAAACCCAAAATTCCTGCCAAAGGTGGCGATATTTCATGATATCTGCTTCGCCTGGCGCTCCATCTTCGACCTTCTTGTTGAAGTCCCAAAATCGGTCAAACGTGACCAGATTTTCCACAAAACCTGGTCAAGGGCCAACACCTTTACCTTTTTTTGCATATCCTAAAAAGATACCTTCATCAACTCTACCATCAAATTTTCCCAGATGATCATTATTATTTTTGATGTAGCACTTACTTCCAAATACTTTGAAGTGCTTGATTGATGCAGATCAACCAAACCACAACTCATATGGATTTTTATCACTGTTCGACCTTAGATGTGCTTTGTTCAGAATATGAACAGTTGTGTGAAATGTCCCTTTCACTCATCATAGCCCTTGCCATCTATTGAATTGATCTATTTTGGCATTCTACAACTCCATTTTGTTGAGGAGTACCTGGAATAGTATATTCTCTTTTAATTCCATGTCTGTCACATAATTCTTTGAAATATCTTGACATAAATTCTCCTCCCCTGTCTGAGTGAATTGCCTTTAACATCCTTCCTATTTGATTCTCATCTAACGCCTTAAACTTTTTTTAAATTCTCAAACACATCATATTTTTCTCTCAGAAAGGAAACCCACGTAAGTCTGGAGAAGTCATCAATGAATAGCATAAAGTAACGTTCTCTTCCAGTTACTTCCTTTCGTGATGGTCCACACAGATCCATATGAACAATTTGAAGTGGTTTCTCTAAAGATGTGAAACTCTTCGATTTGAATTGATCATGAGTCATCTTACCCATTTGACAGGATTCACATACAAAGTTATTAGGCTTAGATATTCTTGGAAGGTCTTTCATAGCGCCTTCATTATTCAGTTTGACAATATGATCAAAATTTAGGTGTCCAAGCCTTTTGTGCCATAACCAACTTTCATCAAATTTGCTTAAATGACATTTCTTCTTATCTTCTTTCAGAACATATACATTGTTTTCATTTCTAACCCCTTTTGCAATTAGCTCTCTTATGTTTACTGTCTTTATTTTACAATTCTTCACAGTGAAAGTGAATTCACATACTCTGTCACATATCTGAATGACACTAAGAGTATTATTCTTTAAACCATCAACAGATAATACATCTTGAGATTTGCTTCTTCCATTACTTAATCTTACTATACCTTTACCTCTGATCTTTCCCAGAGCATCATTTCCAAAGGTCACACTCCCTGATTTATTTTCTTTGAGTAATAGGAACTTACTTTTGTCACTTGTCATATGACTAGAGCATCCGTTGTCAATATACCAGGGGTCCTTTTGTCTTTGAGCTGAAAACGCTAATCCATACTTGTTATCTTCATTCTTATTCCAAACCTTGATGTTTTTAGCTTTGTGATTTGAATATGTCTTATAGTTCTTTAAGAGACAGTCTGCAGCTTTATGTCCATAATTATGGCAGATTTAACATTCTGGTTCATTGAATAAAGGATCATAACAATTGTTATGTTTAATCTGTGTCCGTTTTCCAGCCATCACATGATTTGTAGTTTGTGGTTGTTTGTTGTTTGGTTGTCTCATTCTTTGTTGTGGCAGATATTTATTCCTTGGTTGTCTTGATTTCTCATGTCTAAACCTTAAAGAACAATTTATAGCTTTGTGGCCAAAGTTAGAGCAGTGAAAACAATATCCATAGAAAAAATCTTCATATGTGGAAAATGGTTGTCTTCTTTAAGGAGGTCGATTTCTTCCATGCCGATGATTTCCTTGAGCATAGGGTGTATTATTTCTTTGTTCTACAGATTCAGTTATGGTAGCTTTTCCTTCACTCCTCCTTGGTGGATGATTCTCTTCCTTTGTTTCTGCAGGTTTGTTTTTGTCAATGGTTGTAGATTTGACAAACTTGATGGATTCTTTGTTGCTTGGCTGACCACTACTTCATCCCTCTTCATAACCCAAACTAGTTTTCAAATTCGAATTCCTTTGCTGATCCAGAATGGAGGCTAATCCTTTTGAGGATTTAATACTTGTTAGATTATGATGATATAAGGCCTAAAATTTCTCTAGATATTTTTTGACAGTCACTACTTCATCTTCCAATTTTTCACCTTTTGTTTCAACTTCCTTAGAATGATGTTTGAGGATCTATTCAATCTTCTTAGATTCTTCTAACTTAACCTTCAACAAAGAAATTTCTTCAGTTGGTTCATTGCCTGTTTTCTCATACCTGAGCAGTAACTGTTTTTGTTTTCTTTTCTTTTCTATGAGTCTATCAATCTCTTCCATGGAACTGACAAGTTCTCCTTCAAGATATACTATTTCTTCACATTCAGCGAACTCACTTCCTGTATCTTTAGTTTTTATATATTCTAAATCTATTAGCATGATATCATTTATTTTTATCTTCAATAGAAGAGTCATTGCTTTCATCATCTGATGGATCATAATCATTGTTTACACAAAGGATTTTCTACTTAAAATTATTATCTTTATATACCTTCTTGTATTTGTGCTTCTCTTCATCGTCATATGTATGATCCTTTCTTTTTTGATGACACTTAGATGAAAAATGACCTATATTACCATATTTGAAACATTTGAAGGGCAATTTACCTTTGTATTTTCCTGATCCTTTGTTTAGTCTTCTCACAAAATTTGCTTCAATCTCATCTATATCGAAATCTGTGTTTTTCTCTACTTTAAAAGATGCCTCTCTTGTAGTGGATTTACCTTTGGTGATTCTCATTTCATAAGAAGTTAGGGTTCCAATAAGTTGATCTAGTGTCAATGTTTTGAGATAAACTATTTCCTCTATAACAGAGACCTTTGAGTTAAATCTATCACGAAGAGATCTTAATATTTTCTGGACTAGAAAAGATTCATCTATCGTTTCACTTAGGCCTTTGATAGTGTTGACAAGTTATTCTATACGTAAGAAGTAATTATTGATAGTTTCATCTTCATCCATCTTTAACTGCTCAAATATCAGTATGTGAGTCTAAAGTTTTACGTCTTTCACCTTTTCATTACCTTCATAACTACTTATCATCTTTCCCCACATAACTTTTGTTGAATCACAATGCATGACTTTGGCAAACTCGGATTTAGAAAGTCCACTGAGGATGGCATTCATTTCTTTTGCATTAATTCTAAACTCAATCTTATCATCTTTTGAGGCCAAGACTACAGGCTTCACATAACCCTTTTCAATGACATCCCAAACATCATCACCCAGAGACATTAAATGTGTTCTCATCCTTATTTTCCAGAAGGCAAAGTTTGTTCCATCAAACAAAGGGGGTCTATTAGTTGAACTTCCATCATGACTAGTCATGTTCAAGATTATGGATCTACCTTTGATCAAAGGCACCGGCTCTGATACCAATTGTTGGAAATATAACTAAGAGGGGGGGTGAATCAGTTATGTAAATAATCTTGAAACTTTTATTGTTATTTTTTATTCCTTCTAGATTATTATTTAATGTGTTGCTGATAACTTAACATGCATAGATATACAATATTTTATCAATCACACAGAATACACAGAGACACTGATTTTCATGAGGAAACCCATAAGGGGTGAAACCCTCTTCTTCTTAGGATGTCAATTAATCTCCAAATTTCATGTACATCATAGTATTTGAGCTCCAAATCAAATATGAGGCTACAACCTCTGATAAAAAGATACAACTTGCAGAGAGCACCAACTCTTAGATTTCTCTAGCACCAACTAGATGGAAGCACCAACTCCCAGGTTTCTCTAGCACCCACTAGATGGAAGCACCAACTCCCAAAATATCTTAAAGCACCAAGTAGAATTTAGAGGACTGCAATCCTCCCTAGCACCACCCTACCACCTTGATTGAATATTACAAAACTTTAGTTATTTTCTCTATCTTTGATATGGTCTATTACACCTCCATGTCTCCTCTTCCTTCCTTAGCTTCTATGCTTTGTTTCTCTTATGCCTCTTTCTGCTTCTATGCTCTTCTCTTTTTCCTCCTGCACACACCACAACCCCTTGTTCAACTTCTCTTATGCCTTGTATACTTTGTGTTTCCTCTCCATGCTCTTAGTTGCACATCTTCTCTTCTCCTTTTCTGTTGCTTACTACCACCTTCAAAGCTCATGCATCAGTTCCCAAAAAGAACATTCTCTGCATGTCTTTATCACGCCAAGTCCTCTTCCAGATCATCCTAGCAACTCTTAGTCACAACATCTCTATGTTGAATATCAATTATGTATATCCTCTTCTATGTTCTACATGTCATATTTTCACCCAGTTCTCTCCCAGGTCCTCATCGCAACTCTGCCACTTTACTGGCAGTTACTCCCTATCTATTCATCATCATTGCTCGTTATCCTGAGATTCCTTTTCTTCACTAGCAATTACAGTCAGTCATTTTATTCGCTATAGGTAAATCAGTCCTAAGCCCCTTCCTTTACGTGACCACTGGCGGTGACCACATGCCTATTCAAAAATTGCTTCACGATCTTGGTTTACAAAGTGCTATCTCCTTCTTTTGATATTATCTTGGGCAATGATCTCATGTGGCCATGCGATTACAGGCATGGCCAAAGGCAGTTTGAGGGAAACCCTCTTTTCACCCGACAATTCACTACAGAGCTCCATGTAATACCATGGTTTCAATTGCGACCCACCCTTAAATTTTTAAATTTCACGCACCTTCAATCCCTGCAATGCGACGAGACCGTCAATTTCATGATCTTGATTGTGATCCTAAATTAACTGTTCAGATTTTTTCTTTCACAATCTGCAGATTAGATTTAACCTCCCTAAATCAATGACTATGATTTATTCCATGATCCGTGCTTCAGGAGTTTCAAACCTCAAACCCTTCTTTCTTCCATATTCCAATCTTTCGAAGTCGATCATCTCCAGGGACTTGTCCTTCACAATTGATGGATCTGGCTTTACTTTGATAATTTGACCTTTCAATAAGATCAACGGTTCTGCAGCCCCTTTCTTGATCAATGGTCGAGGTCTCCTTCGGGTCTCTAGACTTCTGAAATATCAAGTCTCAAACTTCACTTCACCTCTAAGTATGTAGATTCCTGCCACGTGTCCTCTTGAATCAGATGGTTGAGGCTTACTTCAGGTCTTTACTCGTATCCAGAGGTTTATGCCACGTATTTTATGGATCATACAACCTAGATTTACTTCGGAGGATATGACGGTTGAGATCTTCTTCCAATGATATGACGACTGAGATCTACTTTGGATGACCCTATGGTTGAGAATTTATTTCAGCTCTCCGACTCTCTGGGCTTCGTGAATTTCAAAACTCAAACTAACGCTCTAGATCAGACAGCCCAGATTTACTTCGGATGATCTGACACTTGAGATATTCTTCTAGAGATCTGACGACTGAGATCTAATTCGGATGATTTGACAGTGGAGAATTTATTTCAGCTCTCCAACTCTCCAGGCTTCGGGAATTTCAAATCTCAAACTAAAACTCTCGAAGTGATTTCTCCAGAGCTCACGATCCATTACCACGTATCCCTCTGGATATGATGGTTGAAATTTACTCCATCTCTCTGGCTCTCTGGGCTTCGGGGATTTCAAATATCAAAATTTGCTCCCTCCTAAAATCGCGGTCTACTGACACGTATTTCCTGACTATCAATGAGCTAGATTCTCCTCTTGGTGATGAACGGTCTCAAATTACTTCGGCTATTTCACCTCCTTTTGATCTATGAACTTCCGGAGTTATGGATATTATGCCATCTATCCTCCTTGACGATGGACAGTCCCAAACTAGTTCGGGTGATCCAGGTGGATATCGGTGGCCACCCACCTTTTCCAAATGGCTCAAAACGACTTTTTGGCAATTTTGGCAATTTACTATTTTTAGCAGTTTTTCGGGTCTTGAACTTTTGGAGCCATTTTGAGGCCCTAAACGACGTTTTTTGGGGTATGCAGTTGAAAAATTTCATCATGAAAATTTGTCACAAATGTTGTATTCCTCGGATAGATCTTTCCAATGGGCTATCATACACCTAAAACAGAGATTGTATGCAAAAGTTACGACCCTGAGAAGTTGATGTACCAACTTACCCAAACGGGGCCCACATGACTTTTAGCGCTTCATTTCCCAGGGTTAGGTTTTTGGATGTCTAGGACTTTTGGCATTCCTGTTTATTGTAAAAGGGCATTCAGAGCCTCATTGTAACCATCTTCTTGCGAATGCGAGTAGCCATCACATCTCTTCTCAGAGATAAGCTGCCACCATTCTAGCGAGTCTTTCACTCTGTATTTTTACAGTCTCTGTACATTTATTTGATTAATAGAAATCGTGTATTACTGTATATCTATTTTTATGGTTGCATCTCTAATACATTTCTGTTATATTACTAAATATCTGCAATATCTTTGTGCATTTCTTTATTATATCTCCATTCTCATTTCGTGCCGAAAATAATCCAAATCATCGGGACTTCAGAACTTTGGTAAGTTATATATGTTGCATGTGAAAATTCTTAAGGCTCGTGCACCTTATTTCGATCAGATGAATTTTGTTCCTCTGTGCTGTGATCCTATGGTCAATGTCACCCTCTCTCCTGAGATTCTAATCTCTTTGACTTAGAAGGTTTTCTAAGTGTTCAAGGGTCTTGATCATTGCTCCTCCCGCGAGTCTGTCTCTTGGATCTCGTCTACACTTCTAGAAAGCGCTATCTCTTTTGAGATTTCTCATCATCTTCTCTCTCGACTTCTTAAAGAGTCACTTTGACACTTAGTTGAATTGTGGATCTGTGCACTCCTTGCAACACATTCTTACGCAAGGTTTGCTTTCATTGTTGTTCTTGCCATAAATGACAAGCACACTCTTCTTGTAAACATGCCAACATGCACAATATCATAAACAAAGGAATAACAAATCTAAATGAGTGGTTCAAGGGGATCATAAAAGACTATATTGAAAATTAAGAGGTTGAAGATAGAGAATTAGTCCAGATTATCAAGAATAAATTCTATGTTGAGTTACACAATGGGTTCCTTTGTACCATCTCCTCTCTCTTACATAAATTCCTCCTAGAAAAGGGAGCCAAAGACATTATCGAGTATCAAAATCCCATGAAATATCTTCTTCAAAACTCCAATTGGTGAGAAAGACAAGAAGAGTGGGAAGAAGTTTTGGAAGCTGACTACAAAGATATGAAAGAATATTGGGAGTACTTCTTAAAGAAATGAAATTAGTTAAAATGGTAAACGTCTTCGACCACGAGTAAGTAGGGACATTGTCAGGGGAATGGATGATCCACAAGAAAAGATAAGTCAAATTTGAAGCTAAAAGTGAATTCAAAGCCGAAGTCATACCACACCCAAGTCGAAAATGATAGGAGTCAAGAAAAAGATAATTTATTCAAGTGAGAAATAAGCATGAAGAATGCATATTCACAAACCCTCAATTGACACCCAAAATATAGAGCAGGATAAAAGTAAAAAGAAGTGAGGATAGTTGTGAAAGGAAAACGATCCTAGTAAATCTCACAGAAAACCTGCCCAGGTGCAACAATTTGTTGGAGAAGCCCTTGAGAGTGACCCGACGGATCCTGAAAGGAATGAAAGCTTATGATTGAGTATGGAAGATGATGGCACCCAACAAGTCAATGCTCAAGCCTATATGGAAATCAATGATTCGAGACCTACAATGTAACTTTCTCTTATAAGAAGTCATAGTCTATGCGTTACAAACTTTATCTAACGACTTCATATAGATACAAAATCACAACGGGTGTGGTGTCGAACCGATAATAATGGCCAAATAATAGATGCAGTGCTAATCAAAGCATAAGAAAATATCCATAATAGACCAAAAGACATAATCATTCATGTAAGAGATATCACAGATACCGCCCCCTATCAAATCTACTTATAGAAGATTCAAATTCAACAGATAGAGAAAGTGAACCAACACAACCCTATAGAGGATGGTTCGTCCAGTATATAAATAAATCTTGTCAAATAGAGGACTTAAGACTAAACCAAGAACAAGTACAATTATAAATTAAATATATCTCAACCAAATAACATTCACAAATTGCATTGATTTATTCAAATAGCTCGACCTTGACTCTAGAAAATATTACTACATCAAACTCCAAGTTGACTTCGACCAAAGATATTTCAATGATTCCATTTGCTAAAAATAAACCAACAATGGGACTTAACCACATCCCTATTTACGAAGGAGATGAAGATCCCAAACAACATTGGTTCATTTGTGAGAAATTCTAGGATGTTGCAAATATAATCCACGAAGAAAAACAAATGGCTCAGTTTGGAGTCATGCTTCGAGATAGGGCTCTTACCTAGTTTATGAATTTCACTGACAATCAAACATGTACGAAAAATGAAATAAAACATAATTTCCTTACATTTTATAAGATAGAATATATAATCCATATGGTAGCACAAAAACTTAACGATTTACTGAGTCAAGTACCATACCTAATCAACAAAAAAATACTAGTACAATGGTACATGGCGAGACTATTACAAAATATCAAAGCTCCATTATGAATGTATGACCTTTCGACATTTGAATAAATCCTCAAAAAATATTAGAGGATTAAAATGGACAATGAAGGATTGTTCAATTGATCAAGTGTTGAAACATTATTGGAAGACAAGATCACATAACTACAACAGACGATTAAAAACATATAAATCGCTCATAATGAACTCTGGTGTACCATTTTGTCTAGTGAAGGACACACAAAAGCGTATTGCAAATTTAGTTATTACGTCGA
The DNA here is from genome assembly GCA_000966675.3 of Picea glauca. Taxonomy (NCBI): domain Eukaryota; kingdom Viridiplantae; phylum Streptophyta; class Pinopsida; order Pinales; family Pinaceae; genus Picea; species Picea glauca. The sequence continues at coordinate 1,680,679 of JZKD02S2411955.1, forward strand.
CCCAGTAGTTAGGAACATCCATATCGAAACTTATTGTAATATTTTTGAAGTCTCGATCAATCATGCAACAAGAGATTGTCTATATAATCTAAGAAATATACGTCCCAAGTGGTGTCATATATGCGAAGAAAATAATCATTCCACCCAATAATGTTGGTTGAATGGTAAGAAAAGAACAAATATCCACTCAGTATATCATACACAAATAATCAACTAGAATGTTGACCAAGGGAACGACTATAGAGGTCGAGGTAGAGGAGGATGAAGAAACTTCAGATGTTGACATGGATGAGGATGATACTACTACTTTAATTGTTGGAAAGAAGACCACAATAGTCCATACTTCCAAAAAAAACATAGAACTGATTTAAAGTTTTGTAATATTTTTGGCGTAGCAGATCATTCTCTAGAAAACTATCCAATTGTGTTGCAAAAAGTCATGACCAAGAGAAATGTAAACCTCTTACATATAGTTCTGAAACAAGATATTTTGAATTCAAAAACTTTCCATGTGGTCACAATATCGGGAGAGGGTAAAGATAATTACTCAGAGGCACCAAATCGACAAGGAAACATAGCTTCATATCTTCACCCCAATAAAGAAGAGGGGATAACACGATAAGCGTTGAATTTCTTAAAAAATATCGACCAAGATAAATAAAATGAATAATGATCGAGTATGTCAAAAACTACCATTGAGGAATTTCTACAATTACTAAAAGAAAATAAATCAATCGAATGAATTATTGACCTACTAAATATATTGAGAGAATATAAAGAAAATCAAAGACCAGTAAAAAGTGTAAGGCAGTTGTCTCAAGAGAAAACCACAAGTGACTTTGATCCTCAAGTCGACCTGGAAGTCATTGGACACATGATTAAAAAAGTCATGGTCTATTTTGGGTCACAGGTGAACATATTTCTTAAAGAAACATGGCTTTGACTCAGACGACCCCTGCTACAACCGAAAATGAACTACTTAAAACTAGCAGACCAAAGATTCATCGAACCAATTGGCACTCGCAAAATTGTCAACACTGTTATAATGGGAATTATAACAAGAGTCAACTTTGAAGCCATAAACTTGGTTGAAGGAATTCATTCTTATCCTGCACCAGTAAGAAGACCCTGGGGTCAGAACATGAAAGCCACGATATCATTATAAAGAGACTCGATCGAGCTAAAAGGAAGTGGAAGAAAAAGTATAATCGCCCCAGACCCAAAATAAGGAAAACCATGGGTTGATACATGGGATGAGGCCCAAGAAGCACATTGGATATATCAAGTGAAGCATGAACATAAAGACAATGTCAAACCTAATATTAAAGGATAAATACTCGTCATATCTCCATTGTCAATAGACCAAAATTCAGATAATAAATTGTACAATTGGCAAATGGAGAACTACAAATATCAAGCCAAAGAATTGGTCGATAGAGGCAATACCTATCAAATGATACAGATCATGCTTCTCAATTCACAAAGTCCCTGTCATCATCGAAAGAAAATTAAAACACAAACCAACATTAATACCGAATAATTCATACACAAGAAATTCCCTACGGTTTAATGAAAAAAATTATCCATCAGCACATGTCGATGAAGTTTCCAAATCAGTTGGGTAACAAAGGAGAATACAAATTCTAGTTGAATCCTTTATTGGCCAAACAACCCAATGGTGGGAGACACAGGAAAACTGACTTCAAACATTGAATACTGCCACATTATATTTTGTGGAAATAATTTAGTGGGAAAAATATCTCTGTAAATATCGACATCCTGATCTTTAAACCAATATTCGACCGAGTGACCCACATACATGTTATAACCCTAAATTGCACTATCCCTGCTTACCTGGCATCAGGCCAACTCATGCCTCTTCTTAGCCAAAGCCATGCTGAGTAACTCCTCAAAAAACCCTTCAAAACAAGTA
>JZKD02S2411955.1:1682621-1703422 GCA_000966675.3 Picea glauca
CTCCCTCATGTCAAACATTGGTGGGAAACTTACTGGGAGAAAAGTTCCACAGAGTAGTCTAGAATATATGGGGTCGATCCCACTTGGGGTTTTTTTGTGGATGCAGTAAAGGAACAGTGTTACACTGTTGGCAACTATGAGGACTAGTACATGAGATGGACCACACTATGGCAAGAGAGGGTCCAAGCAGTGTCAGAGTTCACCAATACCTTCCATACCTTGCGCACCAAACTGGGTATCAAAGACTCCGAGCGACATTTCGTTCTGAAATATCATGGGGCTCTACACAGATACATCCAAACTGAAATGGATTTTCTAGACATCTCATCACTCGATGCTACTTATCGATACACTGTTAAAATTGAGCAGAAATTTAAGCACCAAAAAAAACAGGACTTTGGGTCTACAAATCCGCAACAACCAAAGTATGACAAAGATGGCCCTAACAAACAGTCTTCCAAAAACCAATCCAAGACATAGGAAAAGAAGGGTCATGGGAAGACAAAGAAGGACACCGAAAAATGGTGTGATTTCCACAAAAGCCCTTGGCACAACACCGATGAATGTCGCTCAAAATAGTCATTGGTGGCCAAGATCAAAGACAAGGAACCGAACCCAGATTCAGAATCTGATTCTGAAAATATTGGTAAAGGACATATCATTGACGCAGACCCCACTGTTATTTTCGTGACTGCAACAATTCAACCAGAAGAACCAACAGATCCCAAAGAGGAGGAGCGCCTTTTTCATTCACATATGTGGGTGAAGGGGACTCCACTACATTTTATTGTTGATAGTGGAAGCCAGAAGAACCTCATCTCAGCAAAGATCGTCAAACAATTGAGATTGTCGACAACACCACATCCGCAGCCATACAACATCGGGTGGCTTCGCCAAGGATGATATCTCTGTGTCAACCAGTAATGTCGATTGTCATATGACATCCAGCCCTTCAAGGACGAGGTATTATGTGATGTTGCCCCACTGGATGTCTATGATGTTCTCTTGGGCTAGCCATATATGTGGAAGAGCCATGTTGTTTATGAGTCTCGACCCCGTAGTGTTATTGTTACTTTGTGGGGTCATCTCTACAGAATAACAGAGGTAGTTCGAACTATTGCTCCACCTAAAAAGTTTCGCAAGGTAGTATCTCATACTGCAAAATTTAGCTTCTTCACAATCTATTCAAAAGGGGAACAGAAGGACACTGCAACGACTACAGCCTCGCCCCCTGCACCTTCTATCCAACAAAAGAAAGTCGACAAGGTTGCAAAAAAGTGAAAATATTCCTTCTACGCACCTTCCTCCCATGTAGCTCGACTTGTTGAACATCCTCATCTTCAACAAGTTCATGACAAACTTCCACAAACTAAGCAGGGTGACATCGCCAACAATACAAGCAGCTCACCAAGATGAAGATCCAACAAATTCTTTTCCCTCTCCCACGGGAACTCAACGCAATGGATACCATTGCTTCCTAAGGAGGGAGGATTGATCTAGGTGGATATCAATGGCCACCCACCTTTTCTGACTGGCTCAAAATAGTTTTCTAGCAATTTTGGCAATTTACTACTTTTAACAGGTTTTAACTTTCGGGGCCATTTTGAGGGCCTAAATGAAGTTTTTTCAAGATTTAGGTTCTCAATGATATCTAAAGTCATGATTTAGCCCCCAAAATGAATTTCCTCGATGATACCTTTCCAACAAGCTATCATACGTCTAAAACAGAGATCGCATGCAAAAGTTACGACCCCGGGAAGTTGATGTACTCACTTACCCAAACGGGGCCCACATGACTTTTGGTGCTTCATCTCCTAGGGTTAGCTTTTTGGATGTCTAGGGTTTTTGGAATTCCTTTTTATTGTAAAAATGCCTTCAGAGCCTCATTGTAATGATCTTCTTGCGAATGTGAATAGCTGTCACATCTCTTCTCAGAGATAAGCTGCCACCATTCTAGCGAGTCTTTCACTCTGTATTTTTACAGTCTCTGTACATTTCTTTCATTAATAGAAATCATGTATTACTGTATCTGTGTATTTATGGTTGCATCTCTGATATATTTATGTTATATTATTGGATATATGCAATATCTCTATGCATTTATTTATTATATCTCCGCTCTCATTTCGTGCCGAAAATAATCTGGATCATTGGACCATCTATAGCCTCCTAAAATATCATATACAATGGCTAAGAGTGATGTTGGAAATATCCACACAAATCCATTTATCTTTAAATATTAAAAAATGTACCTTTTCCACGCCAATTTGTTTATTGTTGGGCGATATCGTATGTAAAGACATGATCAAATTCGACATGGCTAAGATTCAATTCATTCTAGACTTGAAACCACTAGTGAACCAAAAGAAAATTAAAATATTCCTTGGGCACACAGGATACTATCGAAAGTTTATTCATCGCTATTCTGACATTACATTTCCATTCAACAAATTACTAAAGAAAGAAGTTGAATTTCATTGGATCCAAGAATGCAAAACATATTTTCAAATATTAAAAAGAAAGTTGGTAGAAGAACTTATCTTAAGATTCCTGGATTGGTCGAAGAAATTCCAAGTTCATGTCGACACATCAAATGTCATTATCGACTCAGTTTTATCCCAACCATATGATGACTTGATTGACCATATGAATGCATATGTCAATCAGAAGTTAAACAAGGAAGAAATAAATTATTCAACAATGAAACACAAAGCACTAGAATTTTTTTTTTCCTTACAAACATTAAGGCAGTACTTATTCACAAACCCATTTATATCCTTCCCAGTTATTATCATTATTTGTTATAATTATTATATTTTTTTAAAATCAATGTATAATCATTATGAACTTACATGACAATATCCCTAGATTACTCTTGATGAAAAGAAATATCTTATTTATATATATATATATATATTACAAAAAATGCTAAAGAAATATCAATACAAATGAACAGAACAACAAACAAAAGAAATTTTTTAAATTAAATAAAAATTAGAGACCATTCCACATTGAAGATCCCCATTGGAAAAGGTAAATATTCCATTGAGACAAATGCATCAACATCAATATCAGGATCAACTCTCCTAGAATATGGAGAGCAACATAGGAATGCCTTGGGAGTGTGGTCAAACACAGAAGCACAATATCATAACTGAAATAAAAAAAAATTTAGTCTTAAAAGCCTGAAAATCTTCCAGGTTGTTTGTCATGGCATATAAATTATTAATACAATCAGATTACAAGGACTAAGATATTTCTTAATCATGAATTTTGATCCTACACTAGATAGAGATTGCAAGTTAACAAGGTGGTAAAGATTTATACATAATTTTGAATGTGAAGTGCATCACATCATAAGAAAATATCATGATCTTGGATCATCTAAGCAGAACAAGGATAGAGGCTGCTAAGATTGGAAGAAATGAGGAGAGTGTTCCCATTCAAAGGAATTAGAATGCACAGAAAATACAATTTGATGTTTAACCTTCTTATTACAAACAAAAATATATGGAATAAATTTGTAGAGAAGTTGATTCCATCACAGTGTTTCATAGCATACAAATGCAGTAAATAAAGCATATGACAAGATCTAAATGTCTAACTATCAAACAAATATGGAAATTGTTGGCGCATATCATATGCATCCTCCCAAGTAGTCGAGTTTAGACTATAATTGTCCGACTGGACCTTGACCCGAACGACTATTTGACGATGTTGTCGTCGAATGTGATGGTATAGAATGTGGATTGGCTCCGTTGTGAGTGCAGCCTCATCTGACACCTGCAAGGAACTCATGTCAATCACATGTGTAGGATCACTAACCTAATGTCTCAAAACAGATACATGAAAAACATCGATCATACGCCTCAAAGAATCAGGCAACGCTAGTCGATAGGCCACGGGCCCTTTCTTTTCCATAACTTTGAAAGGTCCCACAAACCTAGGAGAGAGTTTAGCACCCTTTCCAAACTTGATCGAACTATTGTGTGGTTTCACCCACAAGAATAATCGATCACCAACTTCATAAATAAGGTAAACGTGATGCGCATCGACATAACTCTTCTGCTTATCTTGCGCTTCTTTAATCATTTTTCTTATCGTTTACATTTTTTCTTCCATTTATTGGATCTCTTTTGGTCCTACCAAGACCCTATCCTCAAGTCAATCCCAGCTCAAGGCATCCGACACGGTCGCCTGTAAAGAACTTGAATACGCCATATTAAGGGTTCTTTGATAGTTGTTATTGTATGCAAACTCTACCGGTGGCAAGAACTTTTCCGATCGCTTTTGTTGGTCCATCACGTACATACACAACATATCTTCCAAGATTTGGTTCATTATTTCTATCTACCCGTCTATCTCCGGGTAATACGCAGTACTAAAGTTAAGTTGGGTTCCCAAGGCCTCTTGGAAGCTAGTCCAAAATTGTAATGTAAACAACGATCCTCGATCGGATATGAACCTCTTTGGCATGCCATGCAATCTCACAATCTCACTGATAAAAACTCTATCTATGTCTAGCACCTGATACGTCAAAGTGTATTAGTAGGGTTTGTTCTTTTGTGAGAGATAGAAGGTATCTATTACCTTAGATTTTACTCAGAAACTGATAGTAAAGGAAACCGATACTACAATACATAAATTAGTCTAGAAGGTAGTTATTCCAAAACGAAATTTACACCAGTCAGTTTGCGGAGGTTTTGTTAGGGTTTTAGGAGACTGCATAAGCTTATCGCACGCTCAGTCAACAAGTACCAGAGTGGAAACTACAAACGATCGCAGTAAGGAAAGGTAAGTGGTTGAGATGAGAAGGAAAGGAACGACCTTTCCATAGATGATGAAGAAAATGAAGGCATGCACATCCAACAAATAAAAACTGGCGAGGTGAAATGGATGGCTATAGGAAAACGCTGGAAAAACGTCTTACTAATACGCAGAGATTCCAAAGGAAAAATCGTAGTCCAGACTCATCAAAGCGCAAATATGGTTTTCCTGGAAAATCCACCATGTGAGGAAGAGGAAAATCGCAGACGTTAATGAGAGAAACACGTTGAGAAATCAAGTGAACTCGCAGGGGTTTCTCCATGGCAATTTGTTGAGGTTGTAAAGGAGAAAAAAAAGTAGAGAAATACACTGAACTCGCAGGGGTTTCTCCATCGTAATTCGTTGAGGTTGTAAAGGAGAAAAAACACAGATAAATCCAGTGAACTCGCAGGGATTTCTCAATGGCAATTCGCTAAGGTTGTAAGTGAGAAAAAACACAGAGAAATCCATTGAACTCGCACGAGTTTCTCCATGGAAAATCGTTGAGGTTGTAAAGGAGAAAAAATGCAGAGTAATCCCATGAACTCGCAGGGGTTTCTCCATGGAAATTCGATGAGGTTGTAAAGGAGAAAAAAAATCCCAGAGAAATCCAGTGAACTCGCAGGGGTTTCTCCTGGCAATTCGCTGAGGTTGTAAAGGAGAAAAATGTAGAGACTGTCGAGTGAAAATTTGTGCACCCAAAACGCAGAGCCAACTTAAGGAAGAACACAAAGGTTCTGGGCGCAGGGAGATTTCTTAAGGTAGGACGCAAAGGTGTTGGGCGAAGGGAAAATTCCAAAATGCAGAGGTTAGAGAATCGCTGAAGGAAACAAATTTGTGTGGATCTCGGCGTGTTCAGGAGGAAGGAATCACTAAAGAAACTTTTGTGAGGCTATCTGCAAGCTCGGTGAAGGATCGCTCAGGACAACTTCGTTGGAAGAAAAATAGCTTTGGTTACAGTCAAGGAGTCAATTCGTGCAGCATAAACAACTTGTTACATTTCAAATAAAACTCCTTGTAGGGGTAAATAATTTGGTTATCATAATTTAATTACATTCAAGAATTAAATTTGTGCAGCAAAACTGTAATAACCAGATTTTATATTGGCGAGAGGAAGCTTTTTGTGTAGCACAATAATAATTGCTTAATTTTATACATATAAAACACCCTTCAATTAATCGAATACAGTCTCAATGTAAAAACCAAAGGAAATACGATAACCAATGTAGACAAGAATTTGAAGAGGTTCTCTCGCACTTGCACTCCGTCCATATCCCTGCTTTCTAACCGGTACCTCCTAACCAATGCTAGGGGTACTATTCTTCCCCCTTATCCCCCCGAGCCGCAAAGGGGCCACACACACACAAGCAAAATCCTTCTCCCAGCTCGCCTCACAAGGTAGAGCCACCACTCTCTTTCTCTTGAGCTGGGTATCCCAACTCTCACAAGAAAAACCAGTCAATATTTATGCAGCATAACCTTGCCCGGAACCATTGTGATCCATTCCTCCTCTCCCCATTTGTTTTATATATATTTTTTTCTTAGTGACAACTTGCCATTTGCACATTTAATTTGTTTTTTTTTAATTTAATTAGGAATTATTTCTCCGATAAAATTTTCACTCGTTCCCTTAGTTGCACCAATAAATCCACCATTTAATTTAATTAAAAGTAATTTCTCTCACCCATCCTAAAAGTGCTCCTAAAATCACTCCTAGTGTCTCTTTATCCCCTTATTTCCCCTTTAATTACTGACGTCTTTCCAAAACTGAGTTGTGTTTAATTTAAGAAAGTTATTTAGTTAGACTAGACTTAGATACATTTCTATGATTACACATCCTTATGCTTTATTCCTTTCTCCTTTAAATTCTAATTCAGTATTTACTTGCACAAGTGTATTAATCACTCCTTAGGATTTATTTTTATTTTCATTGATTCTTAATTTGATTTATTTCATCCCCTCATCATTTAATTTAAAATTTTATTTTTTAGTCTTCTCACTCAGTTAGACTTAGGCTTAGTTAAATCTTTATTTGCAAACGCCTAGACCCTTAGGGATTATTCTTAATAAGTTCATTCTTTAGTTAATTAAATAATCAATTAATTAATTCGACAGGTGCTCAAGGTTTTAAGGTTTAACATTTGCTCAAGTTTTCTAGGCCACCTAGATTTATTAACTCATCATTTTTTTTATATCATGACATGCCCTTAAAGACACACTTTGTGCTCCAAGGGTGCCACTCACATTGATTCAAATTCTAATTACGCGACATTCCCTTCAAGACGCACTAATTGCTCCAAGGGTGCCACTCGCCTTTGATTGGCTTTGGTAGTTGTCCAACCCTTGGAGTCAATACTCCACTCAGACAACCTTTTGAGAGAACAAGAGCCTGCAATGAATAAGGACCATACCTTATTGCGCACCCCTTAGAATCTTCGTGATAGACTGTCTCATTCTGCCCTCACGGCATCATGGGTCTCTCGAACTAGGTAATCGGTAACCTACAATTCGAGCCACTGAGTGTTACACATTATTTCCATCACTCTTATGGCCGTTAATGATGTAAACCTATACTTTGTATTTATAAGGATCAGTGGCCTAAATTCTTGAAGAAATAAGGTAGAAAAACTTTTCCTGATAGAAGAAATTGTATTTTCCTTTGTAAAAACCCTATTAAGAAAGATCGTTGCAAGCTGCACTATACACAGGGTGTGGCGATGCCTGATTGCTACACCTTGCTCTAAATCTAGAATGTGACGCCGTCGCAGGCTGCACTATAGCTAGGGTATGACGATTCCAGTACATGGGAAAAACAAGCATCTTCTCAATGCTTCTAGAAGGAGAATCTTCTATGGTGAGGTGGCCTCCGAATGGTTTGGATCTTACTCTCTTTCATGATTTAGTGGGATCATCCTAACCTCCTCACCTTATCCTCTTCATCTTATAAAATGAGAGGAACTCTCATGGATAAAGTTAGCTTGGGTTTTGTAGCTTAGATTCTTTTGAGCTTTTATATTGGCTTTAAACTTTGCTTTGTCAAGATAGATTGTGAGTAGCTATCAGATCTACAGTCTCATAATCTATGGATTAGAAGTGTGGGAAGCAAGGAACTGTTGGAATGAACCTGACAACATCAAGGCATCTGGTTGTATCTTTATTCCACATTATTTAATACAGATATACTTTTCTTTCCTATATGAATGTTATTTGTCAATATTGTATGATTCCTTGATCACATACATAGTTTCATATCAAATAGAATTTGTTATTCTTGTCTTCATTGGCTTGTGTTCTTTTGCAAATATTTCTCCATAAGCCTTGTGGCAGAGCTTGGATTGCATTGGTGAAATCAGATCTTCGATATCTAAAAGGTATGTTCTAGATCCATCTCTCATTTTATAATTGAAATCTAAGGAAAGAGTAGTGTATTGTCTTTTTTTGTTCTAGTTTCACAGTGAAGCTAGGGGACTTGATTTGTGTCTGCACTTAACAATTAGCCCAATAACAAAATTGGTGACCATATTGGGGAAACATAGTATTTTCATACTTTGTCTCGATTTCTTGCTCTGATTGCTTGGGTTCTGTTTTATGAGTCACTGGGAGATCTAGCTTGACTCTTTGACTGTTAAACGTCACAAGAAAAACCTTGATGTTTTCTATTTTTTCCATTTTTTCCTTTGATTGTCACACCCTGCTTTGAGGGACATTGAGACGATCCAGGATCGACGCACCCTGGCTTTTTGGCACAGTGCGGTGACACCACACTATATATTTTTTCTAGCCTGTGGCGACCCGAGATCATCGCTCTGTGTTGGTCTTACAGCCTGCGACGATTTGGGATTTTTTTTAGCTTTTGGCGGTTTTTCCTTACCTAGATCTGTGATAAGTGTTTAGGGTGATTTGTTGGTTCTGTTTACAGTCTTCTTGACATCTTTCAATTTTCTTTTAGCCATCTTTGCTTTGTTTTAGCTAGTTTTCTTTTGAAAGATATTATCTCTTGCTTTGAGTGTCTTTCAGTTACAAAGCTTTGTTTTTCTTTAGAATTGTTTAGTGAAAAGGACACTTCTTTTTTCTGAAGAACTCGTGTTAAAAGAGAAACTTTGTTTGGGTTGCTTTTGTTTTGAATAATTTCTCCATTGCTTTTAGTGCATCTTTGAAACAAAAAATCAAAATTTATTGCTTTATATTAGTTTGGGGGCATTCTTTCATTTGAAGTAGCGAAATTGCATGATTTTTGGCATTTTTGGTCTTGAATCATGTATTGGTGTACAGTCTCTTTTGATCATTTCTTGAGAACCTTGATATTGATGAGTTTAATAAAATTTTGGGACATTGTGCATATGGGAATGATAAACGTTTTCTCCTTCTTGTAATATAGCTTTCATCGAAGTGAAATATTTGCATTCTCATTTCTTTGCATTGTTTAGAGTCGGTCAAAAAATCATTTAGTCCATGCCATTTTCCTCTTGAGTAACAATAGCCTTAAAATAAAGTTCTTATAAAAATTGATTAGACATTTTTATATTTTCTGGTAGCAAACCTACATTAAATTAGTTGTAGGGCTTTGGAATAGGTGTGAAAGATAACTTTCCAAAGCTGAAAACAAACATAGAATATTGTGATAGGGAGAGTTAAAATCCAATTGCTACATTTTGTCCTGGGAAGCCCTTCTCACACAAGGTTCAAACCTGAGGTCGCATTAAGACTAGCAGAGTTACTCACCCTGCTTTGTTGGTCTTAGTATAGAGATTGCACGTATTATGGGGGTCGCTTGAAGGTATACCCACAATGATGAGTGGAAACCTTTCAAGTTAATTTTGAGCTAGATACCCTGCCTTTGCACGTGGATCTGACTATCGACTATTTCTCCAGGCATCATTGTTGTAGTTGGTAACCTTAATAGCCTATCTCTTTAGGGTCTTTACACAAGAATACTATGGAGGGGCAAGTCTTCATGGTACCTGGAATCGACGCTGGCCAAAATCACTCGAGCTCCTTGGAGGGTATACCCACGACTATGTGTGGGAGCTTACACCAAGACATAAGTCCGTTAAGCAGGTCATCAACATAACTTTTCCACTCACTCTATCTCATCCCCTTCTTACATTGTTCCCGCGACATTGGATTTCATCACCAACTAGTGCGTTCATCATAAGAAGGTTTTGTTTGCTTGTTTGTTTACTATATTTTTAGCGTGTGTTGTTTTTTTTCTCTAGCAAACTCTAGCTTTGATTTTTATTTAATGGCATCAGTTCTCGGAATGACCAATGAAGGAACCCTTTTTCAGGGGAAACTTTTGTTTTTCCTTCTTACAAAATACATTGGTCCTCCTCACATTATTACTTTGAGCCTTCCAGGTCTCACAATTGGATTACCGGTATGGTTGTTTTCCACTCAAGTAATCTCAAATGCAGCTAGTGCTTCGGTCTTAAGCACTTCCCCCCAAGAGCATCAACCTCATGTTGATCCTTCACCTTCTTCACCGGTAAAATATTCTTCACCTTCTCCACTTGCAAGGTCTTCTTTTGTTTCATCTTCTTCGCTGAGTGAAATCTCTAAAGCTAGTAACTCGATGGATAAGAAGTAGAAGAAAAGGAAGAATAAGAAGAAGAAAAATAACCAAGGGTCCAAACTTCCAACCACTGCCAGACATGTTGGAAAAGAACTAGTTACTGATAATCGTACTGGGAGTGTTTATGATGCCAAGATCACCCAAAAAACTTGTAATCCCAAGTACCCTTGCAGGCTTTGTAAGGGTAGCCATATTCTTAAGGATTGCCCTGGTATATCCAACGTTATAGAAGTATGGTCTACACACCCTCACCAACCTATGTCATCAGCCTCTGAACAACATGTTGATGACCTCCCGCCAACTAGTCAAGATATTGTTGGGAAGAAGAAAAGTAGAGTCAAGTTCCCATGTATGTTATGCAAAGGGAGTCATCTAACTCACCTTTTCCCTCGTATGGATGAAGCCTTGAAATTACTGGAAGACATGACTGTTTCACAACCTCAACTTCCAATTTCTTATCACAAGCTTACTCTTGACCCACCTGTAGTTGATGGAATGATCAATCTGATCCCATCCTCGATAAATCCCACTCCCCCGTTAGAGAGTGAAACCTAATCGATTGATTCGTTTCCATCCATAGACCTGATTCTCCCCTTGGAGAATGCAACTCAAGTGGTCGATCTAATCTCATCATCAATCGATCCTACTCTCTCACTAGAGAGTAAAACTGACACTGCTCATGTTTTTCTCGTTGATACAGAATCTACCATGCCAGGGGGAATTCCTCCTTATCCTGTGGAACCACGTCCAAGTAATGAGGCCATCCTTTTTTATTGGGGTGTGCTAATTGTACCTCGTCTTCCCTCTCACATTCCTTTCAAGATTACACTGCAGGTTTGTGGTTGGGACGTTGCTCAGGTGATGATAGACAAAGGTTTGTCCATTAGTATTTTTTTCTCTATTGCTTGGCAAGCTCTGGGTTATCTGTGGCTTGTGTCGGTTACGCAGAATCTATTATCTTTTAACACAAGAACCATTCAACCTTTAGGAAGCCTTCCTCAGTTTCCTGTCACTTTGGGAGGGAAAAATGTCTTTATTGATGTCATGGTAGTCCAAGACCCCTTGGATTTTGATTTACTCCTTGGGCGAGATTATGTCTATGCCATGAAATATATTGTGTCCACTCTTTTTCATGTGATATCCTTTATGCATGATGGAATAATTGTGACTATTGATCAACTTTTGTTCATTGGCCCTGACTTGAACATCAACTCAATAACCTCCGTAAATGGTTCTTATATGCAGAGGGTATCACCTCTGCCACAGGACAATTATGTGGCATTGTCTCCCATGCCTTCAGTTACTAATGCAGATGAGCCTCTCACTATAAGCTCACTCCCTTATGACTTAGATCCGATAGTTGACATGGTAATCTCTTTGGTAGGGTTATTGGAGCTTGATCTCCTTACCGCTATCACAACCCTCGACATATGTTCCTTCTAGAGTGTGTTTCTTCCATCGATTGAAGATCTCTTGGAATCCAATACAGAGTTTTGTCCCTTGACTTGGTTTCCTTCCAGAGAATTTTCCTCTTGGAAGTTGTGATCAAGAAGATGAGCATGGTTTTCTGATTTCAATATCATTAAAAAATGAAACCAGCTTTGAGCATGGTTTTCTGATTTCAATCTCATTAAAAAATCAAATCATCTTTGAGCATGGTTTTCTGATTTCAAGCTCATTAAAAAATGAAACCATCTTTGAGCATGGTTTTCTGATTTCAAACTCATTAAAAAATGAAACCAGCCTTGAGCATGGTTTTATGATTTCAAGCTCGTTAAAAAATGAAACCAACTACGAGGATAGTTTTTGCGTATCTTTAAAAACCTCGTTAAAAAATGAAACATATCTTACAAACATAGTTCTTGTTTCTGTGTCAAGCTCATTAAAAAATGAAACAGAGGTTCGAGGATTGAACCTGGATTCACGAGCATAGTTCTTGTTTCTGTGTCAAGCTCGTTAAAAAATGAAATAGTTTTTCCCCTCTTAGATTGAGTCAAGTACTTCATTATGTATATTATTTTAAGCTTCCTTTCCTCTTCCTGTGCTATTGGATGAACTGAAGCTTGGGGGGCAATGATTTCAGCCGCTGGACTTCATGCTAAAGTTAAACCGCTAGCTCTTTAAGCTGGGGGCTAAGTACCAACCATCCCTTTTTTATGCGTTGAGAAGACCAAGCATAGTTTTCTATGGTTCAAGCTTGTGAAAAAATGAAACCACCTACCTCAAGCATAGTTTCCTCTGGTTCAAGCTTGTGTAAAAATGAAACCAAGTCCAAGCACAGTTTTGGCTAGTTTTAAGCTTGTGTAAAAAATGAAATCTATCCCAAGCATAGTTTTTTTTTTTTTTAAGCTTGCGTAAAAATGAAAACAATCCCGAGCTTAGTCCTTGTTCTTTATCATGCTTGCAAATCAATGAGAATTTAACTGAGTATACTTTTATCACTTTTTTGGACTCGTAAAGGTTATACGAAAAATGAACCCCTTGGAGTTCCCTTTAAGCTATTTTCAGACTCTCTAAACATGAAAATATTGTCGAGCGATCTTGTTATTTTCACGCTCATTAAAGCATTTGAAGAAAATGTTTGTTGAGTGGTAGTTTATCTCTTTTTCAGTCTCTTCAGACTAACTTACGAAAAATGACATTTTGGAGTTTTCTTTAAGTGTTTTTCAGACTCTCTAAACATGAAAAATCCTTGAGTTTTATTT
This sequence comes from Picea glauca, assembly GCA_000966675.3. NCBI lineage: Eukaryota > Viridiplantae > Streptophyta > Pinopsida > Pinales > Pinaceae > Picea > Picea glauca. Next base: position 1,695,705 of record JZKD02S2411955.1, read on the forward strand.
CTTTGGACTCATAAAACAAGCATCGAAAGACCCATATGGTACTGAACCACTCCTTCTTAGGGTTCATTAAACATACTCCAAAGGATGAGCTTACATCAACAAGAATATGCTATCCTCCTCAAGCTTGCATAAAAATAAAGAGGTACTCGCCAGAAATGGTGGGGGAAATTTTGGGAAAAGAAATGTGTCTCAGTATTTTTGTTAGTGGCAGTAATAGTCACTCTTGAACATGGCACCCCTCTTTATTGTGATATCCGGGTTGGTAAATCCATTTGTCTCTCGTTTGACCTTCCACAAGTTCATATCTTGGGTCATCTATGAGTCAATGCTGCCAAGACCTTTGTCATGACATTCATATGTTCAAGAGAATTCCAACCCTAAACAAGCCTTCCATCGAGTTGGCCATATACAATTATTAATTCTTACCATGTCGACCTTCCCTGTGTCAATTTCAAATCATTTTCATACTTTGATCTACCTCAAATATGTTACTTATTTCATGTTATTGATGGGGGATACATCAAAGCCCTCCTATGACGAGTCTTTTTCTATCGACTTCAACTTATCATCCGGGAAATAGACTTAGAAATCATTTAGTACCTTAGAGCCTGCGTTCCTCAATGGCAGGTTTCTTCTCTTTTGACAGTGGGTTCACATCATTGGTCTCTGATTGAGAGATTCCATCAAGTGTTCGACTTCAGCTCATTTATTCACATTCGTTGGATTGTACTAAGGTACCTTGGGATTCATTGACATCAATGGTGATTTCCCTCACTCTTGTTAACGATTTTCATCAATGGTTGGTAATCAAGTGGTCTCTACCATGTTCAAATTCAACACCTATAATCACATGGATAGATTCGCACTTAAAGATGACGGGATTGAAGACCCCATATCTCATCATTTTGGTCTAGGTTGTGATGGAGTATTTATGATTTTCATTGACACATAGATCCACTTTCTATGTCTTGCGGCTATGTCTGAATTTGAGTTTTCTAGAACATAGATCCACAGTGTATTCCTAGTGGCTATGTAGAATCTTGGTGACATGGATCCACGATGTATGATTGGTGGCCATGACTGAAATTTATGATTTAAATCACTTGTAGTCTGAGCATGGGAATGCCTACCTCAGAAATGGTATAATATTGTGCATATTCTTGGTTGTTTGCAGGTTCTCGATTGGTGCGCTCCTTATTTCCGACACACGCACACATTTTACAAAGTATTTTGGTTGTCATGAGTTCCAGCCTCATACTTTGGGGGCCATTCTGTTACACATTATTTTGGTCATCCTGGTGATGTTTCTACAATCATGTGTTTAGGCTCCCAAAATAACCTTTATTCATGTGGAAAGTGACTGGTTTCCTCTTCTAAAAACTTGTTTTTAGAAGGATGTCACAGGATAGACATAAGACACAGTATGGAAATGCATGATCACCGCAGTCTATCCTAAACCTGGTTTGCATCGTTTCTGCGGGTTTCTCTATAGCCAGGGTGTGACGGTGTTGAAAGACTAAGAAAAGGACAAAGTTCATGAAAGTTCTAGAAGGAATATTCTAGAATATGAGGTGGCATCTATATGGTTGGGATCCTACTTGCTTCTCTGATTTGGTGGGATCATCCTAATCTCTTTAACCATCTCTCTTTATCCTAAATAATGATGGTTTTCTCATGGAAAGGATTAAGCAAGGTTAAGCAAGGAATTAATGAAGGAATGGGGTGAGAATTGTGTGAGGAATCTTATTTCAATTGATGCTTGAGGTCTTCATTTTTCCATCAAGTTATTGTGGATCTTCTTCATGCAAGTTTGGAGCAAGTGTGTGTGTTGGAGAAAAGGACCAATGAAAGGGAACCTTGCAACATCAAGGTTGTTTGGTTGTATATTCCACTTTTACTTAATATAATACAATGGCATGTTTCTTTCCCATAAAATCATTCTCATTTTATTACATGACTCTTTGATCACATCTATAAGTTTTCATTGAATATACTATTGTTGCTTTCACTTGGGTTGGTTTGTGTCATTGCAAATCTAATATCACAAGAGCACCAGAGTGGATTAAGGACAACAAAGATAAAAGGAAGCGATATTCAAAGGTATGTCACTCATCTCTTGTTTGATAGTAAATTCGATGATTAAATCTTAGGGAAAGCGCCATGTCCTATCTTGTTTTTTTCTAGATCTAGGGAGATCGGTTTATGTATGCATTTACTGATGAATCCAATAACACGGAGGGAGTGCTAGTAGGCTGTGACAAGGTTGTTGCCACACCTCTCCATCAATATTTGTTTTTGTGCATGGACCCCTTACTCCTTATGTGAGTCTAATTAGCAAGCAATCGTCAGGACGGATCCATCAACGAAACATTGTCAATGATCCATAAACAACATCATAATATAGCCGATCATATGTCACATTTGCATAAATAAAAATACCCAAACCAATGCATTCCACTCCTTGACTCGATCCAAAGTCCAAGGAGGTCCATTGATGCCATTGGCATCCTCAATCTGTCAAGTGTTTTGCACAGTCAGGGGAAAATCATCAATAGAATATTTCAATACAAAGATATCAAATAACAAAACATCATAATCCATCAACATCATCATAAGAATCCATAAGCGAACAAACAATGATATACTAAAACCGGATCACTTGCACGCAAGTGTCCTCAAAGAATAAGTCAATAACATGTTCTCGCAAGAGAGGAATGTTACATATATCATATATAATATAATAGGCCATGTTGGATTTATGATTCCTATCAATATGGATAGTAGGTAAGCTTACTAGTCTCAGTGCATAAGACTATCATGAAATCATGACATCGATAAATGCTAGAATGATAAAGAATATTGGGTTCCTATTCACTAATTGGTTATCTACAAATACATCACATGAAAAATGTAACACGTTTAAGGAGACATTATAAGTATATATATATATATATATATATATATATATATATATATATATGGAAATAAACATATGCATGAACATTATTACAAATAATATGTATTGCAATCAATCCATATCAGAAAGAAATAAAGAAGAGAGGACTATGTCAACTTGTTCAATGATGAGATTGAGCACCTTAATGAATCACAACCCACTGATACTTTACCTATGGTGGGAACCAACATTATTAGGAAACATTGATATCTCATGAGTTAGATTCTAATTCTAACCAAAGATTACCTCTTTTGAGATAAGATTACACTAAGCTTTATCTATATTTCTTTAAAAGAATTGTGGTGTAGAATGTGGTAGGCACATCGACCATTAAAACATGGTAAGTACCTCACATTGTCACATTAAATAATAGTATTAATTTCTCTTGAAGGTGCCAAAAGTACGTGGTAACAAGGTGAAGATGTTGAAATATTTTATTTTTAATTCAATTGGGGATTGAGAAGTTCAAAACTTAATGATAAATTGGAATTATTGTGGGGGTAAGATCTTATTATTTTTATTGTTAAGAATTTGCAAAATAAAATCACTTTAGGCTTAGTGAAGCTAGGATATTACATGGGAAATGGTAGAGATGAGAAAGAAAGACACACACACACACACACATATATATATATATATATATATATATATATATATGGTCTTGAGATAAATAATTTCAAGGAAAATGAATTATATGTGTTTGTGGTATGTAGGGGAATCAATGAATAATACTTAACATGATCACTTATTAAGACCATTAATACCATCGAGGTAACCTTTTGGTCTCTTCAAGATGCAACATTTTGACCTTACAGATTGCAACCAAGTTAAAGGCATAGGGGACAACTACTATGAGTTTATAATGGTTGATTGGGGCACTTGTATGAATTTGAAAATCAAGGATGTGGTTGAAATAAAGGAATTCAAGAGAATCAAATACCTATATCTTTACATACTCCTAAATTCAATCACATGATTTTCGCACGACCTATATTTGTAACACAATGAATTGACTTCACTCACCTTCTGTTGAGACATAAAATTTTGAAATTTGGAATCGAATAAGTTTTATTATTTGTTCAATGTAGTTATAGTTTTCCATATAGTCCATTGAAACCCATAATATGTATAACATGAACTTGAAAACACAATTAATTCATATACCAATAAATCCTTAAATCAACTCTCAAGTAAACATTTCAAAATTGAAAAGTATATTTTTAATTTTCTTTATTGAAATTAGTTAAAGAAACATCTATATGAAAGAATCCAATTCCATAGATTGTAACATATATTGAATACCACATATTTCTATAGCCATCCCTATCTACAAATGTAAAGAAGAAAAAATAATCACAGAGTAAAAGAATAATAAAATAATCCCTAAAGACAAAAATATTTACAGAGGAAAATAACAATAAAATAATCCCGAAAGACCAAAATACTTGTAGAGGAAAATAATAATAAAAATATTCCAAAAGACCTTGGATACAAAAATGATATTGGAAGTATTTTTGTACCCTGTATTATTTTTTTTGTTTGTTAATTTGTGCAGGACCTGCGATTAACCTGTGGCTTGAGAAACCGCGACTCAGGGGCATCTAAGCCGTCAAAATCACCCGGGGATCACACCCGGCCTGAGCCACACCAACCCTTAACATGGTTGGATTTTTTGTCCCCGCAGGTTTCGAACCGGTGACTTTAACATCACGGAGTGGCTTAACAACACACTCCGTCACCGACTGTCCTACACCTCGGGGACTTGTACCCTGGATTATAAAAAAAGGTTTACCAACTAAAAAATAATAGATTCAAAACATAACAAGAATAGGGTTTCATTTTTAACATCTATTCATTTCATAAAATATTTTCAATTCACAAAATTTTATATAACTATTAAATATAATTTGTTTATATAAAAATATTTAAGTAATAATGGAATCCCAAACCTATTGCATAAATCCACAGCAACCAGAATACAATACCAACATTCAATCTCTTCATCTCTTTTCCACTACCAAGAAATCATATAAATTTTTAAAATCTAAAAAAAATAGAATTAAACTACTTTGGAACTCACAGAAAACTAGTGATTTGAAGCCTTTAAAACATACAAATTATAGTCCTCAAATGGAAACTAGACCAAAATAACTATGGGGTAAGATGCTATTAAACTTAAAAAAACAGGAGTTCCAAAGGCCTAAATAGACAAACTATAATCCTTACATGGAAACCACCAAAGGTATCCGATGCATGCAAGTTTCTTATGTTCCATAGAAACAAAACCATATAATGATGAGTTCCAACTTGTTTCCTATAAGTGTTTCTCAAAACAAAAATACATTAGTGACAAAAATTATTAGTTTTAACATGTGTGCATGACCAAGAAGAAAACCTCAAATTGTTGCACCATGCATGTCTTTATGAAACATAAGATTGAAGTAAATACCTTAACATCCATACATTTACTGATGTATCATATAGGTCCAAATTTAAATACAAACATATCCTTGATTGAATACACTTACACGATTTTAAGAACAAATCCTAAAACTCTTGTAAATCAAATAAAAATAAATCCACCAGTTATGCAATTACTCTTACATTCTATGAACAAAGATTAAACTTCCTATAAATAAAATACAAATAAATTCATTGGTGCTTCTACTACTCTTATAAAAATTTATATAAAGGAGAGGTAGGTATGCATACATAGAGATGAACATCTAGTAAATCCTTGATTCTCTGAGTTTCCTTCTATAAAAATTAAACTAAACTGTCCATTCTAGTGGCATCTTATCCAATGTAAGTTTGATCCTTTCCTATCAATTCCCTTCATGAGAAAATAAGTCCTCCAAAGAAAGTGGTACAATAATTCTTCCTATGTAACCATGAAGTGTCACTTTATAAAAAAGCATGCCTAGTGCAAAACGAGAGCAAATGCATATAGGGGAAAACATTGCTCTATTTATTGGCCTTTCTTGTTCCTACACTCTATTTTTCATTGGGATTGATTTCATATTCATAAATATTGTCATCATCCTCTTCTTTGGAATCAGTAAGACCTAGACAAGTTGCATCTTTTTCCCATTCAATATTCTACACCTCACATTTTAAGATAATTTCTTCATCATCAACATTATTTTCTTTACCCACTGTTAAACAATGTTCAATGAGAATGCATCCCCCAGGGTGGGGGGTGTGTACTCCACATTTCCCACACTTTCATGATGGGGGAAACTGGGGGAAAAGTTTCCCCACATCCCCCTTTTAGGGAAATGTTTCCCCGGAGTGGGGGATGTGTTTCCCCAAAAAGGGGGATTATGGGAGTCCCCCTAGAAAGGGGAGCTTTTGGGAAACCACCCCAAAAAATGGGAGCTTCTGCGAATACCCCCTCTCCCTCCATTTCACCCATGCTAGTAATTAATGGTAATATTAAGTTGAGTGAAAGATAATGATGGCCTCTCATGATGCGTTAGTGAAAATGCAAACATGGAAAAACAATAAACTATTAACTTAGAGGGATTATTGAAAGTACTTTTAGAATGAATTTGAATATGGCATAAAAAGATGAAATGTAGGAAATTGAATTAGTTTTCCAAATATTCAATTTTTATTTATATAAATCAAGTATAAATTTAAGGATGCAAATTTATATTAAAATGTAGAAACCCGGGCTAATCTTACTAGTCCTTATTATGAAAAATGTAAAATGGTTTGTGATAGTTTTGTAAAAATATTCAAATTTCTAATGATTTTATACAGTTTCTATAAAATTTTGGCAATTTTGGGGGTAAAATAATTTTATTCTATGGAATTTGAGTGAATCGTTTTTAGAAAAAATGGAAATTGGCGAATCGTTTTTTGGGAAAACCATGGAAAATTAGCCCATTGGAGAAATTTAGCCCCTAAAATCATTTATGATAGAAATTGTGAATAACTATGTGAAACTTGAGTTTTTCTAATAGTGGTTTGTTATTTTTCTAGAAAAATATAAGGTATATGTTTCCATCAGTGCAGGTGTTGAGTACCTTAACAATGGAATTTCCTTCCAAAATTGTGCATAATTGTAGAGAACCCATTGTTCTAGTGTGGTGTATTTTTTCAAAATTTATAATATTAATTTTATTTTATTTTTTAAATTATGAAAATCAATATATCCTTGAAATTACAACACCTTCCGTTAGTGCAGGCTATGAGGGTCTTAACATTTTTTTTTTTTTTTCTTAGATTGTAGATATTGGTCTCTTCAAATGCGGTGTATAACACATTTGAAAATTGGTTAAGCTCACAAAAAATTATAGGAGAAATAAAAGAGCTATGTATTTTAGGATTTTATATATGTCAAGACAAACATATATTAAAAATAGTAAACAATGTTAATTTTAAAAGAAAGAAAAAAATGGTATATTTGGATCTGCTTAATCAAATCTATCTATGTATTTAGTTTCATCAAAAACGGATTTTTGTAGTCTATAGAAAAATAATGTCAAAAAGATAAATATAGAGAGGTATTAATAAAAATGGAGGTTTTTGCGTATTTGCAGACCAAACCACTTGGTTTTTCATCCCAAACCTAAATCCGAGGAAACCAAATCAACAAAAACATACAATAGAGTTGTCACTCCTTCCCAAAAAACATTTGAGATGAAAATAGCATGTGTGCAATTTAGGAAAGAGCACACATTCCTAAAGAACATGTGTGTTATTAGGAACATGAATAGGTGCAAATTCATGTTAACAAAAAATAACTCTCTCTCTC
>JZKD02S2411955.1:1705651-1717487 GCA_000966675.3 Picea glauca
GGCAAACCCAAGTTTCAACGCTACAACAACAGACCAACAAAAACCTGACTACCGACCCTTTCAGAAACACCTGCAAAGCAGATGAAGTCTCACCCAAGGTAGAGGCAGGGGGGTTGCAGGACTCAAGTGTTTACAACCTAGTTGGGACACAAATATGTGATCAAAATAATTAACAGAGTACTTAACAATTATCATTCATTAGTATTTAACCCTTATTCACATCAAAAGTTAAAACACTAATTACAGGACAACGTAGTATTAATCAAGATCTAAGCACATTTAACCATTCAGCACATAGCATCAAGCAGATCTAGCATTTATCCATATTATTAAGCACTAAGATACTACATTAGATATATCTAACATACCCAAAGATTACATCACTAAGCATAAATCACATCAATCACACAAAGCAACCACAACACAGGATATACATGGTTCACCCCCAGCGTGGGGCTACGTCCACCAATTCTTCTTCTTCTTTATTAGCTTTCTCCAATCTCTTTACATGCACAGATCCACAAAGCTAACTCCACATGGGATAGGATATTTGTACGCACCTCACCAAATCCTCCTTCCCCGAGTTAGTTCCAAGCACAGAGGCTTACACAGTCTACACACAAAGCACTATAAGTCACTTGCACTTAGCTCAACAAGTCTCTACATACGGTATGCACAAAGCATTGATAACTATTTGCACTTAGCACACTCTAGCTTACAACTTACTTCTTATTACATCACCTAGATACTTATTTATACATTATAAAAGGGGCCTAAGCATGGGTAAGACCCATGGGCCAACATGCCATACCCGTTACAGAAACCCTAAACCCAAAAATCACACAAAAAAGGGGCGAGATCCCACAATCTCTGCTTCGCCTAGGCACTCCATCTTCAACCATCTTGTTGAAGTCCCAAAATTGGTCAAACATGACCAGTGTTTCCTCAAAACCTGGTCAAGGGCCAAGAGGCCACCAACACTCACATGTGACTCGTCTCAAGTCACTTTGATCTAGGAAATTCTACTTCGAAGGCCTCAATCTTGGCTCGAACTGCTACAACTTGTTGCTTCGTTAGGGTCTCCTGGTCAACAAACTCCTAAATGACTTTCTCGATGACAAGCCCTTCCAAGCGTTGTTCCACTGTGGTGACCACTTGTTCCAGTTGTACACCTCGTCCCTCGATCTCCTCAAAAAGGTGTGCGGGCTTTGTCCTGTACCGACTGGAGTCTCTGGGTCACTTCCATGTCTCTACTCTGGATGGCATGGGCCTCCTACTGAACTGGGCGTTGTTCCTGTGAGATTTTCATATTCTCTACTGTTGATATTAGCTTCAACTAATCTTGTATTGTTGTTTCTTGCTTCTTTTCCTCTTGGAGTTGTGCTTCTAATGTTCTTAGTTCTGGATCCTTTGCAAGGTGCTCATAGGTATGCGCACTTTGGGCACTCAATTGATTACATTCTAAGGCCAATGCCTTGATTCTTTCTACTGCGCTCCTAGCAATTTCTTCCCTCTGATATTGCACTTTCTATGGAGTGCTTGACACTACTTGCAATTCCTATTTTGCTAGTCTTGCTTGGAGCTGCTGAATGGATTTAGCGAGCTTCCCCACCTGGATTTTAGTTGTCCCTTCTTCCATCTGTGTCAAGGAAGTGAGCTAGTTACTTCTTCTTGAATTCCAATCTCCTCTACGAGTAGCTGATCTTTCTCTCTCTGGAGTTGTTCTCTGTCCTCTCCAAACTTTTCCTGGAGGTCATCTTTTTATTGCTGCGCAACCCGACGTTGCTATAGGGCTTCCTCCTTTTCTTTATTCAAGGCCTCTATGGCCTGTTCTTTTTCCTCCTGTATGCAATGAAGGTGAACCTCTGTCGCATCTGCTAATCTGCGGAGTTGGGCAGGCTCATCTCCTACTTCTATACCCCCTGATGAAAATGACACAGTAGACATTACGCGACTGAAATAGAGAGCCCGTTGTAGCCCTTTGAGATCTTCCTCAATCCTGTCATACATTGTCTCCTGTTTGACTTCGTTTTGCTTCAAAATGTCCTCAGAGGTATCTTCCACAGTTGCGATGATGAGGTCAATATCATCCACCATAAGTACGGTCTGTAATTGAGGCTTATTGGCTTGTGACTTCTTCTGTGTTGAAAGTTTCTTTGGAGAAACCTTTCTTTTCTTGGACATCTCAACCTCTGTAAGGGGATCTTTAAGCGGTGTCACTTCTCTTTGTTCCTATTTATCTTCTTCCCCTTCCTCCTCTAGGTATAATTCTTCACCTCCTCATCCTCCAGGTGAATCAGGCGTAGTTTCCTCTGATGCATTGTGTAGTTCTTGCACCTCTTCCTTCTTTTTCTTCTTACTGCTGTTGGGTCCATCATACTCTTCTTGGGTGACTACAAGACTTCCAATGATTTTGGGGTCAGAGAGTTCTATCTGTTTGACTGGTACAAGGAATTCCTCAGGCCATTCCTTGGTTATTTCCTCCATATATTCCTCGGTGAGTTTGTAATAGGAATGGAGCTCTTCCTTATGTTTGTCCCTACGAGCAGTGATGTAAATGAAGTGTCTTTCTGTGCAGAAATTCGCTATTGGCCTGAACTAATGGAGTGTATTCGACGTCATGCGAGGGAAGGATTTAATGGCCCTATTTAGCTGCAAGTAATAGGTGTCGAATACCGCATTAGACTACCATTGCTTTTCCATGTTTCTCGAATACCATAGGGTAATGAACCTCGCGGACAGTGGTTCAGATGGATCGACTTCAAGGAAGGTTTCTCCCTCCGCCATATCCCAAGAGACAAAAGCAATGAGGATCAACAACTAGTTGAAGTGAAACTCATATCCCTGGTCCTATGCTTCTCAACAATACTGCTCCAACTAGTTGGCAAGGTATCTCGTGCCCAGTTCATATGCAACCCTTTAACACACTTTCCTACAAGGTCAACAAAAAACCCCCGTGACCTGCGTTGGTCTATTCTTCCTGACGATCTTGCCTACTATCAGCTAACAAGATAGACACATTGTGTCATTTTGGATGGAGTCTACCTTGTATCCCTGCTTCCCTTTCTCCATATCACCATAGGTATCTTTTATTCGCTGAGCCAGGGTGTAATCTACAACCTTCCCTAGGTAGAAATCCTGAGGGTTCGGTCCTTCCATGCTCAATCCAGTGATCTGGTGGATCAACATCAGATCTATAGTGATGCACCTATCCAACCATAGGTACCCTCCATGGAAGCATAATGGGAGGAGTTCAATGCACACGTTAACCTCCTGATGTCTGTTGAAGTGTGGTATCTTCATCACATTAAGGATTATCAATCTTGCGATGTCCATGGTCCACGGTTGGGGGACTATCTTCGACTTCTTCCCCATTGTCTTTGTCAAGTACTTATGTGGTGTGAGCATTCCATAATTCTTGCGGTTTCCTAAGCTAAAATCACTGATCTTCAACGTCAGAATATGTCCCAACTACTGTCCAACTACGTGTATCCCCTTCGGGAGGCATGCAATGATCAGTGTATAGTAGAAATATCTCGGAATGCTGTCATGACTAACCGCGCTAGCCAGAGGCGAGATGTAGTTGGGCAGGACCAACGAGATGAGCTTCGTGTTCGCCAATTCATCGCGATGCTTACTTCGTTTCTCTGTAGTAGTTCAAGATGGCCCAGATCGTCATGCAGTCGATGGGGATGCTTGCAATCCTCTCGTTTACAAGGCCTGTACTCCTAGAAACATGAACTTTTCAGCCATAAGGTCTATTAGGATCTCCTCCACTGACTTTTCTACTGTGCTACGTTCGCCTGACATACACGCTCAAGATCATATATCTTAGGTAGGCGGAAAAACACTCAAGCTATCATAATGGTTGGCGAGGTCTCAGTAAGCACTCCATGATAACAATCAGTTCTCTATGGGCTCGGATAATCACAATTTGCAAAAGTGTCCGTGGTGAGACATTTGATGGATTAATTAGACAATGTCATAATAGACTCCTCCAATGGGCAGGAATGCCTCAATCAATCTGATTCCATCCTTTATGGTGCAGTCCCAATGGTCCAATAGTGATCTTTCTAGCCATAACTATGTTTCTAGCCATTCTGGAGCATCATTCTAACTGTTGGGATGCCTCCAACGGTGATATTGCTATGTTGTGGTGAAGTTCCAATATGCATTGTTCTTCTATTCCGAAGAGGTTCAAGTTCTGCAAGCCTTCCTTCTGCAAAGTCCTCTCTGGAACCTCCTACAATTTTTCTAGCTTTGCTTTCTTCTTACTGATTTTTCTTTCTTTCCTTCATGTGATGTGTGTCTCTGGATTCCTCTTTCCATTCTTGTTCTTATCTTCTCTTAGAATAGTAACTTCGCACTACTGAGCATCTTTCATAGGGTTCGAGGGTAATACTTCTTCTCTTATTAGTTCTAGATTAGGTGCTCTACTCTCCTGTAAGGATAGGTTCTTTAAGCCTTCTTGTGTTCTTTCCACTTCGACAGCTATATCTTTGGCCCTTAGTTTCTTCGACTTGTCCTCTTTTTATTCTATTAAGCACATTATTCTCCTAGCCATGAAATCCCTTAATTCCTTTTTTTTCTGTTCCATAGCTTCCTCTTCTTCTTTCCTTCAAATCTGATCTCTCTCAATCCAAGTCCTTCCTAACAAAAGTGGAAAAGGAGCGTTGTTCTCAACAAACTTAATGACCTCGAATTCTTATTCTATCGATGTTCCATGAGCACTCATAGGTACTTGAGTAAGTCTTCCACATAGGGTTATCAACTTTCCTTTAAACAATCCTATTCCCCCCAATGAAGGAATCATAGCAGGCTTTCCCAAAATTTTCCAAGTACTTTCTGGCATAATGTTCACACGTGTTTCTGCATCTAATACACAGTCTATGTCGAAGTCTCCTATTCTTGTTTCTATGCACTGCTTCTCTTTTAAGATCTCTAGTAAACTGATGTCTCTGTGATCATTCAATGTTTCTTTTATCTGCAATAATATAGCCTCTGATTCTTTCTTGTGGTCTACCATATTATCAATCTCTTGACCTTTCTCATGGTTTTCTTGTCTCATATTCATCTTTTCAACTTTAGCAATCATTCTAGGGCAATCCAAAACTTCATTTCTAGTACCTTTACAACAAAGAAAAATAGGACCTCTACCAGGGCATTCCTTAGCAAGATGTCTTAGTCTTCTACAACTATAACAAAGAGTCAATCCTCTCTTTCTCTTGAATGATCTCCAACCTTTCCTACACTACGCACTGCGATCACAGTGATGGACCTGTAAAAAATTCTTTCTAGGATCCTACATCCACTTGTTAGTCCAAAAATTCTTTCTATGCATAGGAATAACATATTTTTCACTATTTCTATCAGATATATTCATATCACATCTTCTTTTTTCTATATGTGCCCTAGTTTTCAGACTAGGATGAAATCTATCAAGCATACCTAAATCCATTCTTTTGAAACAAAACTTTCCACTTATCTTACCTTTATCAGAGAACAAAGCTTTAAAATCTTACCTCTTTTCTTCAGATCTGGTTCCCTTCTTAGCACATAGCTTCACAAGTCAAGTAGAATATTGCGCACTACAACAACAGATCTATGCACAGAGCCTTCTCTTTTCTCCAATCCCCAGTTGTTCGCGTTCAAATGGTCACCAGGTGAGAAAATACAGAGCGCTTGCATACCCTGTTGGGTTAGCAGGGAAGAACAGTTATCGAGCATATGGTTAACAGAAATAAAACAAACTATAATCTAACTATCAACTGAAAACAAATAACACTGCGAAACTAAACAAAGAACATAAAACACAAGACACAGGGGTCGTCAATGGTTTCAGGCTGGTGTATTAATGAAACCAGAGCACGCTGAAGGAAGAGACCAAAGGCTCCTTCTTCCTCCAACGGAAGGCTCTTCGGGGCCCTCACACAATGCTTTCCTTACAAATGAGATGAACTGCGCACAGCAGTGAAAGAACTCTGGGTGATGCAGTTGATGGGTTGTTGTCAAAGGATGAGCTCTGAACCATCTGAACAGCATAATGGTGCTTATAATTCCTTGCCAAAACAGTGTTTCCTCACAGCTTTTTATAGCATTTCTTCAGGTGGCCACGTAACCTTCTTCAAGTGTGAACAGGGACCCGTTTAGGGTTCACTTAGGTCATTAACTCACCGATTTTGCAAATCCGACTCTGATTTGAAAGTCAAATCAACTTGGGAGCCAGTCCGTAGGCGGTTGGGAGGCTGACCTATTCAATTAATGCGCCGTATTAGCAGATGCACGGGTTCTTGTGTTGACAGTCGCGCGTCGGGCGCGCATGCGCTAATAACACACTTTTGTCCCACGCATGCGCGTGCGCCTCAAACTACTGTAAAGCGCCTTTCAATTTTTGGTTACTTTGTATAGTTTTTGACCCTTCTGGAATGCTGTGGAACTAATTCAGTGCCATGAATGACTTCATTGCTGTTTTGATGATGCGGAGTTCTTGTCACCATGTGCAGACGAAATTTCAGTGATAACAGATGCCCCCTGATGGATGAGGTTAGGAGCATACGTATAACCGAAATCCATCAATGTTTCTTCTACTGAGGATGTTGTTGTAAGGGAAAGCAATAGTGGGACCGTTCGGAGCGATCCGTTGGAGAAAAAAGGAACCGGTATCTCGACCTTCTGAGAGACGTGCAAAAAAAATATACAACTGTGTACAAACGAGGCGGGCATGCCCCATGCTCGTGTGATGTAACTCTGAAAAAAGATGACAGAAGTGTTAGTGTAGACAACTGCAGTGCCCTCAGGGGCGGTAAATGATAAAGTCAGAAGACAATTCTACAACGGAACATACTCTGAATAACAGGCAATGATCACTGTAATAAGTAGCGATGATGATTTGGGCATTGATGGCCCTACCAATTTTAGAGGTCTTCGGCAAATGACAAAAAGAACTGCAATAGTCGCAAAGTAAGACCCACCATAACATGAGAGAGCGTTGGCGTCGAATGTTATGGGGGCCAACGACAGCAGGGAGCAATGTTGTTTCACCCTGTGCCGTCCGAGATCTCTCATTAAATAGAGAATGAGAATCAAGATACTGTCGCCCTTCTGGAAAAGTGTGCTGATGTCGACAAAAGGGGGATGTGACTCCCAGAAGCAAAAAGGTGCTCCGTGGAATCTACTAAGGTGAGGAAGTGGCAGAGGTACATGGACGAATTCAAGAAGTGGGATGACTCAAGACTGCCCTTGGTTGGAGGATATATGAGGGAACAGTGGTCGCAACCGTGTAACAAGGTCGAGTGTTAGGGGGACGACAAGACTGGGGCTAAGTTGTGCCAGAGGCGGGAAAAAGTGGACAAATTCAGAGGGTAGAGGTAACTGACCTGTGGGGTACTTTGAAGATATGGATGATGCCGGCAAGGGTAAATGATAAGTGCTGCTCCAATACAAGGGTGACATGTGTTGCGTGTGGCCAAAAGAAAGCAAGTCGCCAACGGTGACGACAAAGAATGTAATGACTGAAGGTAAAGGTGTTTGTACAATAAATAATAAATAATAAATAATTTGGGGAAAAAATGTACAAATACAGAAACGGGTGCCCTAGTGTGAAATGCGTGCCCCAGGGAGGGAAGAATTGTCATGAAAAACTGATGAAGGGTGGGGGCCCCATTGGCGAGTTTCTGTATGAGGTAGGTGAACGGAAGATAGGTTCGCAGATGGGCAAACTGATGATGGATGAAATGGTGGGTTCATGATCCTGCGTAGGTGCAGGTAAAAAAGAACATAACCATAAAGTGATGATTTGGGAGTCCATATGGGAAGTTAGCAAAATGAGGAGAAGAAGAATGTGGTTGATTCGCAACATGATGTAAGACTATCGGGACTCCCATCCCTAAAGGGTAATGAAAAACAGCATGAGTGTCAGAAGTGAAAAAAGGTGCTATGAATGGGACAACTCATGTGGGTGAGAATGCTACCGGATTACAGTACCGAAGATGCAAATGGAGGTGTGGGTACTACAGAGCCAGAAATAAGGATCCTAAAGGAAAAAATCAGAGGGTGTGACTGGAAATGTAAATGCAATATAGTGGGATAGACTACATGCCAGTGCTGAATATATACCTGAAGGGAAGATGTTGATGATCGATGAGTAAGTACCTGCACACATAACAACCAAATACCCAAAGTCAACAATATTTGAAGAGTAATATATGAGCTTGTATTTGACAAATGTGACTATGCGCGTGCGTACCTGACCATGATATGGAAAAAAGGTGCCCCGGGGGCCTAGGACGAAAAGTGGCCCAAGGACAGCCGTGACGTAGGCGGCGAGATGCTGATCCCGTAGCTGAAGACGGTTTATCAAATGGACATCGTAGGCTCCCAGAATGTTGAGTGGAAGTTTGGAAAAAACGCCTATATATAGCTGTAGGGCCCACATTGCCACCTCATTTGTACCTACTGCTACAGTGAGTTTTTGAGCAGATTCAAAGGAGATTGAGTGACTCAGGGAGCACGAGGTATCCGATCAACGACATGCGAGTTCCAGGTTAGTGGTCTGATCGTCCTGCATAGCTATAGGTTTTCAATTTTTAGGTAGGGTAGGTCCAGGGGGACGTACGGGGGTTTTGGGGGGTTTTTTGATAGGGGTGGGCCCCAATGCACGGGCGACTCAGTGGAAGGCGCGCATGAGTGCGCGCCTGTACACTGAATAAGTGCACATTAATGCGTGTGTGTAGGGAGTTATGGCATGCCTTAGGGGCGCGCCTGTGGGGTAGACAGGCGTGCATGAGAGCACACCTGTGGGGTGAACAGGCGCGCTTATGAGCGCACCTGTGGGTATGACAGGCGTGCCCTAGCGCGCACCTGTGGGAAAAACAGACGCGCACACATGCGCTCCTGTATAGTGAATAGGCGCGCGTGTGTGCGTGCCTGTGAGGGGTAAAACCGCGCCTTTAAGGCAAGGTTTCAGAGTGAAAAATGAGCTGATTTGGATGTATTGGATGATTGCCTAAAATAATATAGGACTCTGGATTGTGTGCAGGTAGCGAGCAGTGATCATGGACATTCGATGGCATGAGCGAGACTGGTCACAACTACGAGAGGTTGTGACCAATGCACTGCCGGCGGTTAGATTGGCGATTCGAGCAGCTTTAGCAACCAGTGGGTTGCTAAAGTTCTTTGAGTGCCCGTTGTTACGGGCACAGGAGTATTTACTCCAGTTTTTGATTGAGATGTGGAGCCCTGCTAAGCACTGCTTCCTCGTGCGAGGAGAGCAGATCGCCTTCACTGCGGTGGAGGACATTTATTTCTTGACTGGGCTCCCCTTTCGGGGAACACCATTACCGGAAGATCCTATGCTGTCGAGAGACACTGATCTGCAGACTGTCGCCAAGCAATTTTTCTCAGGTGAGCACTACATGATCGGGACGTCAGTGAGCATCAGTGGGATAGATGTCCTGCTGCATCGTTGCATAGCAGCGATGATAGTTCGGGTGTATGGGTCCCAAGCGACCCACCGTATTAGTGGTGGTGAGCTGATTTTGCTGGAGAGGTTAGTGGTGGATCGTGAGCGGTTCACCTGGGGGTTGACCCTTCACACGCGCATGATTGCGTAGCTGGACCGATGTCGGTCGACAGGCACCGGGGATTTTTCATTTGGCTCCAACTTGGTAGCCTTTTTATTGGAGAGGGTGCTGATGTTGTGCCTGAGGGTGCTACTAGAGGCACCAGGGGTACGAGAGCCATGCTTGAGGCGGTGGTCACAGATTTTGATTCGCCATGGCGACAGATGCCGCAGGTTATGCTACAGTTTCCCTATGCTGGGGTGGATTTCCGGGGGGACCCGGACATGGTATTGCCTCCTGGGGAGGTATTCGACCACCGAGGTATGCTGTGTATTTGCATGTTTTGATTTATGCTATGATTTTTGATATACCAGGTCATATTTATGATGTACAGACACTGATACGATTGGTTGTTTCTTGTTTTGTGTATGTGTAGATTTGGCACCTCGCGGGCATGAGGTGGAGTTATATAGACCGCCGGTGCAGCGAGAGGGGCAACCTCCACGTGGAGAGAGGCGACCACGGGATGAGGCTTCGGGGGCACCGGCAGAGCCTGAGAGACCGGTGCAGAGGCGCCGCTTTGATGACCCTGGTGCGGGGCCATCTCATGCTCCTCCGGTGGCAGCCGGAGGAGAGTTGGATGATATACGCCATCGTTTTGAGATGATGTTTCGGGACGTGCCTGAGGGCATGTGGATCCGTATCCAGGATGAGGAGTTCCTAGAGCAGTGCATCGGGTTTCCGCCATCATGGTGGTCTATCATGCGACGAGCAGCTGTGCTCGCCGCTATGACTAGCGGACGCCTGCCGCTTGAGCAGGGGGTCCAGCAGATGTTCCACCACCACCACCTGGGGCAGGTGGGGGTGGGCCACCACCTCCTCCTGAGGGAGGGGCAGCTGGGGGTGCATTAGAGGCACCCTGATTGTACCATGTATTTTTGTACACAGTTTTGATAGGCTGGTGAGCCGATTTTTGTACCGTGATGTGGCACTGGCCTGGGGGCCGATGGATATTTTTTTTTGTATGTAAACATTCGGATGGCCTGAGGGGCCCATATATATCGATGAGTATACATGTTTTTGAGATTCAAATGTGGTTTACATGTGTTTTTGTTGTTGATGATGATGTGTATTCTATCTATATGCTGTGACAGGATGTATGAGATGTTTATGTATGTGTAGCTTGATGTGATATATGCCAATCTAACACCATGTTAGCTATTTCATCTATTTTTTGATTCAACTCTCTTGGAATATGCGTAAATGTAATGGAATCAAAATGTTGAGATAATAATCTAACCTGCAGGTATTTGTGAAAGAGGCACGGATCGCATACACGGTACTCATTGTTGAGTTGGAGAACGACTAGTTGTGAGTCGAGGAAGACGCTAAGGTGACGAATATGATGACGCTGGGCATCGACCAGGAAGCCAATGACAGCAGTATATTCGGCTTGGTTGTTGGTTGATGGTCCCAAACATATGCTACTTGAATGTAGCATTTCATGTGATGGGGTGTAGAGAGTCCAAGCAGCCGAAGAGAGATTTTGTGTCCAACGGCTGGCGTCGTCGGCGTAACCAATGTGGTAAGATGGTGGAGGAGTCATTTGTCAATAGCACAAAGGATAGTTTAGATGAGAGGGTAGGGAAAAAAGATTAAAAACACTAAACAACAAAAAGTAACCTAAAGTAGCATGACTACTTCTAAGCATAAAATTTCTTGAGGTACAACCCATTGACGGATTCCTTGAGTGAGAGGCCTTCGGGGGAGGCCAAGATGTATGCGCCTTTGGTGAGGCAATGTTGGATGATGTAAGGGCCATGCCACAGTGATTCGAATTTGCCGTGGCCAAAGGTATCATGGGCGATATCATAGGCCAGAACAAGGTCGCCTTCGCGAAATGATCGAAGGTTGACATGGCGATCGAAGGTAGCCTTGGATCATTTTTTAGCTGCCTCATTGTTCTGTAATGAAGATCGACGATCTTCATCCAGTGACTCCAAGTTCAGCAAGCACTGCTCGATTGGAGCAGTGTCAGGTAAAAGCTCAATTGCGGTGCGGAGAGTGGGAATTTCGCATTCGATGGGAAGAGTTGCCTCGACCCCATGGACTAAATGAAATGGTGTGAAACCCGTAGCGGTCTTGACTGCCGTTCGATAATCCCATAGCGCGGAAAATAACATATGATGCCAATTGGTTTTATGTTTATTGACCGTGCGTTGTAACATGGTCTTGAGGACTTTGTTTACTGCCTCGACCTGTCCGTTTGACTGAGG
>JZKD02S2411955.1:1724285-1735246 GCA_000966675.3 Picea glauca
TGAAACTATCCTAGATTGAACATGTGGGCATGTGTGGGCCCGTTACAAACTTTTAAACTCTCCTAGTTTTTTTATCTAAGAAAGCAGAAATTCAAACACTATTCTAGTTTTGTTGGCATGTGGGCATGTATGGGCCCGTTACAAGAATGCATTTGAAAAAATGAAACTAAGAGGGGTCTCGAAAGAGCCGTTGTCCTCTCCTAATTTTTTTTTGAAATTTTAAGGGAGATGAGATCGTTTTCGCAATCTTTTTCTGATTCTCAAGATCGCTTGAGGGCACGAGAGAAGAGCATACTCAAGATTGTTACTTGCAACTTCTAGTCCCGAATGTGAGTTTAGATGTGATTACAATTTGATGTTCAATTTAGATTATAAATCAAAACAAGCCATCCATGTGGCCAAAGCAAATAAGATAAAAATGTTTTTTATCCACCTAAGTGCCTATGTTTGTTTGACTATCCCCTTTATAAGTTGAGGGGTCTAAGTGGTGCAGTATTTGGAGCATGCATACATCATTGTTGAGAAGGAAAATGAATTTCCCCACATCCAAAACCTTACAATGAAAAATTGAGTTCAAATGCACGACTGTTAATATAAACAGATGCGCGTGTGGCACCTGCGCACGTACTATATCAAAATCCAAAGCGCATGCGCGCGTCTGTGGGGTGGAATACCCGCGCACTTGCGAAAAGTTACCGATTCTCTCGATTCTGCTGTGAATCGACCGGTTAACAGATCGGCGAACGCTGGTGTGTGTTCCTGCAAGTTAAAAACAACAAAAGGAAAGCAAATAAAACCCAACTGAGGGAGGATTTGATACCTTGACTCCCCAGTGGAGTCGCCAGTCTGTTCGCATTCAAATGGTCACCAGGTGAGCAAATACAGAGCACTTGCATACCCTGTTGGGTTAGCAGGGCAGAACAGTTATCGAGCATATGGTTAACAGAAATAAAGCAAACTACAATCTAACTATCAACTGAAAACAAATAACACTGCGAAAATAAACAAAGAACATAAAACACAAGACACAGGGTTCATCAATGGTTTCAGGCTGGTGTATTAATGAAACCAGAGCATGCTAAAGGAAGAGACCAAAGGCTCATTCTTCCTCCAATGGAAGGCTCTTTGGGGCCCTCACATAATGCTTTCCTTACAAATGAGATGAACTGCGCACAGCAGTGAAAGAACTTTGGGTGATGCAGCTGATGGGTTGTTGTCAAAGGATGAGCTCTGAACCATATGAACAACATAATGGTGCTTAGAATTCCTTGCCAAAACAGTGTCTCCTCATGGCTTTTTATAGCATTTCTTCAGGCGGTCACGTAACCTTCTTCAAGTGTGAACAGGGACCCATTTAGGGTTCACTTAGGTCATTAACTTGCCGATTTTGCAGATCCGACTCTGATTTGAAAGTCAAATCAACTTGGGAGCCGGTCCGTAGGCGGTTGGGAGGCTGAACTATTCAATTAATGCGCTGTATTAGCAGATGCATGGGTTCTTGTGTTGACAGTCACACGTCGGGCGCGCATGCGCTAATAACACACTTTTTTCCTGCGCATGCGCGCGCGCCTCAAACTGCTGTAAAGCGCCTTTCAATTTTTGGTTACTTTGTATAGTTTTTGACCCTTTTGGAATGCTGTGGAACTAATGCAGTGCCATGAATGACTTCATTGCTGTTTTGATGATGCAGAGTTCTTGTCACCATGTGCGGATGAAATTTCAGTGATAACACCAGCAATCATAGTTTTAGGTCCCAACAAAAGAACCATTTGTTGGCATAGGGGCAGACCCAGGGTTCAACACTACAACAATGCACCAACAAAACCCTAACTACAGGTCTTTTCGGCAACACCTATGAAGCATATGAAGTCTCAACTGAGGTAGAGGCAGGGGGGGTTTCAGTACTCAAGTGTCTACAACCTAGCTGGGACACAGATCTGTGATCATAATACATAACAGAGCACTTACCATTTATCATTCATTAGTCTTTAACCCTTATTCACATCATAGGTTAAAACCCTAATTACAGGACAATAGATTATTAATCGAGATCTAAGAAAATTTAACTAGTCAGCACATAGCATCAAGAAAATCTAGTATTCATCCATATTATTAAGCACTAAGATACTACATCAGATATATCTAACAAACACAAAGATTACAACATTAAGCATAAATCACATCAATCGCACAAAGCAACCACAACACAAGATATGTGTGGTTCACCCCCAACGTGCGGCTATGTCCACCAAATCTTCTTCCTCTTTATTAGCTTTCTCCAATATCCTTACATGCACAGAGCCACAAATCCAAATCCACATGGGATAGGATATCTGTGCACACCTCATCAGATCCTCCTTCCTGAAGTTAGGTCCAAGCACAGAGCCTTACAAAGTCTATGCACAAAGCACTATAAGTCACTTGCACTTAGCTCAACAAGTCTCTACATACGGTATGCACAAAGCATTCATAACTATTTTCACTTAGCACACTCGAGCTTACAAATGACTGCTTCTTACATCACCTAGCTACTTATTTATACATTATAAAATGGGCCTAATCATGGGTAAGACCCATGGGCTAACATCCCATACCCGCTACATAAATCCTAAACCCAAAAATCCTACAAAAAGGGGGTGAGATCCCACAATCTCCAGTTCGCTTGGGCGCTCCGTCTTTGACCATCCTGTCAAAACCCCAAAATTGGTCAAACCCTCAAAACTTGGTCAAGGGCCAACAAAGAGAGAGGGGGAGAGAGTGAGTGAGAGAGAGAGATATGTTGGGAGGGAGAGAGAGGGGGAGGGAGATATAAAGGGAGAGGGAGGGGGATATATATATATATATATAAAGAGAGAGAGAGAGAGATAAGGGGGAGAGTAGGTGATATAAAGAGGGTAAAAGGGGGGGAGAGATCAAGCGAGCAATAGGGAGAGAGGGAGGGGGAAGGGAGAGAGGGAGGGAGGAAGGGAGGAGGGGAGAGGTGGGGGGAGAGTGTAGAGAGGGAGAGAGAAAGGAGGGAGGATCAAGGGAGGCGTTGAGGGAGGGATGAAAAGAGAGAGAATTAGAGGGTGGGAAAGGGAAAGTGGAGAAAAGACATAGAAAGTGAGTGGGTTAGAGATATAGAGTGGGAGAGAGAAGGGGAAAACAAATGGGGATAGAGAAAGAGAGGGAGAGGGATACAAGAAGAGAAGGGAAGAGGGGGTAGATAGAAAGGGAGAGGGAGAGAGAGGGGGGGAGATAGTGATTGAGAGAGAGGAGAGAGTGGTTGAAGAGAGAGAGAGAGAGAGGAATATAGAGGGAGGGAGGTGTTACACATTATTTTGGTCACCCAAGTGATCCATTGACAACATGTGTTCATGTTCCCAAAATGAGCCTTTCTTCATGAGAAAAGTGACTGACTTTCTCTTCTCAAAAACCCTGTTAAGGAAGGTCATTGTAGGCTACACCATATGCAGGGTGTGACAATGCATGATCGTCTCCCTCTGCTCTAAGTATAGGCTACGATGTCTCTGCAGGATTCTCTACAGCTAGGGTGCGACGATGTCAAAAGACTAAGAAAAAGTCGAGCTTCATGAAAGTTCTAGAAGGGGATCTTCTAGAAGATGAGGTGGCATCTGTATGGTTGGAATCCTACTCACTTCTATGATTTGGTGGGATCATCCTAATCTCTTGAACCATCTCTCTTTCCCCTATATAACAAGGGATTTCTCATGGAAAAGGCTAAGGTCGATTTTAAGGTTAATGAAGGTTGAATAGGATAATATTGTATGGAGTGTTCTGCATTGGATCATTCTTGAGAGCCTCAATTCAGTTCATCAAGTCATTGTGGATCTTCTTCATTCAAGATTGGTGCAAGTGTGTGTGTTGGAGCAAAGGGTCATTGGAATAGGACCTTGCAACATCAAGGCTTTGTTTGTAATCTTCACTTTCATTTTAATATGATATAGTAATATGTTTCTTTCCTATAAAACTAGCTTTGTTTTATTGTATGATTCCTTGATCACATGCATAAGTTCTCGTTGAGTATATTATATTTCTTTCACTTTGGTTGGCTTGTGTTCCCTTGCAGTTTCAATATCATAGGAGCACCAAAGTATATCTAGGATGACAATGGAAAGAGGAAGCGATATTTAAACAGTATGTTGCCTATCTCTTGTCAAATAGTAGACTCAATGATTAGAGCTTAAGGAAAACCTCATATTTTGTTCTGTTTTGTTCTAGATTTAGGTGGATCTAGGGAGATCTGTTTATGTCCACATTTACTGATAAGTCCCATAAAAAGAGGGAAACAAGTGCATAGGATGAGGGAGAGATATTTTTTCTTAACAAGAACACGAACGCATGCCTATTACTAGTAACACGTGCACGTATTCCTATTACTAGTAATGTGCACACTCTTTAGGAATGCATGCGCATCATAGATGATTTTAGGGGCTAAATTTCGCAAATGGGCTAATTTTCCATGGTTTTTCCCAAAAAAGATTCACCAATTTCCATTTTTCTAAAAACGATTTGTCCAAATTCCATAGAATAAAATTATTTTACCTTAAAAATCACCGAAATTATATAAAATCCTTATAAATTTGAATATTTTTACAAAACTATCGCCAGAAAATTTACATTTTTCATATTAAGGACTAGTTAGATTAGTCCATGTTTCTACATTTTAGTATAAATTTCCATGCTTAAAATCATCCCTAATGTGCATTTGTAAAACATGCACATGTTATTCTTTTCAAATTTGTTTGAGGAATGCATGTGCATTCTTGAAAATGTGTTTCTCAAGAACACATGCACATTCCTAAATAATCCAAGTTGGAAATTTTGTTTTGTGGTTCGGTGAATACCAAGGGTGCAGGATTAATAATGTGTGTGTTCTTCTAGGATTGCACACACATACTTGCATGCATGCATTCCTTCACACCCATTGCTTTGTCCATCAAATTTGTGCACTCCCCCATTAAATTCTTAATGTAATAGTGACATTCTCCTTTATCTTTAATTTACATCCTTTTACTTAAATTTTTAACATTACCATTAATTGTTTTAGGGTGTTTGAGAGTGGTTCTAACCTCATTGGACTTCATATGGAGAAAGTAGAATTTTAATCCCATTCAAAATTCAACAAACATAACAGTTTTCAAGATTTCAAGATTGCAAGGATTGCAACGTTTCCACTGGATTCTATCATGTATGAGGGTATGGAACCTTCATTTAATCAAGAGCGTCAAGCCTTGTATGTACCTCAATGTTGGTGGCATTGATTGTTCAACTCTTATGTCATGACCCTAGTAAAAAATGTACCATTCACTCAAGTAAAATCACTTATTAGGCATGTTAAGCTTGTTGTATCTTAATTTCATGCTTAGAGGGTGACAATAATGATGAGGATCCTAATATAGGAAATCATTTTCATGATATGTAGTTATTTGTTGTAGCATGATATTTTTTGGACTCTAGGGGCCATTTAGAGCCTCTTTGTTGATGTATTGATCCGGATTATTTTCGGCACAAAATGCGAGCTAAGATATAATAAAGAAATGTACAAAGATATCTCAGATATCCAATAATATAACATAAATGTATCGGAGATGAAACCATAAACACATAGATACAATAATACACAATTTTCTATGAATGAGCGAAAATCTACAAAGACTATAAAAATACAGAGTGAAAGACTCGCTAGAATGGTGGCAGCTTATCTTTGAGAAGAGATGTGTCCGTTAATCGCATTCTCAAGAAAATGATTTTACAATGACACTGCAAATTCATTTTTATCATAAAGAAAATCCAAAACCCTAACCTCAAAAGATGAAAATCCAACAGGTTTGTGGACCCGTTTTGGGTCGTTTAGTGTATCAACTTCATGGGGGCGTAACTTTAGCATACGATCTCTGTTTGGGGAGCACGATAACTCATTGGAAAGGTATCGTCGAGGATATTTATTTAGGGGGTTCAATCAGAGCCTTCAACTATCATTGAGAAGCTCGATCCCAAAAAATGTTCATTTAGGCCCTCGAAATGGCCTCGGAAGTTAAAAATTGCTAAAAATAGTAGAGTAGCAAAATTCTTAGAAAACTGTTTTGAGCCAATTGAAAAAGGTGGGTGGCCATTGATATCCACCTCGATCAATCCTCCCTCCTTAGGAAGAAATGGTCTCCATTGCATTGAGTTCTCGAGGGAGAGGGAAAATCGTTTGTTGAATCTGCATCTTGATGAGTTGCTTGCCTTGTTGGAGAAGTTGTGTTGCTTAGCTTGTTGAAGGTTGTCACGAACATGTGGCTTGAAGGGTTGGACCTTTTTAACCATTATAGCTATATGAGATTCCTGTGTGTAGAAGGAATATTTACACTTTTTTGCAATCTTGTCAACCAGCTTCTGTAGGATTAAAGGTGTTTGGGTCGAGGCTATAGGGGTTGTAGTATCCTTCTGTTCACCTTTTGAATATATTGTAAAGAAGATGAATTTTGTAGTATGAGATACTACCTTGCGAAACTGTTTAGGTGGAATGGTAGTTGGAACTACCTCTAGTATTTTGTAGAGATGACCCCCTAGAGAAACAATGACACTATGGGGTCAAGACTCATAAACAACATGGCGCTTCCACATATATGGTTGGCCCAAGAGAACATCACATATATCCAGTGGGGAAACATAACATAATACCTCATCCTTGAAGGGTTGGATGTCGTATGACAATAGAAAATGTTGGCTGACACGAAGATCTCGTCCTTGGCGAAGCCACCCAATGTTGTATGGATGCAGGTGTGGTGTTGTTGAAAATCCCAACTGTTTGAGGACCTCTGTTGAGATGAGGTTCTTCTGGCTTCCGCTATCAACAATAAAATGCAGCGGGGTCCCTTTCACCCACATCTTTGAATGAAAATGATGCTCCCCCTCTTTAGGATCTGTTGGTTATTTTGGTTGAAATGTTGTGATCATGACAATAGCAGTGGGGTTGGCGTCAATGATCTGTCTTTTACTAGTATTTTCAGAATCAGATTCTGAATCAGGGTTTGGCTCCTTGTCTTTGATCTCGGCCACCAATCACTGTTTTGAGCGACATTCCTCGGTGTTGTGCCAGGGGATTTTTTTAAAATCGCACCATTTTCTAGTGTCCTTGTTTGTATTCCCATTACCCTTATTTTCTTGTGGCTTGGACTAGTTTTCGGGATACTATTTGTTAGGCTCGTCTTTATCATACTTTGGTTGTTGCAGATTTGCAAACCCAAACTCCCATTTGTTCGGGTGCTTAAATTTATGCTCAATTTTAAAAACATATCGATAAGCAACACCAAGTGATGAGATGTCCAGAAAATCCATTTCAGTTTGGATGTATATGTGCAGAGCCCCATAGTATTTTAGAACCAAATGTCATTCAGAGTCTTTGATACCCATCTTGGTGCACAAGGTATGGAAGGTATTGGTGAACTCCAAAATGGCTTGTCCCCTCTCTTGCCATAGTGTGTTCCATCTCATGTACTGGTCCTCATAGCTTCCAACAGGGTAATACTATTCCTTTACCGCATCCACAAAAAAATCCCATGTGGGATCAACCCCAGATACTCCAAACTCGTCTGTGGAACTTTGGTCCCAGTAATTTTCCCACCAATGTTTGACACGGGGGAGAGATTTAAGGAGTGCGAAGGTGATCATTTCCCTGTCGAAAAAATTATGAACAAAGAAATAACCTTCTAATAGATTTAACCATTTGTCTAGGGCATTGGCATCTATCTGACCTTCAAATATAGGAATATCAAATGTAACATGTACCTTGAAAGGAGAGGTGCTTCCAAAGTGGTTGTTTGATGAAGATGTGCCTATTTCTATCGACAGGCATTGAAGGATGTGGAAAACATTCTCCATCATTTCATCCCTCTGTCGCGTGAGAGATTGCTCAAGAAATGGATTGATAGTATCATCTGCTCCATCATTTTTCTTTTCTTCCACCATGGAGGTTTTCTGGGTTGTGCGAGAGAGATTGTCTTTAAGAGAGACAAGCTTGAGACCCAACTTGCTATACTCAGACCTCGTCAAGGACATGAACTGAAAAAAATGATCAAGAGCAACCTGCTCTGATACCACTGATCCAGATTATTTTCGGCATGAAATGAGAGTGAAGATATAATAAAGCAATGTACAAAGATATCTCAGATATCCAATAATATAAATTTTTTTTATCAGAGATGCAATCATAAACATAGAGATACAGTAATACACAATTTTCTATTAATGAGCGAAAATGTACAAAGACTGTAAAAATACTAAGTGAAAGACTTGCTAGAATGGTGACAACTTATCTCTGAGAAGAGATGTGTCCACTACTCGCATTCGCAAGAAGATGATTTTACAATGAGGCTCCAACGAGATTTTTATCATAAATAAAATCCAAAACCCTAGCCTCGCGAGATGAAAAGCCAACAGTTTTGTGGACCTCGTTTTGGGTAGTTTGGTGTATCAACTTCCTGGGGGCGTAACTTTGGCATACTATCTTCGTTTGGGGCGCATGATAGCTCGTTGGAAATGTATCTTCAAGGAGATTCATTTAGGGAGCTCAATTAGAGACTTCATATATCATTGAGAATCTCGATCCTAAAAGAACCTTCATTTAGTCCCTCAAAATGGCCCCGGAAGTTAAAAACTGCTAAAAATAGTAAATTACCAAAATTGCCAGAAAACCATTTTGAAAGCATGTGATTTTAAATGTATTTCCTATCAAAATCATTTTTTGTTGTAATGAAATTATCATTTAAAGTTATTTGAAGAACTTTCATTTCTTCATCGTGCAAAATTCATAGCAGATTGTGAGTCCAGTTTATCTTACAAGAAAGCAAAAACATTTGTTGAAGAGAGATTCCAAACCTTGTAGACACAAATCTATGTTGACACATTTTATCTTATCTTTTATTAAATGATCTGATCTATATTTCTATAACTGTATATAATATTTTTACATTTTTATATATAATATTTCCTGGAATATCTCTCAGGGTTTTCTCTTTAACATTCACCCTTTACATTCATTGAAAAACCATACAAAGAATCTTCCAATCTTTCAACCAAATTGGAGTACCACGTCTATAAAAATGCAGGCAGATTCATATCCTCATGATGTTGTTGTTTGGGATTTGACCAATCTAAACATCAACATTTTTGGCAACCATACTGGGGATGATTAATTTTCAATATATCTGAGGCTTTGTATTAGATTTGATTGAAGAATCAAAATCTCCATATTTCAAAGTTTCGAAAAGAAGATTCAAGAAGATTGTTGCATGTTCTAGATGCACGTGATTTATAAAAATATTGTCCAAGTATATTTGAATGACCTCAAAAAGTGCCAAGAACCATCACTGATTCGAGAGGTTGAACCCCCTGGTGATTCCATTGAAAAAACTCTAAAAGGCCCTGGTAATCCCATTGGAAATATTTAAGAATATCAAGAAAATTTTCATAGAAGCTCCACCAAAGAGTTTATTTCATGTTATGAGGATACTTTACCTTCTACACCAAGCCCATCAATGAATTTACAAGATGTGTCAAAAGGAAGAGGTAACCAAAGAAGGATTTGACTGCATAGAGTCCCTTTAAATATGTCAAAAGTAGATTTTCAAATGCCAAATATGCCTATTGAAAAAAATTCCACATTCTTTGGGAATACTTCAGAAGATGCAAAGAAACACTTGTTTAAATTCAAATCACATGTGATGTTTTTAATCTCACTAAATACAATGTTACATGTCGATTATTTTTATAGAACCTACTTGGGGATTCTCTTGAATGGTTATATCCATTGTTGCCTGGGACCATTACCAGTTGGTATGTGTTGGAAACTTTGTTTGCTGAAAAGTTCATCCCAAATGATTTCAATGTTGTTTCCCACCTACCCTATCCCATATGGACACAAGATAATGAAGTGAGTGATTTGGAAGAAAAGTATAACCAAAGATTGGAGATTTTTTGTGGCTCAAGTCATACTACTGAAAATGAAAATGATAATTCCAATTTGAAAGAACAAGATTTTACCCTCTCATATACTCCATATGATGATTCTTCATGCAACAAGTTTTAAATTGAAATTGAGTAGCCTCCACCAAACGCACAAATAGATTTCAACAAACATACTCATATAGAAGATGTTGTAAGAAATGATGAAAAGTCACAAGAGAATCGATAGCAAGAACAATCAGTGGAAGAAATTAATCTTGAGAACAATGATAAGAAATATTTCCATTCCATGAAGGAAGAATGTTTTCGAGACATTTAAAATGAATTAAGAATCTTGAATATGGTTGAGGATAAGAATAAAGATAAAAAAAAAAAAAATTAAGCATGAAACTTATCATCAAACCAAGGATTGCAACATTCATGAGCAACCACTGAGAGTTCATTTTATTGAAATATGGTTCCAAAGCATTGTTGACCAAGCAATTCCATTAGATGTTGGTCATATTCAACTTAGTCTTACTTTAGTATACTTGGACCATGCTTTTCACTCCTTGATAGCATTCCTGACATATTTCTCAATTCTGAAGTCCATTCCACAGATCAATTGGATGCTTGAATGGATTAATTGGAAATATACTTACACCTTAAAAG
The DNA here is from genome assembly GCA_000966675.3 of Picea glauca. Taxonomy (NCBI): domain Eukaryota; kingdom Viridiplantae; phylum Streptophyta; class Pinopsida; order Pinales; family Pinaceae; genus Picea; species Picea glauca. The sequence continues at coordinate 1,734,888 of JZKD02S2411955.1, forward strand.
TTTCATTTTCCTTCAACTAGCATAGGGTCGGTAGATCAAGTTTTACATAGTTTATTTCTTCAATCAAAGTGTTTGTACTCTATTCGTCGTTTGATGAGCAAAATGAGAGTACCTACATGCCCAGTTGGTCTCTTCTAGGCATGACAGCTGTAAGGTAAAGGTTAGAAAAAAGAAACTACAAAGTTAGAAACAAGAATTAAACAAAAACCAAATGAAACTATGAGCATATAAAGAAATGAAAAAAAAATATAAATGGACCAATATCACCAATGTATAAGCTGATCTTATTGATGAAATCCAAAGACACACAATGGAGAAAGAGGACTTGGGTCCCTTCCCTCTCCAATGGAAGGCTCTTG
>JZKD02S2411955.1:1751792-1763096 GCA_000966675.3 Picea glauca
GCTCCAATATGATTTTTCCTTCCTTGTCAAGTTTTGGAAATATAGTTTGAACTGGGATCTTGTCACCTATAACCTTCTTTAAGCATGAAACATGGAAAACTGGGTGTACTCGTGAGGATGCAGGCAACTCCAATTTGTGTGCTATAGTACCAATCTTTTGCAATACCTTATAAGGGCCATAGTACTTTGGTTATAATTTATTATCCTTCTTGGCTTTATTTATGGACATCTGTTTGTAGGGTTATAGTCTTAAAAACACCCAATCCCCCTACTTCAAAAATTCTTTCACTACGATGTTGATATGCTTGTTGTTTCATGTGATTATGTGCCATGGTCAGGTTGACGTTTAAGATTTGGAGAACTTGTTGTTGATGCTCAATGTGATCTTCCACTGCTTGAACGTTATATTTTTATTTTAGAGAAGAAGTGATGGAAGGAGGGTGGTATCCATAGAGTGCCATAAATGGGGTCATTTTTGTTGCAGTATGAAAGGAAGTGTTATACCACCATTCTGCCAAGGGTAATCATTTGAACCATTGTGCTTGTTTATTAGAGACAAAGCAATGAAGATAGCCTTCTAGAAATGTTTTCACTATCTTGGTTTGTCCATCAGATTGAGGATGATAGGATGAGCTATGAGCCAATTAAGTACCCAAACAAGAAAATAATTATGTCCAAAAATGTCCAATGAAGATAGGATCTATGTCACTTACAATAATCTTTGGGATTCCATGTAGTTTTTGAACTGCCTCCATGAATGTGGTGGCAATTGTACTGGCTTTGAAGGGATGAGAGAGTGCAAAAAAGTGTGCGTACTTTGTCAGTCTATCAACAATCACCATGATGACAATCTTTCCTTCAGACTTCGGTAACCTCGTGATGAAATCCATGGAAGCCTCCTCCCAGCACTGACTTGGGATGGCTAATGGTTGTAAAATACCTAGGGTCTTAATTGTTTCCACCTTATTTTGTTGGCAAACCAAACATTCCGTGACAAAACTTTGAACATCAATTTTAAGGCCATCCCAAAAAAATTCCTTCTTGACCCTATGGTAGGTTTTCAAAAATCCCGAGTGCCCTCCTACCGGAGAGGTGTGTGCAATTCCAATAGTACCTTTTGTTTGAGTTGGGTGTTCTTACATAAATATAAGCGATATTTGTACCATAGTGAATCATTTTTCCGTGTAAATGTATCTGATGCAATGGAATCCTGTTGCAACCTTTGAATGAGAGTCCATACGTTTTCTTCATTCTTGCATTCATCCATCACTTCTATTATCCAATTGGTTTGGATGATCGATATAGCACAGAGAAAGGCCTCAAGAACTTCATCCTTTCTTAAGAGTGCATTTGCCACAACATTTTTCTTCCCTTTTTTATAGATGATTTCAAAATCATAACCCAATATCTTGGTCACCCATTTTTTTTGTTCTTCTGAATATAGTCTTTCTTCCAAGAAGTATTTAAGAATATCATGATCTTTTTTGACCTTGAAGTGCCTACCTATTAGGTAAGGGAGCCATTTCTTCAATGCATGTAGTATTTCCATTATTTCCTTCTCATAAATGGGTTTGTGTAATTCCTTTCCCTTGAGTGGCCGACCTTCAAAAGCCAGGGGCCTTCCTTATTGCATTAGGATAGCACCAATGCCATTTCCCAAGGCATCACATTCCATAATAAAGGTTTTTGTGAAGTATGGTCTGGTCAAGACAAGATATTTGCACATTGTTATCACTCCATAATTTCTTAGGGTGAAGGAGAAATTGACAGGGGTAACAACAAAACCACTTGGAGTCAAGGATCTATCCATCCAAGACTCAAAGAGGGATCTCTCTGTCTGATATATCTTTCTTTGAAGGGGATGTTAGGCTAGTTATGAATTATAAGTTTTGTTTTTAAGAATTGGGTAGGGGTAGAGAAAAGGAACCATTGGGCAATGGAGTCACAAGTTGAGTTTCAATCAAAGGCAATTTCTACAGATAGCCTTACAAGGCAAGGTAGGCACTCTTGTTGGATTCTTTGAATTTGATTTTGGATTTGGAGGATAAGATGAGAGGACCAGGCAATAACAGGGAAATCAAGAATCTTGAAATTAACCATTGAGAAAAAAACATTCACAATTATGTCAAAGCCAAAAACAGTGAATAAGAAAAAAATCACCACCAATATTGACACATGAATCTTGTAACTATTGTGACTATTATGGGATTGATGAAATATAGAAGGCTCTGTGAGCTATGATACAATATTAAAACATGGTCTATGAATTGATCCAGGTGGATATCAGTGGCCACCCACCTTTTCAAACTGGCCCAAAACATTTTTCTGGCAATTTTGGTAATTTACTATTTTTAGCAGTTTTTAACTTCTAGGGTCATTTTGAGGCCCTAAACGATGGTTTTTGAGAAAACAGGGAGAAACATTGATTATAGATCCATGTTTCTCACCAAATGTTGTATTCCTCGGAGATATCTTTCCAACAAGCTATCGTGCGCCCCAAACGAAGATCGTATGCCAAAGTTATGCCCCTGGGAAGTTGGTGTATCAACTACCCCCATCGAGGCCCACAAACCTTTTGGTTTTTCATCTTCCAGGGTTAGGGTTTTGGATTTTCCTTATGTTAAAAATTCCCTTAGAGCCTCATTGTAATAATCATCTACTCACAGATGCGAGTATCCATCGCATCGGTGAGAAGATAATTATTACAATCTTGACCATGGTGAAGGGACTGGTAACAGGGTGAGAGGACTGACAGAGTAATGAGATGTGATCTTTAGGGGAGAACATGGAAAATGACGTCATGGGGTGATAGGTTATGTCATACCATGGGAGGCAGTGGTATTTGGAACCAATGTATTCTTGCCACGTAGAGATAAGGGGCTCACCAAAAAACAATCCATTCCAGACCCCCCTCCTCCTCCGTTAAAAATAGAATGGTCGGCGAGGTTTGAAAAACAATATGAGTCATCCATCAACACACATGATCCTGGGCCATAGATCTGTGTGCACTATTTAGCCACATTTTCGACCCCCCCCCCTCCCCACCATTAAAAGCAGAATAGTTGGGGGGGGGGGGTCTGGAATCCAATCTATGTCATGGATTTGAGCATGAACATCTGAGCCGTTCATATACGTGCCTTTGTTATCACTCATTCCAGACCCCCCCCCACCGTTCAAGGTAGAAAGGTCGGGGGGTTCCGGAAAGACTTGTCAACCGTAGATCTAGGCACCCGCTCTCCGGCCATTCATCTATGCGCTGTGCTTAACTGTGAGTGTGAAGGCATATGTGCTCTAGAAAACTTAGGATAAGTGCATATCATGGGTTTTAGCAAGCTTTTCCATGTTTTTATCATTAAGGGGTTAGACATCAAACCTTTTGAACCTCGAAGATATAGTTCAACATTGATCATCATGCTTGTTTTATTGAGATAAAGAAAACTACCCTATGCTCTAACCTAATTACTTATGACAATTAGCCAAGGTTAAACTGTTGGACTAAGAAATTACTCTATCCCGGGGTTATCTGACCAAGGTTAGGCAGTTTGGTCAAATTTATTCACTAACTAACCTATATCACTTGGCTAAGATTAAACAGTTTAGCCAAGCTTATTCACTACTCCTATCAACATCAATTTAAAAGAACTTGGCCATGCTTGAACGGTATGGACCAAATCATTGTTATTGCATGGGGCTCTATTGAATTTCTTTTATGCCCTCTTTTATTTCTTTTCTTTCTTTTCTTTTTCTTTCTCTTTTCTTTTCTTTTTCTTTTTCTTTTTCTCAAATTATTTGTAGAATGGAAAATCATTTGACAAACAAAAAACACTAAATAGATAACATTCCAGTCACCATTTGATCCTATAAATTATAGGGTTATAACAACGGCTCCACCTGGGGATGGTACTCTCCTTGTGAAGTGCCAAGAATCCTGATTCCTGATGTTCTGAAAAAATTTCTCCATAGTTTTTTTGTTTGTTAATTTGTGCGGGACCTGTTGGCATGCGATTAACCTGTGGCTTGAGAAACCGCGACTCAGGGGCATCTAAGCCGTCAAAATCACCCGGGGATCGCACCCAGCCTGAGCCACACCAACCCTTAACATGGTTGGATTTTTTGTTCCCGCAGGTTTCGAACCGGTGACTTTAACATCACGGAGTGGCTTAACAACACACTCTGTCACCGACTGTCCTACACCTCGGGGACAAAAAAAACTTTCTCCATAGTTGCCTTTGTTGCTTGATTGGTTTTATTTTCGAAAACTTGAAGACAATGTTTAGTGGCTTAGGGCCTTCTTTGCGGGCTTCAACCATCTGATCAAAGTTATTTCACTCAAAAACTTGTAAGCAAAATGAAAATGGTTTGTACAATGGAAAAGTGTGACTGAAGGTCCCTACTTAGGAGGTGAATAATGCTTCAATATTCTACCATTTATAGGTCCTCCTGGAAGATTGGTCCCATTGTTGTTGTTGAGAAAGAAGGCATTATTTCCTCTGAACGCTTGAACTATGAAAGGTCCCTTCCATATACTGTCAAATTTTCCATGCTTCCCCTTATCCTCATTTTGGGCATCCCATCTCAGAACCAGGTCACCTAGCTCAAAGTCATCTAGTTTAGTTCTTTTGTCAAATATCTTTTTAGTGCTCTCTTGGACAACCTGAGTTTTGTTGAATACTTCTTATCTGGATTGCTACAAGTGGATCATTTGGTTTATCCTTCTTTGGGAGTTGTTGGTCTCAGCTTGCATCTCTTGAAGCAATTTTATGACAGGAACTCCTAAGGAAGTGGGAAAAATTGCTTCAATGCCATAGACCAACTAATATGGTGACATACCAATTGACCTTTTGGTGTCCAGTCTGTCAGCTCATAGTGCGAAAACCAACTTGTTATGCTGTGACTTTTTGTTTTCTTGCACATTCTTCGTAATAATGTTCATCAGGGTCTTATTGGATGACTCCGCCAGCCCATTTCCCTGAGGGTAATAAGTTGTGTAATGACCCAAACCAATATGATACTGGTTGCAAAAGTCTATGAGCTTCTTAGATCAGAAAGCAGTTGCATTGTCAGTTATAATATTTCTAGGACATCCAAAATGAGACAAGATATTATTTTCAAGAAATTTAATAATGACAGAATCATTAGCTTGCCTCCTTGGTACGACTTCAAGCCATTTTGTGAAATAGTATATAGCAGTAAGAATCCACCTATGATGGCCTGAAGAGGGAGGATGTATTTCTCCGATAAAGTCTAATCCCCATTGTTGGAAAGGATCTTCAACAGAGATTGGTTTCAGGGGCAAAGGAAGGAGATTTTTTTTACCCTCAAAAACCTGAGATTTATGACACGAAGTATGATGCTCGTGTCATAAGATTTTAAATCTTCGTAACCCCAAGAAAACATGTTTGCATATTCCTTGAAAAGTTCAATGTATTTGAGTTTCTGCTCAGGAGGTAAGGATTTAGAAAGTTTCACTATCCTGGGCTTCTCTTTTGTCCCTATGTTAACGTCTCCAACCTCTTTACCACTGGCTTCAATTTTTTGTTTTTTAGCTACATCATTAAAATAAAAAAGGTCTTATAAAAGAACTAAACCCATAGGTAAAACATTACTCTTTAAATCCAAAACATCAGATTCTATCTCATCTTCACCTAACTCTCTTGAATCTATCTTATTTACACTATCATTTCCAAAATTAGATTTATTTACATTTTCATCCTCATTTTCTAAGTATATGTTTGTACACTCGAAATCATTTTTACATTGTAGAAAATCTTCAATTTGGTCATCGTTCCCAAATGCCTGCCAGTATCTGATGTTGCCTGGGACAGTCGATCTGCACTTCACCTCCACCGTGTATGGGCGATTGGAACGAAAAGGTATCTTGCACGTAGATGCTGACATAGCTAACCCATCTGCTAAAATATTTTGTCCCCTGGGCATCACCTGCAAATCAACTTCAGTGAAACATTTAAGGGCATCCAAAATAGCATTCCTATAAGCTCCAAGATGGGGATGTTTTGCTGCATACTCACCTTTGATTTGTTTGATAATTAATTTGGAATCCCCTCTTACCATGATTTGTTTGGACCCAACTTTCTTTAGAAGTTTCATACTAAGCATCAAAGCTTAATACTCGGCTATGTTGTTAGTGCATTGAAAATTCAGTTTGTAAGAATGGTTTTCCGAATACCTGGATCTGTGATTGTGCCACCAAACTCCTGCTCCAGCTCCTTCTTTTCTTACAGCTCCATCAAAGTTCATGCTCCAGAATTCTGCTGGAAATTCTTCACTTGTCACGTTTTTCTTTCTTTCTGCCTCAGTGATTTCTTGGCCTTCTTTTGGATCAAGTGTATCTTCTTCCAGCTGAGCGATTTTCTCTCCCATATCACTGTCATTATATAGGATAAAGGAATCCATGTCAGAATGTGTAGAGTACAGAGGATAGTTATGTGGATTTTATTGGCTGCTGACCATATATTTCATCAGTGTCTCTCTGTACAGTCTTCTCTATTTTCTGAATCCTGGGATGGTGGAATACGACATATCCAACTGCAGAGTACCTTTCAACTTGCCCCCCTAGAACCTGGACAACAACATACCATATTTCAGGGGAATGTCCATGACCACAACATCCATAACCATGCTTTTTGCTTGAATTTGAACTAGAGTGATACATAAGTGCTTGATCAATTCGATACATTTGACTTTGATGGAGTCAAAAGAGTGTAAGTCCTTATAAGGTCTGGTGACCTCGAGTCCCAGTTTTTCCATCACTGCTTTAGGCATCAGTTTATGGGAAGCATCTGAATCTAACATAGCATTATGTAGAATCAAGTTGTGTATATTAAGGCTGATGTAAAAAGGAGGGACAACACCATTGTCAGTCTGACCATCGACTTCAGACCCAAACAGGAGTTCAGGTTGATCGTCGGTAAGATTTTCCGATCTAATAGTTAAGGCCTTTGTGCCTATATTAGGTTCAATGATCAGCGCTTTGATCACCTGTGATCGGTAAGAATCCTTACTCATCAGCTCGGAAAGGGGAATGGGAATTTTCACTTTGGCTATTTCCCCTTCGAGGCTGAAAGGAGTAGGTGCTCTGCTTTGGCTCAACAATTCTGATTTGTCGACCATAGTCTTCTGGGAAGAAGTATTTGGTGGGTTGGTTGATGAAACCTCAGTTTGCATTGATCTTTGTAAAATGGTAAGCTTTCTTTTTGTTGGAGCTTCAGCATTACCTTTCTTAGGGATCTTTTTGGTAGAAGGCTCAGGGGCTTTCTTGGTTTCGAACACTTTCTTCGTTTCGGTTACCTATTTTGGGGAATTTTCATCCATCTTCTTACTTCGCAAATTGTCTTTCCTGTGTACATCCATAATGGCATTTTCAAATGCCTGCAATTTAGTCTCTTCATCTTCTTCGCTCACCTACGCTTGAGAAAGAAGGAAAAGTTCATGCTCTTCCCGAGTGAGGAAAATAGCTTCGTTATTGTGAATGCCCATGAGGTTTATGTGAGTGTCCTATAATTCTTCAATTACCTCTTCTCCTTCATCGACATAATTGTCTTGTAGGGGTGGTCTAATCTGTTGATCAGGTCCCCTCTATTCTCTTTGATCCCTTTGATCTCTCTTCCTGATTTGAGGAGGATTTCTTCTGAAGTTAGGATTCTGAATTTGTGTAGCGGGTTGATTTTCTCTAAGAGGATTTCTTTCAGATACAATAAGTCTCTCCATCATCCTTTCCATTTCTCTAGCTAGGGAATCCAATTTGGCATCAAAAGAAGATGTGGAAGGTTCTTCTTTAATCGTGACTCTCCTTTCGGTCTTCTGCCATGCCCTTTTAGCCAACAGGTTGGCCTCCACACTTATTGCACTTTTCTGCATGTTTTCCAGGGTGGTGGAGTTTCTTTCCCTTAATTGATATGACATATCAGCGTCAAAACCGTCAGGGAATTTTATCAGTGCTAAACCTTGTGGGGGTTTAATATTGGCTAGAATTCCATTGTACAGATTACTGAAGTAGGTGCAGTAATCTTGAATTGTCTCACCTTGATTCCTTCTGATGTTTTTGTATTCTAACAAGATTTGGAGAGGATTTTTTTTTACCTCCCATCTGTCCATAAAACTTCTTTAAAACACTGTAAGTTCGAGCACTGAGGCAACATGTAAACCTTTGTACCATTTCTTAATGTCACCGGTCAAATTCTGCTCAAACAATCTCATTTGAACGTCATCTTCGTCTACTTCCTACAGATCAAAATAGTCATTCATTTTATCAACGTGTTGTTGTGCGTTAAAGGGCATTGTTCCATTGAACTGTGGAAGTCTTGTTTGATAATCCTGGGGCATAGCATGTAGAGGTGCGACCAACACCAATGGCGCATATCTAGTTGCCATGATAGGTGGAGGAGGCAGGACAACAACCTGGATGATAGGTGGGGTGGTGACACAAGACAAGGAAGAGGAGAGGCTCGCTAGCGTAGAGTGAGCAGTTTGAGGGTTTGTAGTGGGAGATAGTATTTCAAGGGGCTAGGGTTGCAGGTTTTTTGGGTCTAAAACGATTTCAGTTACAAAGCTATCAGATTTCGTTCTAAACAGGCTTTGTTAAAAAATGGTGTCAATGTCAAGATCCTGAAGGGCAATGAGTTCCTATGGGAGAGAAAGGGACTTGTGAAGGAGGCTATGACTCCCTAAACCTTCTGTAACGGTCTTCTTTCTAAGTAACTGTTCTGGATTATCAGTCGCTATTGCAGGTTCTGGGTCTGGGTGAGATCGAGTGTAAACTCTTTTAGGAGCTAGATTTTTCTAGTTTTTATATATTTTTTAGTTTTATGATTCCGAAATCAATATGTACAAGCTATTAAAAACCTCTAAACATTATTTCTTTCTCAGATTTACAATTTGTCTAGAAACAAGGTCTTCTTCTAGGGAAAAATAAAACGTTAGGTTGAAAGTTTGTTCAGCTTCCCCAGTATGGTTGCCACTATGTTATCGCTCTGTAAATTCTCAGAGGTTGTCAGGGTAGGAGAAATTTACAATAGGTAACTTTATCCAACCACTTCGAAATTGGAATCTAGCCCTACCAATTTTAGAGAGGGGTCTCTCTATATGTTTTAGCTATGTTTTAACTTTAAGATATTAGGCTAGTTAAACAAGATAAGATTGAGAAGGTTTGTAGTTGTTTTTGTTAAGTTGGTTGAAGGGGATTTACACATCCATTGGGCTATGGGGTCTGTATTATGAAGATAGAAAGTTAAACCAGAAACAAAAGATTCTTTCACAGGGAAAGATAATGCATTCGTTGGATTCTTTAGCATTAAAGTGATGAATACTAGAAGAGATAAGAATATCAATTAAAGTAAAGAAGCATTTAAGAATTTCTTCACTATAATATCGTAAGATAAACATTAAAACCTTTCAAAGTCAGAAAATAGGGTATACAAAGATAAATCCTGCAACATTCGTTACTTTTAAAAGATTAGATTAGAAAACAATATGACAACTAAGCTAGAAGAACATTCAACATAGAAGAGAAAACATCACCAATGAATAACACGCAAGAATCCTGTGAAACGTCTCTTTGTATTACTGGAAGATATCTGGATAAAAATTACAGCCTTTGTAGCTTGCAGGGCATAAAGATCAACCCTCAGTAATTCAAAGTTTGAAATATTTATAACCAAAATTACATACAACCCTATCATTAAAGATCAAGACATGGCAAACCTAAATTTAGCTAATCAACTTAACAAGATACAAAAATTTAGGAAACTATTTGATGATGTGTTGAAATTTCATACCGATTTCTGGGGTGAACTGTTGTTGAGGCCTTTGCATGACCTAGTCTGATTGGATATCTGACTAGGATTGGACACCTCATCGACTACTCGATCAGATTGCAAAGCTCTTCCCATCGAAGGTTACTGGGAACACTGACTTTGAGTAATCTTCGGTATACTTCATCCATCTCTGTGTACTTGGAAAAAGTTGGCTTGATGATGAAGATGTACTAGATCTCATGTTGTATACTGATGTCTAACTGGAAAGCATCTAAGAATGCCTTGCCTGTGCTACTACCTTGTATTCTTGAGAATTTTGAGTTATCCTTAGCCACAGTGTCTAGTTTCTTTTTGTAATCGGCAAGCATCATTAACTTGTCATTTATAACTCTCAAACCAGGAAGGCCTTTCTTCTGTAGAGCTTTGATCTTGCTGAAAAATCTTTGCACTCCTGCGTCCATGGTCTGGACCCTTTCTTCCAGCTGTAACATCAGTCCTCTCTTGGTCAGGACCCTCTTGACCTCACTAGCTCCTCTCTTGTTTTGGAATTTAGAAATTTGATGATCTCAGTAGCTTCTGTGGGCATCTCTCCAAGTTCTACTCTTATCTTCTCGATAGCCTCCTGACTTCTTTGCACTAGCTCATTTTGCTTGAACATGATTTGTATCATCATCCATATTTCATTCATGGACTTGGTGATATCCATCCAGGCACTTTCTTTAACCTCAACAAGTGTTTTTCCCGCCACTGTTTACTTTTGAAGCTATTGCAATTCGTATTTTAGCTTGTCTAAAGTTTGTTTCTGCTTGGAGTAGCTGGTTTGGAAGGAAGATTTGAGTTCTTGAAGGTTCTCAATCTCCTTTTTAAGTCTGCTAATCTCTGTCTCTTGCAAATTCATCTCTTCCATGGATTTAGCCAGTTCAACTATTTTCTACAGAGCTGTCAGTGGAGTTGCTGAGGGAATTTATGCTACAGAGGTTGTGCTCACTCCTGTGAGTGGAACTGCACTCAGTGGAAGACAGGTCAACAGGTTAACAGATAAGTTAGCCAATAATAAATGGCCAACGGGTCATTTAGAGCGTGAGATGGCAGGTGACAATGATTGAAGAATACGGCTAGGTGACGTGGCAGGTATTGATTGGGACTTGACCATGGTGAAGGGACTAGTAATAGGGTGAGAGAACTGACATAGTAATGAGATGTGATCTTTACAGGAGAACATGGAAAATGACGTCATGGAGTGACAAGGTATGTTAGACCATGGGAGGCGGTGGGATTCAGAACCAATGGATTCTTGCCACGCAGAGATAAGTGGCCCACCAAAAAACAATCCATTCCAGAGCCCCCACTCCTCCATTAAAAATAGAATGGTTGAGGGGGTCTGAAAAACAATATGATTCGTCCATTAGCATGCCCACTCCTGGGCCGTAGATCTGTGCACACTATTTAACCACATTCTAGACCCCCCCCCACCATTAAAAGCAGAATGGTCAGGGGGCGGTCCAGAATCCAATATGAGTTGTGGATCTGA
>JZKD02S2411955.1:1763176-1781411 GCA_000966675.3 Picea glauca
TGTTAAAGGGTATAACGGTCAGGGGGGCTCGAAAAGACTTGTCAACCGTAGATTTGGGCACCCGCTCTCTGGCCGTTCATCTATGTGTTGTGTTTAACTATGAGCGCGAAGGCATATGTGCTCCAAAAAACTTAGGATAAGTGCATATCATGGGTTTTCCCAAGCTTTTCCATGTTTTTATCACCAAGGGGTTAGACATCAAACCTTTTGAACCTCAAAGATATAGTTCAACATTGATCATCATGCTTGTTTTATTGAGATAAAGAAAACTACCCTATGCTCTAACCTAATTACCTATGACAATTAGCCCAGGTTAAACTGTTGGACTAAGAAATTATTCTATCCTGGGGTTATCTAACCAAGATTAGGCAGTTTGGTCAAATTTATTCACTAACTAACCTAAATCACTTGGCTAAGATTATACAATTTAGCCAAGCTTATTCACTACTCCTATCAACATCAATTTAAAATAACTTGGCCATGTTTGAACGGTATGGACCAAATCATTGTTATTGCATGGGGCTCTATTGAATTTCTTTTATGCCCTCTTTTATTCCTTTTCTTTCTCTTTTCTTTTCTTTTTCTTTTTCTTTTTCTTTTTCTCAAATTATTTGCAGAATGGAAAATCATTTGAAAAACAAAAAACACTAAACAGATAAAATTTCAGTCACCATTTGATCCTATAAATTATAGGGTTATAACAACGACTCCACCTGGGGATGGTACTCTCCTTGTGAAGTGCCAAGAATCCTGATTCCTGATGTTCTGAAAAACTTTCCCCATAGTTGGCTTTGTTGCTTGATTGGTTTTATTTTTGAAAACTAGAAGACAATGTTCAGTGTCTTAGGGCCTTCTCTGCAGGCTTCAACCATCTTATCAAAGTTATTTCACTCAAAAACTTGTAAGAAAAATGAAAATGGTTTGTACAATGGAAAAGTGTGACTGAAGGTCCCTATTGGGGAGGTGAATAGTGCTTCATCATTCTGCCATTTACAGGACCATACAGGTCCTCCTGGCAGATTGGTCCCATCATTGTTGTTGAGCAAGAAAGCATTATTTCCTCTGAACACTTGAAATATGAAAGGTCCCTTCCATAGACTATCGAATTTTCCATGCTTCCCCTTATCCTCATTTCGGGCATCCCATCTTAGAACCAAGTCACCTAGCTTAAAGTCATCTTCTTTAGTTCTTTTTTCAAAGATCTTTTTAATGCTCTCTTGGACAACCTGAGTTTTGTTTTATACTTCTTCTTTGGATTGTTGCAAGTGGATCATCTGGTTTATCCTTCTTTGGGAATCATTCGGCTCAGCTTGCATCTCTTGCAACAATTTCATGACCGGAACTCCTAAGGAAGTGGGAAAAATGGCTTTTGTGCCGTAGACCAGCTGATATGGTGACATACCAATTGACCTTTTGGTGGTCAGTTTGTCGGCCCATAGTGAAAAAACTAGCTTGTTATGCCATGAATTTTTGTTTTCTTGCAAAGTATTCTTAATAATGTTCACTAGGGTCTTATTGGATGACTCCGCAAGCCCATTTTCCTGAGGGTAATAAGCTGTGGAATGACCCAAACCAATATAATACTTGTTGCAAAAGTCTATGAGCTTCTTAGATTGGAAAGTAGTTGCATTGTCAGTTATAGTATTTCTAGGACATCCAAAATGAGACAAGATATTATTTTCAAGAAATTTAATAATGATAGAATCATTAGCTTGCTTGCTTGGTACAACTTCGATCCATTTTTTCAAATAGTCTATAGCAATAAGAATCCACCTGTACTGGCTCGAAGAGGGAGGATGTATTTCTCTGATAAATTCTAATCCCCATTGCTAGAAAGGATCTTCAACAAAGATTGGTTTTAGGGGCAAAGGAAGGAGCTTCTTTTTACCCTCGAAAACCTGACATATATGACACAAAGTCACTTTCTAATGCACATCGGTTAACAACATAGGCTAATAGAACCTAGCTCTGATAATTTTATTAGTTGTGGTCTTCCAAGTCAGATGACCACCAAAGTCTCCTGCATGAAAATCCTGCAATACTTTGTCGGCTTCATCTTTTAATCGACAATTCAACAAAATACCTCCAAGATCCTTCCAATATAGATTGCCTTATAGAATGAAAAATTTTAATGCTTTCAATTTCAAAAACCTAGCTTTAGTTTTGGTCAGACCAGGGGGAGCTTGTAAGTTACGCAAAACAAATATTAGGTCTGCGTACCATGAAGAGTTCAGAAATACCTCTTTCATGCTTGGAGTCACTTTCTCTCCCTTTTCATCTACTACAACTAAGAAATTAATATCAAGAGCATGGAAATTGGATTCATCCATTAACTTTGCTAGACCTTGACCTTTAATTAGTTTAGTAGGCTTAGTCTCTATGTCATACTCCAGAATGATGGAAATCCATTTTCCTCTTCGACCATCTGGATTGTCCTGAGTTAAAATTTCTTTTACTACCGCATTTGGAACATATGCAATGGTGTGGGAATGGATAATATACACTCTAAAATCCTTTATAGCTTTTACCAGGGAAAAATCTTGTTTCTCCATTATTTTATAATTCAAAGCAGCATCTCTTAACGCTTTACTGGAAAAGGATATGGGATGTTTATACCCTTCGTTGTTTTTCTTTAGTAATACTGCTACAATGGTATGTTCAGAAGCGAAAGAAAAAAGGTAAAAATCCTTGGTGAAATCAGGATTGATCAAGACTGGAGCATGTGTGAGTGCATGTTTAACGTGTTGAAAAGACTGCTTAGATTCAATGCCTCATTTTATTTTTGTGTCCCTTTTTAACATGTTTGTGATGTTCCTGAGAAGCTTGGCCAGGTTAGGTAGAATCTTCTTAGAAAGTTTATTTTCCCAATGAAGTATTGTAATTCTTTGATATTCCTTGGGTGTTCCAGTTTCTGAATGGCTTATATTCTGTTGGGATCTATTTTAGTTCCATCCTTAGAGATTATGTGCCCCAATAGTTTACCTTCCTCTAATCTGAAAAGGCTTTTCTTAGGATTTATAGAAATCCCAAATTTCCTGTATTTCTCAAATACTCGTCTGAGATGTCTTAAGTGCTTGTCATCTGATTGGGAATAAATAGTCACATCATCCAGATAAATGACAATAAATTTGCCAAGTTCTTCCACAAAAGTGATGTCCATCACTCTTTGGAAAGTGGCCCTAGCATTCATCAACCCGAAACGCATTTTTATGTACATGAAGGTGCCCCAAGGTGTTGTGAAGGTTGTTTTCTCTTGGTCATCTGGGTGAACGAGAACCTGGTTATAGCCTTAGAAACCATCCAATAAGGAGATTCGACTGGGTCCAACTACCTTTTGTAATATGTGGTCCATTTTTGGCAATGGGTAGTTGTCTTTTAGGGAAACCTTGTTTAAGTTTCGGAAATCAATGCAAAGCCTAATTTCCTCAGATTTCTTTCGTGTTGGGACCATATTTGAAACCCATTTTGAAAATCGTAAGGGAACTATGATTTTAGCATCATACATCTTTTTAATTTCTTTTTCTATCAGGGGAAGTAACTTGGGATTGATTCTCCTATGTTTTTTTCTTAAAGGCTTTTGATCTTCTTTTATCGGGATCCTATGTTGTATGATGCTCGTGTCATAAGATTTTAAATCTTCGTAACCCCAAGCAAACACATCTGCATATTCTTTGAAAATTTCAATGTATTTGAGTTTCTACTCAAGAGGTAAGGATTTAGAAAGTTTTACTATCCTGGGCTTCTCTTCTGTCCCTATGATAACGTCTCCAACTTCTTTACCACTAGCTTCAATTTTTGTTTTTTTAGCTACATTATTAAAATCAAAAAGGTCTTCTAAAGGAACTAAACCCCTAGGTAAAACATTACTCTTTAAATCCAAAACATCAGATTCTATCTCATCTTCACCTAACTCTCCTGAATCTATCTTATTTACACTATCATTTCCAAAGTCAGATTTATTTACATTTTCATCCTCATTTTCTAAGTCTATGTTTGTACACTCGAAATCATTTTTACATTGTAGAAAGTCTTCAATTTGGTCATCGTTCCCAAATACCTACCAGAATCTGATGTTGTCTGGGACAGTCGGTTTTCCCTTCACCTCCACTGTGTATGGGAGAGTGGAACGAAAACGTATCTTACATGTAGCTGCTGACGTAGCTAACCCATCTGCTAAAATATTCTTTCCCCTGGGCATCACCTGCAAATCAACTTCAGTGAAACATTTAAGGGCATCCAAAACAACATTCCTATAAGCTCTGAGATGGGGATTTTTTGTTGGATACTCACCTTTGATTTGTCTGATAATTATTTCAGAATCGCCTCTTACCATGATTTCTTTGGCCCCAACTTTCTTTAGAAGTTTCAGACCGAGCATCAAATATTCTTACTCAGTTATGTTGTTAGTGCATTGAAAATTTAGTTTGTAAGAATGGTTTTTTGAATACCTGGGTCTGTGATTGTGCAACCAAACTCCTGCTCCAGCTCCTTCTTTGCTTACAACTCCATCGAAGTCCATGCTCTAGAATTCTGCTGGCAATTCTTCACTTATCACATTTTTATTTCTTTCTGCCTCAGTGATTTCCTAGCCTTCTTTCGGATCAAGTGTATCTTCTTCCAACTGAGCAATTTTCTCTCCCATATCGTTGTCATTATATAGGATAAAGGAATCTAGGTCAGAATGTGCAGAGTACATAGGATAGTTATGTGGCTTTTCTTGGCTGCTGACCATATATTTCATCAGCATCTCTCTATCTGTTGTCCGAATATTGGGATGGTGGCATACGACATATCCAACTACAAAGTACCTTTCAACTTGCCCCCACAGGACCTGGACAACAACATACCATATTTCAGGGGAATTTTTGTGACCACAACATCCCTAACCATGCTTTTTGTTGGAATTTGAACTAGAGTGATACATAAGTCCTTGATCAATCCGATACATCTGAATTTATTGGAGTCAAAAGAGTGTAAATCCTTATAAGGTCTAGTGACCTCGAGTCCCAGTTTTTCCATCACTACTTTAGGCATCAGGTTATAGGAAGCACCTGAATCTAACATAGCATTATGCAGAATCAGGTCATGTATATTAAGGCTGATGTAAAAAGGAGCGAAAACACCATTGTCAGTGTGACCATCCACTTCAGGCCCAAATAGGAGTTCAGGTTGATCGTCGGTAAGATTTACAGTGTCTGAATGATTTGTCGATCCAACAGTTAAGGCCTTTGTGCCTATATCAAGTTCAATGCTCAATGCTTTGATCACCTATGATCGGTAAGTGTCCTTACTCATCAACTCAGAAAGGGGAATGGGAATTTTCACTTTGGATAATTCCCCTTCGAGGTTGAAAGGAGTAGGTGCTCTGCTTTGGCTCAACAATTTTGATTTCTCCACCATAGTCTTCTGGACAGAAATATTTGGTGGGTTGGTTGATGAAACCTCAATCTTCATTGATATTTGTAAAATGTTAAGGTTTCTTTTTGCTGGAGCTTCAGCATTACCTTTCTCAGGCATATTTTTGGTAGAAGGCTCAGGGGTTTTCCTGGTTTCGATAATTTTCTTCATTTCAGTTACCTTTTTTGGGGAATTTTCATCTGTATTCTTACTTCGCAAATTGTATTGCCTGTGTACCTCCATAATGGAATTTTCAAATGCATGTTGTTCAGTCTCTTTAGCTTCTTCGCTCACCTATGTCTAAGAAAGAACAAAAAGTTCTTGCTCTTCCTAAGTGAGGAAAATAGCTTCGTTGTCGAGAATGCCCAGGAAGTTTATGTGAGTGTCCTCCAATTCTTCAATTACCTCTTCTTCTTGACCCCTATGTTCTCTTTGATCCCTAGGATCTCTCTGCTTGATTTGAGGAGGATTTCTTCTGAAGTTAGGATTCTGAATTTGTGGAGTGGGTTGATTTTCTATAGGAGGATTTCTTTTAGATATAGTAAGTCTCTCCATCATCCTTTCCATTGCTCTATCTAAGGAATCCAATTTGGCATCAGAAGAAGATTTGGAAGGTTCTTGTTTAATTGTGACTATCCTTTTGGTCCTATATCGTTCCCTTTTATCCAACAGGTTGGCCTCCACACTTATTGCACTTTTCTGCATGTCTTCCAGGGTGGTGGAGTTTCTTTCCCTTAATTGATACGGCATATCAGCGTCGAAACCATCATGGAATTTTATCAGCGCTAAACCTTATGGGGGTTTAATATCGGTTGGAATTGCATTGTACATATTATTGAAGTGGGTGCAGTAATCTTGAACTGTCTCACCTTGATTCCTTCTGATGTTTTCGTATTTTGACAAGATTTGGAGAGGATTTTTCTTTACCTACCATCTATCCAGAAAACTTCTTTGAAATGCTATAAGGTCGAGCACTGAGGCAACATGTAAACCTTTATACCATTTCTTAATGTCACCTGTCAAACTCTGCGCAAACGATCTAATTTGAACATCATCTTCGTCTACTTCTTGAAAATCAAAATAGTCATTCATTTTATCAACATGTTGGTGTGCTTTTAAGGGCCCTATTCCATCGAACTGTTGAAGTCTCGTTTGATAATCCTGGGGCATAGCATGTAGACATGCGGCCAACACCAAGGGAGCATATATGGCTACCATGATAGGTGGAGGAGGTGGGACAACAACCTGGATGATAGGTAGGGCAGTGACAGAAGACGTGGAGGAGGAGGGGCTTGCTGGTGCGGAGTGAGCGGTTTGAGGGTTTGTAGTTGGAGATAGTATTTTAGGGGTTCGGGGTTACAAGCTTTTTGGGTCTAAAATAATTTCAGTTACAAAGCTATCAGATTTCGTTCTAAACGGGCTTTGTTCGAAAACGATGTCAAAGTCGAGATCTTGAAGGGAAACGAGTTCCTTTGGGAGAGAAATGGACTTGTGAAGGAGGCTATGACTCCCTGAACTTTCTATAACGATCTTCTTTCTAAGTAACTGTTCTGGATTATCAATTGCTATTGTAGGTTTTGGGTCTGGGTGAGATCGAGTGTAAACTCTTTTAGGAGCCAGATTTTTCTAATTTTTATATTTTTTTTAGTTTTATGAGTCTGAAATCAATATGTACAAGCTTTTAACAACCTCTAAACATTATTTCTTTATGATATTTACAATTTGTTCAGAAACAAGGTCTTCTTCTAGGGAAAAAGAAAACATGGAGTTGAAAGTTTGTTCAGCTTCCCCAGTATGGTCGCCACTATGTTATCGCTCTGTAAATTCCCAGAGGTTGTCAGGGTAGGAGAAATTTACAAGAGGTAACTTTATCCAACCACTTCGAAACTAGAATCTAGCCCTACCAATTTCAGAGAGGGATCTCTCTGTATGTTTTAACTATGTTTTAACTTTTTGATATTAGGCTAGTTAAACAAGATAAGATTGAGAAGGTTTGTTGTTGTTTTTGTTAAGTTGGTTGAAGGGGCTTTATGCATCCATTGGGCTATGGGGTCTGTATTATGAAGATAGAAATCTAAACCAAAAACGAAAGATTCTTTCACAGGGAAAGATAATGCATTCGTTGGATTCTTTAGCATTAAGGTGATCAATAGCAGAAGAGATAAGAATATCAATTAAAGTAAAGAAGCATTTAAGAATTTCTTCACTATAATATCAGAAGATAAACATTAAAACCTTTCAAAGTCGGAAAATAGGGTATACAAAGATAAATCCTGCAACATTCGTTATTTTTAAAAGATTAGATTAGAAAACAATATGATAACTGAGCTAGAAGAACATTCAACATAGAAGAGAAAACATCACCAATGAATAACACGCGAGAATCTTGTGAAACATCTCTTTGTATTACTGGAATATCTCTGGATAAAAATTACAGTCTTTGTAGCTTGCAGGGTGTAAAGATCAACCCTCGGTACTTCAAAGTTTGAATTATTTGTAATCAAAATTACATGTGACCCTGTCATTAAAGATCAAGACGTGGTAAACCTAAATTTAGTTGATTTCATGTTGATTTTTGGGGTGAACCGTTGGTGAGGCCTCTACACGATCTCGTCTGACTGGATAGCTGACTAGGCTTGGACACCTCATCAACTACTCGATCAGATTGCAAATCTCTTTCCATCGAAGGTTACTAGGAATGCTGACTTTGAGTAATCTTCGGTATACTTCATCCATCTCTGTGTACTTGGAAAAATTTGGCTTGATGATGAAGATGTACTAAATCTCATGCTATATACTGATGTCTAACTGTAAAGAATCTAAGAATTCCTTGCCTATGATACTGCCTTGTATTCCTAAGAATTTTGAGCTATCCTTAGACACAGTGGCTAGTTTATTTTTGTATTCGGAAAGCGTCATTAACTTGTCATTTATAGCTCTCAAACCAGGAAGGCCTTTCTTTTGCAGAGCTTCGATCTTGCTGAAAAATTGTTGCACTCCTATGTCCATGGTCTGGACCTTTTCCTCCAGCTGTAGCATCAGTCCTCTCTTGGTCAGGACCCTCTTGACCTCAAGGATGGTCTCTATCCTATCTTTAATATTCAAATCCTCTATCTCCTCTCTGGTTTTGGATTTTAGAAATTTGATGATCTCAGCAGCTTTTGTGGGCATCTCTCCCAGTTCTGCTCTTATATTCTCGATAGCCTGCTGACTTCTTTGCACCATCTCATTTTGCTCGAACAGGATTTGTATCATCAGACATATTTCATTCATGGAATGGGTGATATCCATCCAGACACTTTATTTAACCTCAGCAAGTGTTTTTCCCGCCACTGCTTGCTTTTGAAGCTGTTGCAATTCCTGTTTTAGCTTGTCTGAAGTTTATTTCTCATTGGTGTAGCCAGTTTGGAAGAAAGATTTGAGTTCCTAAAGGTTCTCAATATCCTTTTTGAGTCTGCTAATCTCTGTCTCTTGCAAATTCATCTCTTCCATGGATTTAGCCAGTTAAACTATTTTCTGTAGAGCTGTCAGTGGAGTTGCCGATGGAATTTCTGCTACAGATGTTGTTCTCACAACTGTGAGTGGAACTGCGCTCAGTGGAATGACTTCCATGGGATTTGACTTCTCCTTCTCTTTCACTAGTTTTTCCAATTCCGCTTCCATTTCCTTCAACTGTGCGTTCTTCTCCATGATCAGCTTGAGCATCTCATCCTTTTTCGCTTTTGTCTCTGCCATTTCCTTTGCCTATGAATCTTCTGTTGGTCGCAGTTTCAGTTGTTTCCTCAGAGACGCTATATCGGCATTTTATTTTCTGAAAATCTCCTCGACTGCTTTCACATTTGAGGGATCATATCCGATCTTGAGGACCAATTCTTCCAACGTCTTAATCTTGTTATCCTTGGCAAAGGATGATATTTTTTCTAACTTCAGTTGTGTCTGGACATTTCTCAGAGATATCTATAACTTGGAAGTAGCAGTAGAAGCATGTGCCAATGTGGAGAAAACCATTTCTCTAGTTTTCTTGTGCAGATCCATTTGATCAGCTCGATGCACATCTTTAGTCTAAAATTTGAATGTTTCCCTTTTGTAATCGGTGATTTCTTTTGGGTCTGGAACCTGTGCTTGCAGAAATGCCATGTGCATTCTACCCTTCTCATTGTCGAATGCAGACAACAGTCTGTGTTGTGCAGTGGATGTTTTCTTCCATAACTAAGCATACATGTTGTTGGTCAGTGTCTAATTTTTCTTTTTGATCAGATCATACTTCTCAAAAATACTCAATTTTGGTCCTGTTTTGCTCAGCTGCTTGATTGGTGGAGTATCTGCAGGATTATTGGGCAACACTGTAGTCATGATTTGTTTGCTTCTTGTACTAAGGAGCGACTGATCAACCTCCATAGTTGTAGTGGATTGAATTCCCTTTTCACCATCTGTGTCAGGTGCCTGGCTGGTTTTTGGCCTCTTGGTGTGTAATTGGAACTCTTCAGACGATACTTCAGTGATGGAAGGTAAACTGTCCTTCCTGGGCCTTTTCTCCTTGGGAACCTGCGGTGTAGTCGTCTATGAGATAGTGACCGAAAGGTCCTGCTATTCTGTTTCAACTAGAGTGTTTGTCTCCCATTCTATCTGGTTGGCGAATTTCTCTATCTCAGGACTGAATGTATGAACATATGGGATATTCTTATTTTTAATCCTCATCTCTAAAATTATCCCATAGGGGTCATAATGCAATATGAAGCTAACAAAAAAATTCATCTCCTTTAATAGTCTATCTGCTTCCTCCCCAACACCTTGGCTATTGTAGATGAATGATCCTATTTTCCCTTTTATCCTAAGTTGTTGCTTCTTTTTTAGAGACACAAAATGTATGTCGTATGAGTTGATCATCTACCTTATGTACTCCAGGGAAAATATCCTCATGGGTAGATACTTAGTTAACTTGTATGGAGCCAATTCACACCCATACACTCTGATCTCTATGTGGTCCTGGTACAGGTACTAGTCTCCTGTTTTTGCAAGGTATGAAAGATGTAAGATCCTCTGAATTTCCTCATTTATTCTCGGCTTAGGTCTACCACTGAGCATGCTCACCACGGGATGGTAGAACTGCTTGATAAATTGTTTGAAGTTGAATTCTATAGAGTTATGTCTGAGTAGCGAAGTCCACGCTGTCACTGCCTATGGCTGCCCATCCTTATCCATCTTCTTCATCGAAAAGGAAAATTTGTCCGCTTGAAAGAATATGAACATGTAAGCTAGTATTGAGGAATACCGGAACATGCCTTCTGTTGGGAAATTTGAGAATTGCTCATGAATGTTGTCGACTAGGAAAGCGTTGTAGTCGAACTGAGTGGTGGGTTTCTCATCTGTGAAGAAGATGGATAGAAAACCCAATATGGGTTCATCCACCCATTGATCTAAAAAATACCCAAGCAGCACAGAGCGACGAGATGACCCAGTTTCCCTTCACTGAAAAAAGGGATGAAGCATACGGGGGATTTGTAGTGGGGAGATGAGCGACCTGTGGGAGAAAAAGTTTGCAAATATGAGCTCTTTGGGGGAATGATAATTTATGGTAAAGTTCTATGATGATTTCAAGGTTGAAAGGTGAGGCAGATTTGGCTCTGGGTATCTGCATCATCTGATCAATGGTTTCTCGTGTAATGAAAAACAAAGTTTCTCCATTTGAAGAAACTACGGCTTTCTGATAAAGGAGGTAATAAGCCTGGAATTTGAGGGAGAATTCGGGGAAATGATGAACCTGGGGGAAAATATACAGGGGAAGGTTTGACTCCCGGAGCTCAATTTCGTCACTTTGATCCAAGAAAACTTCCTTTAGCCACGACTGTAAATCTGCGAAGTCGAACTCGCATATGGTGTCCGTGATTAAATGGTATTTGTTAGCTAGAGGGATCTTGTCGAGGTCGACAGGAGGCGGGAGGAAAGTATTTTCCTCGCCCTCTATTTTCTTTGATTTTGGCACCGTCACTGTAACAATACCTGCAAGTAAACAAAATATTTAGCGGGGACGTCTGTGGATTTGGGCGGCTGACTGTAACGGAGAGGAAAACTGGGAAAAATTCTTTGGTGCAGCGATAGGGTAAAAGATTAGGGAATGAAGGGTGAAGGTAGTATTGAGTAAATGGATACCCGTTGGGTGCGGGAGATAGGTCAGCAGGTTAACGGATAAGTTATCCAATAATAAATGGCCAACGGGTCGTTTAGAGCGTGATATGGTAGGTAACAATGACTGAAGAATACGGCTAGGTGGCATGGTGGGTATTGATTGGGACTTGACCATGGTGAAGGGACTATTAATAGGGTGATAGGACTGACAGAGTAATGAGATGTGATATTTAGGGGAGAACGTCAAAAATGACATCATGGGGTGACAGGGTATGTCAGACTGTGGCAGGTGGTGGGATTCGGAACCAATGGATTCTTGCCACGTAGAGATAAGGGGCCTGCCAGAAACCAATCCATTCTATAACCCCCCCCACTCCATTAAAAACATAATGGTCCGGGGGGTCCAAAAAACAATATGAGTCGTCCATCAGCGTGCCCGCTCCTGGGCCGTAGATCTTTGTGCGTTATTTAACCACATTCTAGACCCCCCCCCACCATTAAAAGTAGAACGGTCAGAGGGGGGGTCTGGAATCCAATCTGAGTTGTGGATCTGAGTGCGAACATCTAAGCCATTCATATACGAACCTTTTTTATCACCAATTTTGGACCCCCCCACCGTTAAAGGTAGAATGGTCTCGGGGGTCTGGAAAGACTTGTCAACCGTAGATCTGGGCGCCCACTCTCCAATCGTTCATCTATGCGCTATTCGTAACTATGAGCGTGAAGGCATATGTGCTCCTAAAAACTTAGGATAAGTGCATATCATGGGTTTTCCCAAGCTTTTCCATGTTTTTATCACCAAGGGGTTAGACATCAAACCTTTTGAGCCTCAAAGATATAATTCAACATTGATCATCATGCTTTTTTTATTGAGATAAAACAAACTACCCTATGCTCTAACCTAATTACCTATGACAATTAGCCCAGGTTAAACTGTTGGACTAAGAAATTACTCTATCTTGGGGTTATCTGACCAAGATTAGGTAGTTTGGTCAAATTTATTCACTAACTAACCTAAATCACTTGGCTAAGATTAAATAGTTTAGCCAAGCTTATTCACTACTCCTATCAACATCAATTTAAAATAACTTGGCCATGCTTGAATGGTATGGACCAAACCATTGTTATTGCATGGGGCTCTATTGAATTTCTTTTATGCCTTTTTTTATTCTTTTTCTTTCTTTTCTTTTTCTTTCTCTTTTCTTTTCTTTTTCTTTTTCTTTTTCTCAAATCATTTGCAGAATGGAAAATCATTTGACAAATAAAAAACACTAAAGAGATAACATTTCAGCCACCAGTTGATCCTATAAATTATAGGGTTATAACAGAAGTGTGTCAGGAGGAGTTTAATGCACATGTTAACCTCCTGATGTCTGTCAAAGTGTGGTATCTTCATCACATTAAGGATTGTCGATCTTGAGATGTCCATGGTCGAAGGTTGGGGGACTATATTCGAATTCTTCCCCAATGTCTTTGTCAAGTACTTGTGTGGTGCGAGCATTCCATAATTCTCAAGGTCTCCTAAGTTAAAATCACTAAACTTCAACGTCAGAATATGTCCCAACTGCGGTCCAATTGCATGTATCCACTTCGGGAGGTACGCAGTGATCAATGTATAGTCAAAATATCTTGGAATGCTGTCACGACTAACCACGCCATCTAGAGGTGAGATGTAGTATGGCAGGACTAACATGATGAGCTTTCTGTTAACCAAGTCATCGTGATGCTTACTTATTTTCTCTGTTGCAGTTCGAGATGGCACATATCGACGTGCAGTTGATGAGGATGCTTGCAATCCTCTCGTTGACAAGGCCTGTACTCCTATGGACATGACCTTTTTATCCATAAGGTCTATTAGGATCTTCTCCACCGAATTTTCTACTGTGCTACGTTTTCCTGACAAACATGCTCAAGATCAAATATCTCGGGCAGGGATGATTTTAGGGGCTAAATTTCGCTCATGGGATAATTTTCCATGGTTTTCCCAAAAACAAGATTCGTTATTTTAAAAATGATTTGCCCAAATTCTATAGGATAAAACTATTTTACCTTAAAAATCGCCAAAATTTTATAAAAACTATATAAAACCCTTAAAAATTTGATTATTTTTACAAAAATATCGCCAATCATTTATAGTTGACATATGAAGGATTAGTAAGATTTGCCAAGGTTTCTACATTTTAAAATAAATTTCCATCCTTAAAATCATCCCTGATCTCGGGTAGGTGGAAAAACACTCAAGGTAGCAGAATGGTTGGCGAGGTCTCAGTAAGCACTCCATGATCACAATCAGTTCTCTATGTGCTCGGATAATCACAATTTGCAAAAGTGTCTGCGGTGAGACATTCGATGGATTAGGTAGACAATGTCATAACAGACTCCTCCAATGGGCAGGAATGCCTCAATCAATCTGATTCAATCTTTTATGGCGCGGTCCCAATGGTCCAATGGTGATCTTTTTGGCAATAACTATGTTTCTAGCCATTCTAGATCATCGTTCTAATAGTCGGGATGCCTCCAATGGTCATATTGTTATGCCGTGGAAAATTTCCAGTATGCGTTGTTCTTCTATTCTGGCGAGGTTCAATTTCTTCAAGCCTTCCTTCTGTGAAGTCCTCTCTGGAACCTCCTGCAATGTTTCTAGCTTTGATTTCTTCTTACTGATTTTTCTTGCTTTCCTTCATGTGATTTTCATCTTTGGATTCCTCTTTCCATTCTTGTTCTTATCTTTTCTTAGTATAGTAACTTAGCATTGTTGAGGGTCTTTCACAGGGTTCGAGGGTAATACTTCTTCTCTTATTTTTTCTGGAGTAGGTTCTCTACTCTTCTGTAAGGATAGGCTATTTAAGCCTTCTTGCATTCTTTCCACTTCAACAACTAGGTCTCTAGCCCTTAGTTTCTTCAACTTGTCCTCTTATTATTCTATTAAGCGCGTTATTCTCCTAGCCATGAAATCCCTTAATTATTTCTTTTTCTGTTCTATAGCTTCCTCTTCTTCTTTCCTTCAGATCTAATCTATCTCAATCCAAGTCCTTTCTAACAAAAGTGCAAAAGGAGCGTTGTTCTCAACAAACTTAATGACCTTGAGTTCTTATTTTGTCAATGTTGCATGAGCACTCATAGGTATGTGAGTAAGTCTTCCACATAGTGTTATCATCTTTCCTTTAAACAATCCTATTCCTCCCAATGAAGGAATCATAATAGGATTTCCCAAAATTTCCCAAGTACTTTCTGGCATAATGTTCACATGTGTTTCTGCATCCAATACATAGTCTATGTCGAAGTCTCCTATTCTTGTTGCTATGCACTGCTTCTCTTTTAAGGTCTTTGGTAAATTGATGTCTCTGTGATCATTGAGTGTTTCTTTTATCTGCAATAATATAGCCTCTGATTCTTTCTGGTGGTCTAGCATATTCTCAGTCTCTTGACCTTTCTCGTGGTTTTCTTGTCTCATATTCATCTTTTCAACTTTAGCAATCATTCTAGGGAAATCCAAAACTTCATTTCTAGTAGCTTTACAATAAAGGAAAATAGGACCTCTACCAAGGCATTCCTTAGCAATATGTCTCGGTCTTCTACAACTATAACAAAGAGTCAATCCTCTCTTTCTCTTAAATGATCCCCAACCTTTCCTATACTGTGCACTGGGATTACAATGATGGACCTGTAAAAAATTATTTGTAGGATCCTGCATCCACTTGTTAGTCCAAAAATTCTTTCTATGCATAGAAATAACATATTTTTCACTATTTCTATCAGATCTATTCATATCACATCTTCTTTGTTCTATATGTGCCCTAGTTTTCAGACTAGGATGAAATCTATCAAACATACCTAGATCCATTCTTTTGAAACAAAAATTTTCACTTATCTTACCTTTATCAAAGAACAAAGCTTTAAAATCTTGACTATTTTCTTCAGATCTAGTTCCCTTCTTAGCACAGAGCTTCACAAGTCAAGTAGAATATTGCACACTATAGCAATAGATCTACGCACATAGCCTTCTCTTTTCTCCAGTTCCCAACAATCACAGCTTCAGGTCCCAGCAAAAGAACCATTTGTTGGCACAGGGGCAGACCCAGGGTTCAACACTACAACAACCCACCAACAAAACCCTAACTACCAGCCCTTTCGGCAACACCTATGAAGCATATGAAGTCTCAACCGAGGTAGAGGCAGGGGGGGGTTTAGTACTCAAGTGTCTACAACCTAGCTGGGACACAAATCTATGATCCCAATACTTAACAGATCACTTACCAGTTATCATTCATTATTTTTTAACCCTTATTAACATCACAAGTTAAAACCCTAATTACAAGACAAAAGATTCTTAATTGAGATCTAAGAAAATTTAACCATTCAATACATAGCATCAAGCAAATCTAGCATTCATCCATATTATTAAGCACTAAGCTACTACATCAGATATATCTAACAGACACAAAGATTACAACACTATGCATAAATCACATCAATTGCATAAAGCAACCACAACACAGGATATACGTGGTTCACCCCAAGCATGGGGCTACGTCCACCAAATATTCTTCTTCTTTATTAGCTTTCTCCAATATCCTTACATGCACAGAGCCACAAAGCCAACTCTGCATGGGACAAGAGATCTGTGCGCACCTCATCAGATCCTCCTTCCCCAAGTTAGTTCCAAGCACAGAGCCTTACAAATTCTATGCAAAAAGTACTACAAGTCACTTGCACTTAGCTCAACAAGTCTCTACATATGGTATGCACAAAGAATTCATAACTATTTGCACTTAGCACACTCTGGCTTACAATTGACTTCTTCTTACATCACCTAGATATTTATTTATACATTATAAAAGGGGCCTAAGAATGGGTAAGACCCATGGGCCGACATCCCATACCCATTACATAAACCCTAAACCCAAAAATCCCACAAAAATGGGCTAAGATCCAGTGATCTCCGCTTCGCTTGGGCGCTCCGTCTTCGACCATCTTGTCGAAGTCCCAAAATTGGTCAAACATGACCAGTGTTTCCTCAAAACCTAGTCAAGGGCCAACAAAGGGAGAGGGGGAGAGAGTGAGTGAGAGAGAGAGATAGGTTGGGACGGAGAGAGAGGGGGAGGGAGATATACAGGGAGAGGGGGAGGGGAGAGTGGAGAGAGGGAGAGAGAAAGGGGGGAGGATCGAGGGAGGTGTTGAGGGAGGGATGAAAAGAAAGAGAATTAGAGGATGGGAGAGGGAAAGTGGAGAAAAGACATAGAAAGTGAGTGGATTAGAGAGATAGAGTGGGAGAGAGAAGGGGGGAACAAATGGGGATAGAGAGAGATAGGGAGAGGGATACAAGAAGAGAAGGGAAGAGGGGGTAGAGATACAGGGAGAGGGAGAGAGAGGGGGGGATAGTGATTGAGAGAGAGGAGTGAGTGGTTGAAGAGAGAGAGAGAGAAATATAGAGGGAGGGAGGTGTTCCACATTATTTTGGTCACCCCTATGATCCATTGACAACATGTGTTCATGTTCCCAAAAAGAGCCTTTCTTCATGAGGAAAGTGACTGACTTTCTCTTCACAAAAACCCTGTTAAGGAAGGTCATTGCATGCTACACCATACACAGGGTGCAACGATGCCTGATCCTTGCCCTATGCTCTAAGTATAGGCTACGACGTCTCTACAGGTTTCTCTACAACTAAGGTGCGGCGATGTCAAAAGACTAAGAAAAAGTCGATCTTCACGAAAGTTCTAGAAGGGGATCTTCTAGAAGATGAGGCGACATCTATATGGTTGGGATCCTATTCGCTTCTATGATTTGGTGGGATCATCCTAATATCTTGAACCATCTCTGTTTCCCCTATATAACGAGGGATTTCTCATGGAAAAGGCTAAGGTTGATTTTAAGGTTAATGAAGGTTGAATAGGCTAATATTGTATGGAGAGTTCTGCATTGGATTATTCTTGAGAGCCTCATTTCAGTTCATCAAGTCATTGTGGATCTTCTTCATTCAATATTGGTGAAAGTGTGTGTGCTGGAGAAAAGGGTCATCGAAATGGGACCTTGCAACATCAAGTCTTTGGTTGTAATCTCCACTTTCATTTTAATATGATATAGTAATATGCTTCTTTCCTATAAAACTAGATTTGTTTTATTGTATGATTCCTTGATCACATGCATAAGTTCTCGTTCAGTATATTATATTTCTTTCACTTTGGTTGGCTTGTGTTCCCTTGTAGATTCAATATCATAGGAGCACTGGAGTATAATTAGGAGGACAATGACAAGAGGAAGTGATATTTAAATGGTATGTTTCCTATCTCTTATCAAATAGTAGACTCAATTATTAGAGCTTAGGGAAAGCGTCATATTTTGTTTTGTTTTGTTCTAGATATTATAGGTGGATCTAGGGAGATCTGTTTATGCTCGCATTTACTGATAAGTCGCATAACAGGAGGCAAAGGAGGGAATAGGATGAGGGAGAGAAGGGGGCAGAGGGAAGGGGGGGGCAAAAAGAAGAGAGGGAGAAGGAGAGAGAGAGAGAGGACGAGAGAGAGATATTTTGTCTTAACAAGAACACGAACGCATTCCTATTACTAGTAACACGTGGATGTATTCCTGTTACTAGTAATGTGTGCACTCTTTAGGAATGCATGCACATCATAGATGATTTTAGGGGCTAAATTTCACAAATGGGCTAATTTCCCATGGTTTTCTCAAAAAATATTCGCCAATTTCCATTTTT
>JZKD02S2411955.1:1781421-1807702 GCA_000966675.3 Picea glauca
TTTCATATATCGCTTCTGTGTATTGAGAAGATTATGCTGGATATTTTACTGTTATTCTGTTATTTCTAGCATTTCGTTTCTGTTCTGCATATTTTATATATCTGGTATCTTGCAGGATCCTTCTCAAGAGTACTCTTTTCCTATCTATCATTATCTATGTTGTCCTGTAAATCATTGTTTTCCTTCTTATTACTAATTTGGGGTTTGTTGGACTCAGTAATTTGGAGTTTTGCAGGAGGTTCTTTGAGCCTGAAATATCAACATGTAATACATTGTCAAGACCCACATAATCGAAGCCTCAGACATGTCAATTTGATGAAGGGTTCCAGTGATTTGTGGGAGCTGGTATTGAGCTACAATGTGCTTTCATCCTGGAGTTGTGCAAGCAGTTGATCAACTTGCATATCTTACTCTTCTCCTCCCAATGATCTGTACCAAATTGAGCTACTAAAACCATCCATCCATTTTTTTAATCATGTGCAGCTCATGTGTCACTAGCTTCAAAACCACAACATTTTATGCAGGAAATTAATCTGCTTCATTTTTGTTTGTTCACAACAAAAAAATGATGTCATGATAGGTATGTGGAAAACGAAGGTCGATTGGGGATCAGGTTTTGGCGTTTACAAATGCTCGATACAAAAACAAAATACAACACATTGTCGAATCGCGAAATGCAAACAAGTTGTGGGCCCAACACTTCAGGTTTCGGCGATTGGAAAAACAAAAGAACTTTGCGCACATTTAATAAGCAAACTCTGAATACAAAATAGCAACCTTTTATTCAATGTTCTTTTAAAATCACACACTCCAACAAATAAACTTGGAATAAATGTGGGACCGGGTTCACAATCGGTAAAACCAAATAATTACTGCGTTTAGTCAAATTGAAATCAATATAGCAAATCCGATCAAGAAATCAGACAAGTTTACAAACTTAATAAAAACAGGGTAAAAACGGAGAGAACACCTCCGAATAAAAAATAGCAAATTTATCTTCAATGTGCTTTCGAGCTCAACTCTTACAATCCGTTTCAGGTATTTAGACAAACAAAAATGCCCCTTCAATCTTATAAAAAGATTTAATTAAGCAGTAATGGAATTTCATGGCCTGCAAAGGTTAAGGCGGCCACCACTTGAGCTAAATCAATGCTTAATCCTCGAGTCTTGAAGGGTCAAGACGACCACCAATCCGTCGTTATTCAAGCGGTGAAATGATTACTATCCAATAAGTAGCCGGGAAAATTTTAATATTTAATTTATTGATAATGTCAACTGCAAATGCAACCATTATCACAAAATTTAGAAGAATTGAACACCAATCACGCAAGAAAACGTAAAAATATCCATGCTTTCATCCTTTTCTAGCCATGCAGAAAGTCCTCAAGAGAAAAAGGCCACGTCCTCTACACAGTTCCAGCGGCTCCAACCTCCCCAAGGTTTTAGGGTGACTCCCAATATTAGCCCTTTGAACCGTCAGCATCACAAACAAGCATAGAAATATGGTCTTTGCATTTTTCATTAACCTCTGCATCTTCCAAACCCTATGAACTCCCAATGAGCAAAACCCCAAAACCGGCAATGTAGACGAAAATCCATATGAAGCAACTGAATCGACTATCCACAGTTCTCTTTGCGAAGAATGGCAACATCTGCTTCAGAGAGAAACGATGGGACACAACGGCCACGAATTACACGAATAATCTTAAATCATTTATTTCGATTGCCATCCATAAATAATCTTATAATTTTCTTAAATTATAAGATATTTTTAACATATTTCTATTTAAAAACAAAAATATTACCTTAACGATCAAATCCATAGATGATCCTTTTTACATAATTTAAATGTATATGTGTCATTTGGACATGGAAATAATAAACTACATCCATGATGGGAAGATATCAAATTTATTTATGCAAACTATAGGATTACAAAAAAATCTAACACTAAAGAAACAAAGTCCAAACCAATGGGTTGGATTGTTGTGCGGGTATTAATTGGTTTCTTTCATGAATAAGAATTAGGAGTTTAATCGCATGATAACAAAGAAGCATCCATAAGATTTAGTTTTCTGTATTGAATATATTTTTTAATTACATGAATATTTGAATGCTTCACCTAAAAGTAATGTAGTGTTTCATGAAAAAAAATCATGTATATGTTAAAAATATTGAAAACAATCATGCAAATTAAAAATATTAAACTATGATTTAGAAATAACTTTTGGTATTCCACAAAATGATAGACTATAGCATAAGATCAAGGTTACAAACAAAACTCTAATTTGGATAATTGTTGTTGAACAATTTCTTTCATTATCTTTGATTTCACAGTACTATAGGAAAATAGTAAACATGTAAATCCTTGTACAATGATCCTAACACATTGTTTGTATTTCATCGTAATGTTTGGGTATGATTTATAGCTAATATGTTTGATTGATGGAAACCTTAAAGACTAAAACTATTGTATGAATTTGAGTATTGTAACTTTAGTATGGCATAAAAATCGAAAACCATCTAGCATCAACAATAAAGCTAAAAACATCTCATGAAATAAAATATATATTGATAACAAGACTTCCTTGGATAACAAGAAGTGTATATCAATCCACCAAATAATCACCTTCACATTAAAGGGAAGGGGCAATTTAAAGTACAAAGGGGAATTTTAATTTTAAAGAGAATAGGCAGCACAAAAGAACATGTGCTTAGATTGATGCAAGAAGCTCATAGACCTAAATATTGTAGAATTAACATTGTAGGCAAAGGGAATAGTTAATGGGGTGTTAGTTCACTTTAGGAGGTTGACATATTATTACATTGTTCATGTGTATTTGGGGTAATCCCGTGAATATGTGTTCGGTTTTTTTCCAATTACACTAAGATTTGATGAAATAATTCTTGATTCGTAGCTTTGTTGATCAAAATAATTGATCAATTAGATTTCCCGCTCTTTGAATAACAAAAAAAATTCAATAAAAAAAAAGAAAATTTTGAAAGATTATAAATCCATTGTGTATCCCTCATTCTTACCTTCGTCATGCATTTTTCGAATTCAAAATATGAGTTTGTATGCTCAAGATATCCAAAAAAAAATTCAATCGCCTAGAGCGTGCTTTTTCATGTGCAATACAACTAATTTGATTAGAAATAAGATTTTCGAAAATAATTCCCATTTTTGGAACCATGACCATTTTTTAGAACTATGATTATATTCTTGGAACCCCACATATTTTTTCTTGGTTCTATTCATAATACATAAGAATAAGTCTTGACTTAGTCACATTTTCTTGAGTATCAATTCTTCATCCCATACATTTTCTTGGTTCCACTTTGTCATACTTAACATTTTCCCCTTACTCCCTCCCCTATTTCCCTTAGTTGCATTTACTTCTTGTCGTGAGGACCTACACTCATTTCTTCCCTACCTCACCAATTCCCCTCACTCTTCCATGCGGACCTCTCTCCTCCCTCACAACCTTCCTCCCTACCTCTCATCCACCTTTTCCCTTACTTAACCATTTATCCTAAGTTTTTCCCATTATTGTAAGAACCATAAATTAACAAAGCCTAATAAAATTCATACAATTAAACATAAAATTTCTTTCAACACATAAGTAATTCATTAATCATCATATAAGCATTTAATATTCAGTAGAAATTAAATTTATCCACAACATGAAAATAAATTGCATAATCATCACATAACCCAACAAATTCATAAATAAAAAATACCTCTTTCTGATGCTAAATTCTCGCTCTCTGGTTGTCCTCTCTGCTGCTATGTCCAAACTCTACCTATTTCTCTAAACAAACCCTACCCAAAACCGACTAACCACCCAGCCAGCTAGGAGCAGCTTATTCGGCTCCCTAGATCCAAGATTCCATGAGGATTCATGGCCCCCGAGCCCAAAACTCCCAGCAACCTGGTGCCCCCTGCAACCGTTCACCCAACCTCCAAAACCAAAAAAATATCCAACAGGAAATACCGTCCTTCCCCAAAATGCTTCCTCCTCCAAAATTTCATAATCCTCTCTCGTAATCCTCTGCCCAGTCATATCCCCCTCATTCACCGCCTCCTCCTTCATTTAATGCCACCCACCTTATCCCTCCATTTACTACCTTATCCCCTGTCATACGTAAAGTTTTATAATAAATAAATTAAAGTTATTAATCCTTTAATTCTTTACCCAAACCAATAAATGTGTTAAGTAATCAATTAATTAATTAATCAACATATATTAAACAATAAGTAAATAATTAATTAATATTATTAATAGGTAATCATTACGTAACTAATACTCATTGGAACAGTTAATTATTTAACTAACCATTCTTGATAAGCTTAAGCATCTATTTAACTAGGGTTGTTACATACACCCACCCTTCAGGAAACTTCGCCCGAAGTTAAAGTATTCTATGATACAAGGGAAAAGAAACATGGTCCACACATTCATAACAAATAACCATCATTATTAGCAAGAAAGCCAAGAAACTCATTCATACTAGTGTACATGTGCAAGAAATGCATGTGTACCTAGTACATACAAGTCTCATTCATGTACTAATATCAATAACTATCATCTCTATAGTAATTTCCTCATGCATCCAATCCATTCAAGAAGACTATACATTTTATGAAAGATAATAAACCAATCAAATGTTTGCGAAATCCTTTAATTACAATTATCTAGCTCAACAATGTTATTTAGACAATTGTAGTTTAGTTACATGATTATGAATATTCATATATATAAACATTTTCTTTTCAGAAGGAAAAACAATAAATTCCACCATAAGACAAATCTCCATACACTCTCAACTATTTATACTCATCCTTCCTCCCTAACTTACTTCCATCTTCCATTCCTATCCTTCCTCTGCTGGACTATCTTGGAGCGTCAACTATATTGACCTAACTCCAAATAGAACCCATAAGCGAAAGTGTCACTATCTTGACCAAGCTTTCCCAGCAGGCAACTGACAGTCATCATCACATGTCTAGGGGAGCGTGAGCTAACACCGTCCTCCCATGACTTCAGGTTTTAGAGGATACACGGTGGGAAATGCCTCCACCCCTCCTAATCATAACTAGGGTCCACACCCTACAATGGAATATATAGTGGCACCGTGTTGCTGGGAGTTTTGTCATTGTTTATTCGGTTTTGGGCAGTCTCATCACCTGAAATCCTGCACTGGTCTATATATCATAGCAATGTATCCAAACCTATATAATTTCACATACAAAGATTCATACCAGATTGTTTCTCGGCCATTGGTCATGTCATCCACTTTCATTATCATTATCCCTTGGCTATTTCATAGCCCATAACCTGTAGATTAGTCTGTAACACAAACTCATACATTTCTATGCATCGTCATCCTGTAATTGCATACAATCATAATTTCAATTCGGTATTCGTGTACCAACAACTTTAACATCAAAGTTTTTAAGTTAGAAATAAATCTCATAATCTCCCATAATTCAATTAATGACACCCATTCATAAAATTATCAATTGCAAAATAGATTGCATCATATCCAACATCATTCTAATGGTATTTAAACCTTCATAGGGTTTTCATTCACACAATATGTCATATCATATCCATCATCATCAATAACAATTAGACATTCATAGAATTTACATTCACATAGTAGATCACATCATATCCATCATCATCAATAACATTTAAACATTCATAAAATTTACATTCTCACAATATATCGCATCATATCCATCATCATCAATGACATTTAAACATTCATAAAATTTATACATCTTAAAAGTTCAAGTGTATCATTTAATAGTTTCACTTGTGAATAGAAAATAAAAGTGTGTAGGCCTCAAGTAATCCTGGCTATCTAAGTCAAAAGGTGGTGTTACATACACCCTACCTTCGAGAAACATATTTTTGAGGTGGTAAAAAAAGTGAGGGATAATCTCGTCGTAGTGTTTCGACATCTTCCCAAGTAGCAGATCCTAGACTATACTTGTCCCACTGGACCTTAACTTGGTCTACCAGACGATTCCTGAGTTGTCAGACTCTACAACCCAATATGCGTAACAGTTCTACCGTGAGGGTTCCCACGTCCGCTACTTGCAATTCCTTCCAATTTAGTTTATGTGATTCATCAACAACATAATGACATAGAACAGATACATGAAAAACATTATGAGTTTTATGCAAGTGGGGTGACAGTACGAGACGATAGGCAACGGGTCCAATTCTCTCTTGGATTCTGAGTGGTCCTATAAATCAAGGTGACAACTTTGTCCCCTTCCCGAACCGTATGGTACTCTTATTAGGCCTGATACGAATGAAAACTTGGTCTCCCACTTCATAACTTTGGTCAGTCCTGTGTGCATCCACATAACTTTTCTGCCTATCCTGTGCTTCCTTTAGTCTCTGCCTAATTTGAATCACCTATTCCTCCATCTCTTGAATCAATTGTAGCCCAACTGTTACTTGGTCTTCTAATCTATCCCAACTCAACGACATTCTGCATGGCCTTCCATACAGAGCTTCGTAGGGTGGCATTCCAATGGATCTATGAAAACTGCTATTGTAGGCAAACTCTACCAAAGGTAGGTACTTCTCCCAATGGGATTGATTATCCATGACGTACATCCTAAGCATGTCTTCCATGACTTGATTTACTCTCTCATTTTGCCCATGTGTTTCAGGATGATAAGTAGTGCTTAAGTTCAACTGAGTCCCCAATGTTGACTGCAAACTTGTCCAAAACCTAGAAGTGAATCTAGAGTCCCTATCTGAAATGATCTTCTTAGGTATCCTGTGCAAATAGATAACCTCTCTTACAAACACATGTGCCACATCAGTGACATCATAAGTGTCTCGAACCGGAATAAAATGAGCACTCTTGGTTAACTTATCCACTATCACAAGAATGGCATTGTGTCTATGAGATGTGAGTGGCAACCCCACAACAAAATCCATAGAGATGACTTCCCACTTGGACATAGGAACATCATGTGGTTGTAGGAGGCCTGTCGGGTGATGGTGGCCGACTTTCACTTGTTGACACTCTAGGAACTTGGCGATGAAATGGACTACATCGTGCTTCATGGCTACCCAGAAGAAAAATTTCCTCATGTCTACGTACATATTCTTCACACATGAATGCGCACAATAAAGTGCTTTATGGGATTCCTTCAGTATGATGCTTCGAATATCCCCATTTTCAGGGATGTACATCCTTCCCCGATATCTTAATAGTTCGTCTGCTTCCATACTATATCCTTCATACTTTGGATCTAATTTCCTCTCACTCTGGAGGTTTGAAGTAACCTCTAAATACCAACTATCTCCTTGGATTTGCATCAGCACATGTTCCCTCAGATTGACCTTTAAAGGTACCAAGGAGAAGACACGTGGTCTCCTACTCAAGGCATCTGTGACCACATTTTCCTTTCCCTTGATGTATGAAATACCAAAATTATACTCACTCATAAATTCACTCCATCACCTTTGCCTAGAATTCAGATCCCTTTGAGTGAAGAGATGTTTTAAACTTTGATGGTCCATTTTGAGCTCAAATTTTTTCCCCACAAGATAATGCCTCCAAAGTTTCAGAGCTAGAAATATAGCTGCCAACTCTAAATCATGAGTAGCGTAAAGATCTTCATGTTTCTTCAACTTCCTTGACGCATAAGCTATCACTCCTCCATCCTTCATTAGCACGGCCCCAACCCTTTCTTTGAGGCATCTGTGTAGACTGTGAAGTCCTTTTCCATATCCAACACTTGTAGAATTGGTGCACTAGTTAGTAACCTCTTAAGCTCAATGAATGCATTATCACATTCTTTTTTCCATTCATACCTAACCCCCTTGTGCTGAAAAGTGGTGATGGGTTTCGCTATTTTGGAGAATCCTTCCACAAACCTCCGATAATAACCTGCTAGCCCCATGAAGGTTCTCACCTCATGGGAATTTTTCGGCACTTGCCACTCCCTAATGGCCTTTACCTTTTCGGGGTCCATAGAGATTCCTTCACCGGAAATGATATGACCTAAATAGTGAATTTATTTTTGGAGGAAGGAACACTTCGACAACTTCCCATACAATTTGCTCTCCCTAAGGCAGGACAACACCACTCGCAAGTGTTCCTCATGTTCTCTTTCATTCTTGGAATAGATGAGGATTTCATCTAGAAAGACTTGTACAAAACGGTCTAAGTACTTCCGGAATACATCGTTCATGAGGCTCATGAATATTTCTGGCACATTGGCCAATCCGAAAGGTACTATGACAAACTCACAATGTCCAAACCAAGTTCAAAAGGCAGTTTTAAGAATATCACCTTCCTTAATCCTTAAACGGTGATACCTTGATCGTAAATTAATCTTTGAGAATATTGTTGCTCCTTTCATCTGATCGAAGAGGTCATCTATCCATGGCATTGGGTACTTATTTTTCACTGTAGCACGGTTCAAGTCCCTGTAATCTATACATAGTCGTAAGGAACCATCCTTCTTCTTTACAAAAATTACTGGTGCACCCCAAGGTGAGACACTAGGCCTTATTAGCCTTAAGTCCAGTAACTCTTTCAACTAAATTTGCAACTCACAAAGTTTCGGTGCTGTCATCCGATATAGAGTCTTGGAAATTGGTTCTGCACTAGGTTTCAGCTCAATAGTAAAATCAAGCTCCCTCTCAAGAGGTAACCCTGGTAACTCGTTCGGAAAAACATCCTTAAATTCTGACAATATCGGGTACTGATCTACTGAGGGTCCCTTCTATTCTTTCACTGCTTCCACTACATATAGTCGACACCCTTGCCTCAAGCATCACTTAACCTTCATAGTTGAGATAAAGAGTAATTACACCTTTCTCCGTACACCTTGGATCTCTACTAGTCTTCCTTCATCGTCGACAAAAAGCACCCTTTTTGTGAAACAATCTACCAAAGGTCGATGAGCTTATAACCAATCCATTCCAATGATTAGGTCATACACCCCTAGAGTAGTGACATATACCTTCAACCTGGTAGTACACACTCCCAGGTCTACTATACAATTATCAACACTAGGTCCTACTGCTTTTTTTTCCCCCAAATCCATCTCGACTTGTTTAAAGTCATCGTGCTCGTAGGCTGCCAACCAACTCTTTTCTAATGCAGATGGTGAAATGAAACTATCTGTAGCACCAGAATCAAATAAAATATTTACATTGATATGATTTAGTGTACCTGATGACTCCACCACCGTGGATTGATGTTTGGCCTAGCGATTATTAACCGCTACGTAAATCTGGTGGCTGCTACTTGCTCTTCCCATTGGGACCTTTCCTTCTCTATGCACAAATCCTGATTGTAACTCTGGGTAGTCACACTGGTAATGGGGTCCTCCACATCCCCAACAGGTAACACGAGATTGAACCCGTGCATTATTCTGTGACTGTCTCTGAAATGAGTTCCTTCCCCTGGAACCCCTGCGCCTACTAGTTTCTCCCTGAGATGGTCGTGGACCTGCCTGTGTCGTTGGTGATGAACGAGATGATGCACTCACTGCCATTGAACTCCTTGCAACTACTATCCTTGGTGAGACTCTATTACCATATGGAGGTGGCCTTGAGCCCCCTCCCCTGGGAAATGTCCTAGGGGCCTTCCCTACGAATCCAAGACGATGCGAAAAGGTCGATCTTGTACCTTCGGTTAAGTTCATGTGTTCCTCCACATAACACACATTTTCCATAGCTTCCGCTACTGAAGACGGTTTCCACATCTGCACCATAGCCCTTATCTTAGGTTTCAACCCATAGACAAAGTGTTATGCCTGTTGTTGGTCATTATTCATATTTGAAACATACTTGACCAATTCCATAAACCTAATCTCATATTCCTCTATGGTTTTTTTTCCCTGTACTAAGGCATGAAATGCTCCTACCTGTTGTTCCTCATAGTAAGTTGGTAGATATTTCCTTCGGAACCTCTCCTCAAAAAGTTCCCAAGATACGGTGTCTGGGTAAGGTGTAGTTGCCTCTCCAGGTTGCCCCACCAGTTCAAGGCATTGTCTTTTAACTGAAAAATCGATATCTTTTCCTTTGAGGTGGACGCATAGTCCCTTAAGGCAAAACACCTTGTCATGCCTTCCAACCATGCTTCCGCGCGTTCACTGGCGTGACCCCCGGCAAACTCCAGAAGTTTGATCTTTTGTAGTTCTCTAGTGATGTCTTCGGGTGGAGGTCCTCCCCCTAAATCCCTCGACACTTATGGATTACCCGTTCCAGATGGTGGGGGTTCCACTTCGATCCTTGCTGGTTGTCACCCCTTTAAAGTCTCATTTATGGCCTCCAAAGAGAACAGTACGAGAGCTAGTTCGAGCGATGGTGGCGGTGGTGCTGGCGGTGTTAGCGGTGCCTGTGCTGATGCTCCTCTACCTCGATTCCCTTGAGTCCTAACCATCCTTTATTATTTAACCTGCATCAACCAAATTTGTCAGGGTGAGTTCAAGGACGTTTCTTATTTGCACAACTTAAACTAGAGAACAGGGTTAGGCATAAGTTTTTGTTATGTGTTTGTAAACAGACGTTACTCTCTTTAGGAGAGGTGGCTAGGTTAGGGTTTAAAGTGTCTATGCTTGGTGTCACTTCTTAAGAAAAATACTGACTCCCTCTCCTAATAGTTATGCTAGCATCGCACCACACTCGTCAATTCCTCTAGCTTATTTTCCTAGCGTGCATGAAACCCCTTCCCTCTTATCTTGGTCTAAGTCTTTAAACTTTTCATTTAAAGCTAATTAATGTGATTTTCAACGTAAGGTGATTAACTCATTAGTTTTGAACCTA
This sequence comes from Picea glauca, assembly GCA_000966675.3. Taxonomy (NCBI): domain Eukaryota; kingdom Viridiplantae; phylum Streptophyta; class Pinopsida; order Pinales; family Pinaceae; genus Picea; species Picea glauca. The sequence continues at coordinate 1,792,239 of JZKD02S2411955.1, forward strand.
TACAAGTTTAAACCCTAAAAAAAAAATTATACAATTTAATTAATTTAAAATGTAATTTAAAAATACCTCCACCATATTTTTTACATATTATTTTGAATTAATTAATTTTGAATTAAATTAAAAAAAAAAATCCTTTTTTTATAAATAAACATTTAAATTATGTATAAATATATATAAACAATAATAATAAAATTAAATTAAATTAAAATTAAATAATAATAATAAAAAATAAAAATTAAAAAAATAAAAAAAAAATATTACATAAAATTAAAACTAAATAATAAAAAAAAACTAAATTCCAAACGGCATCATGGGTCCTCACATGAGGCCCACGTGCCCCCCACCAGTTCAATCACCTGCTAAAACCCTACACACCTCCCAGCTCTCTTTCTTAACCCTAACTCTATGCGCCCAACCCTTCTTCACCTATCATTTGGCCACCTTCCTTCTCTGCACTCTGGTAAGGGTTTTCCCATTCAGCTCGGTGCTTGAGCGTTTGGTCTCGGATTGACTGAGCGCTCGACTTGATGTATAGCGCAAGAGAAAATACCTCTTGTAGGCTCCTCTCTTGGTCGTGTCTTAGCGCTGGTTTCAACTTTGGTGCTGATCTTTGGTTGTGTGTGTTGTGCATGCGTAAACTAAGTGGAGTAACCAACTCGAAAGCAATCTTTTTTTTTTGTTACCATTTTTTTTTTCTTTATATTTCTTTATTAATTTTTTGTTTTTAGGTGCACGGTGCCAACTGTTGTATGTGAGAATTGATCCATGTCATAGCAGATTGCTTTATCTGTTGAGAAAGAAAAATGGGGTGATTTTTAGGAATAGAGCTCTTAATTATCCTTGAATTTTCTAGCTATCCATTATATGGCTTCCTACCGAGATTTGTTTTATCAGAAACCTCAGACAATACCCTAGGGTTGACAGGCTTTGATAAGCTATTTGCAATTTCTTTCTTTTCGTAATTACGCCCTTTTGTCCACATATTCTCAAAATGCTCAGGAGCAAGGGCCTGAATCTTTCTCCTTGAGATAACATCAAGCATCTGAGTCCATGCTGTTGGTGATATTGTTAGTTTGCTTATATTTCAATTTTCAAGGACCCTATGTTTAAGAGTGTTGTGAACAGGAAGGGCTATTTGATTTGTATTATGTGCATCGAGGTATGCCTCCATATAAATACATGTGTGAGAGGTTCAAAATAGGTGCGCAAATTAATGCTCAAGGGCTTGTCAAGCTTCTTGCAAACCAAATTATTTGCTTGGAGTTTGGATTTGCTCTCCTACATCCTGTATTCTCGATAGAGTTGATTACCAACCTGTTCATGGTGACGCGTAGTGCATTATATAGACTCGTAGGTGCTTGATGCTTGACACTACAGCTCGGGCACGTGTGCATTGTTTGATGCATAGTGCAGAAAGTCTCTCTTCGTGCGAGATCCCTCCTTCATGGCTTAGTCGTTGCACTTTGAAATTGGGCCTGTACCCAATATATTTATTTATGTGTTGTTATTTGCGATGAGGTGTTTAAAGCCCTATGCTTTGGTGGAGTAACGATTTTCAATCTCAACTGTGCTTCCTTCTTTTGATGGAAAAGTGGTGGCTGAACTCGTTCTCCGCATTGTCGGCCTCAAATACATTCTCTCTTCTTTTATTTTATCACTTATTCACTTAAAACACTTACAACGTCACACACGGACTCCTCCTCACGGCGCCTTATGTGAACACTACTACGGGTTGGTTCTCATTGAATTGGAGATTGGGGGGGTTGAGCAATTCAATGTCATTTTATTTTATTTTCACTTATGTGCCTAACATCCACCTCGTGGCTTGCAGGTTTAGTACTACCTCCTAGGCTCGACGCTTGCACTGAGCTTGCATTGGTATGTTGTGTGGCTTATTTGTTGGTTTAGTGCGTTGGTTTTTTCATTTTATATTTTTATTTTATTTATCACAATTATGGTCTTCCTCCTCAGCACCTTATGCTTGTGATCCCTGGTGTGGGTGTGCTTAATAGCTTGGCATCTCGGTTCATGTTGTATGGCAGGTGCGAGTGGGGGATTTTAACACCATAATGGCATAGGTTCGAGTTGTGGCAAGCATGCACTAACCTTGGTTGTATGTACATGCAAGTACTCGGTCGTTGGTTTAGTGGTGTTACATTTTGGAGCATAATCAAACACCTGTGGATTGAGATGTCACTTTCATTAAAAGGTAGCTCTTTCAATAGCTTCCTTGGCAGCTTGTGTGTAATTGAATTCTGGTTATAGGGTCTTATCTTACTATTTCGTTGCTAGAAGTACTACCGGAATGATTTTAAGTCTCGCAAACTCCTTAATTGCTTTGCTTGAGCGAACCACTATGCTTGGCCTCTTATGGCACATAAAAAATGGCATAATTGAGTTACCTGGTTGAGTGAAATTAATAATACCTTTGTTTAGAGAAGGATAGAATCATAGCATCTCCAATGACTTTGTGTGTTTTTTTTTGGATTTGTAACAGTTTCCTCTTAGGCTTTGTGGGGTTTGTTTTGGATTTGTAACGGTTTACTATTAGGCTTTGTGGTTTTTTTGGGGGGGGGATTTGTAACATAATATTATCCATATTTATAACAGTTTTTGTTGGTCTTTTTTTTTTTTTTTCAACAGATTCAACTAGATTCAAACTATTTATTGACTTTTTATTATTTTAAAACGTTAATTTAATGGTTTATGCAGTTGGGAGGCAGATGATGATTCCATTGTGAGTTTTCCTACTGTTCACATGAAGAAAAGACTGCCCATCTGAGTCAAGAAGATCATTTCTCACTTCTAATTGTACATAAAATATTATTTCTATTTTGACAAATATATCATATAAATTAAACTGAGATGATTCTTATTCCTCTTTTCCTTAAAGCTATCTGCATAAATAAATTTGGTTTTCAAATCAAAACAGATCATTAATTTGAGTTTCAAGGTTGTTTACAGGACACATAGCTTAGCTTTATGTCTAGAGTTAAGAGGATGGGTGGGTAGGTGGCCCTTTAGGGCTCCAATGCTTCAAACTGAAGCTCTGATACCATATGTAAGAACCATAAATTAATAAAGCCTAATAAAATTCATACAATTAAACATAAAATTTCTTTCAATGCATAAGTAATTCATTAATCATCATATAATCATTTATTATTTAGCAGAAATTAAATTTATCCACAACATGAAAATAAATTACATAATCATCACATAACCCAGCAAATTCATAAATAAAAAATACCTCTGTCTGATGCTAAATTCCATCTCTCTGGTTGTCCTCTCTGCTGCTCTGTCCAAACTCTGTCTTTTGCTCTGACCAAACCCTACCCAAAACCGACTAACCACCCAGCCAACTAGGAGCATCCTATCTTGCTCCCTAGCTCCAAGATTCTGTGAGGAATCCTGGCCCCCGAGCCCAAAACTCCCTGCAACCTGGTGCCCCCTGCAACAGTTCACCCAACCTCCAAAAACAAAAAAATATACAACATGAAATATCGTCCTTCTTCCCCCAAATGTTTCCTCCTCCAAAATTTTATGATCCTCTCCCGTAAGCCTCTGTCGAGTCATATTCCCCTCATTCACCGCCTCCTCCTTCATTTAATGCCACCCACCTTATCCCTCCATTTACTACCTTATCCCTCCATTTAATACCCTATCCCCTGTCATATGTAAATTTTTATAATAATTAAATTAAATTTATTAATCCTTTAATTCTTTACCCAAACCAATAAATGTGTTAAGTAATCAATTAATTAATTAATCAACATATATTAAACAATAAGTAATTAATTAATTAATAGTATTAATAGTTAATCATTACTTAACTAATACACATTAGGACAATTAATTATTTAGTTAACCATTCTTGATAACCTTAAGCAACTATTTAACTAGGGATGTTACAATTATACCATTAACTAGTGAGATCATGGCATGTGGCACCTTATCTATCCAATTACACTATGACACAAGGCAACTAGTTACACTATGACATGTGGCACCCTATAAGACTGTGACATGTGGGATATGACTAGGCACTTATTGAATGATGATTGGGCTACCTTTTTAGTTATTTCATTGAGTTTCTAAGGGGTTGAATCACTAATTCGTTATAGCCTCCATGTGTTTCACACCAAGTCTTTGTTAGATTTCAAAATAAACATTAAACTATCAAAAACCCCCATGCATGTGGGATATCAATTTAAAGGGAAAATTCAAAATTGTAATGGAGTGGAAGAAATTAGATCAAGGGATAATATTAACACATGAGTTAAATGAATGACTGTTCAACAACGAATTTATGAAAGCCATAACTTGAGATATGAGAGTTGGATTTGGGAAAACCATACCTCATTGGAAATATAACTTGAAGAAGATGATGATGGAATAAGTTTCAAGGGATAAAATTGGCCATGATTATCTCATAAATTTAAATAACATTCATCTTGATTCTTATTGTTCGATGATATATCTACTTGGACCCTCAACTTCCTAAGTTCATAACTTGAGATACAGAACTACAAATTGCACTCAGGAGGACTCATTGCAAACCTGATATTTTGAAGATTGCATCTATAATATTTTCCATGGCTAAGAGATCAAATATATTACTCAGAAAATTAAAACACAACCCGCTTTTGTTAAAAGAAGTCAAATTGAAAATTTGAAATAAATTTTATTAAATAAACTTTATTAAAGGAATAATTGGGCCCTATTTGGAGGCATGAATTTCAATGACATAATTCATTAATGAGACTTCAATCAAGAATTAATTAAAATTGGTTTACTCAAAAAAGGAATCGTGGCTAATGTCTAGAAAGAGAAACCTTAACTACTTCAAGAACATAGAAAGACGATTTTAAAAGGGAAAGAGAAGAAAATATCAAGGGATTAGTGGTAAGAAGTTTGTATAGTGGTGAAGAGTCTTCAAGAAGTAAAGTTTTATCTCTCCAATATTCGTTGGACTGGCCACCTAAAACTTTTCTCTCTACACCTTCTTCTTTCATGTTTCTTTCCATCAAATATTCCATGAATGTATTGAGATCAGGAAGATTTGGGTCTGAGCAATTCTTTCTTTGAAATATTTAGTCATCTTGTAATATTTCAGGTCTAGAGGAGCAAGATCCATCCTTGTAAAAAGGAAATCGTTATTTCATTCAGTTTATTAGTTGTCTTTGAGACTTTGTAGAGGTTTTTTCAACTCTCTTGTCTCTAATATTATTAAATTTGTCATATTTGGGATATTGTTATAAATTTATTCTACAAAGAACTACTCGGGGAAATACATTAGTGATTTCTTTGAGTTGAGTTGAAAGCATGTGATTTTAAATGTATTTCCTATCAAAATCATTTTTTGTTGTAATGAAATTATCATTTAAAGTTATTTGAAGACCTTTCATTTCTTCATCATGCAAAATTCATAGCAGATTCTGAGTCCAGTTTATCTTACAAGAAAGAAAGAACATTTGTTGAAGAGAAATTCCAAACCTTGTAGACAAAAATCTATGTTGACACATTTTATCTTATCTTTTATTTAAATGATCTGATGTATATTTCTATAACTGTATATAAGATTTTTACATTTTTATATATAATATTTCTTGGAATATCTCTTAGGGTTTTCTCTTTATCATTCACCCTTTACATTCATTGAAAAACCATACAAAGAATCTTCCAATCTTTCAACCAAATTGGAGTACCACGTCTATAAAAATGCAAGCAGATTCATATCCTCATGATGTTGTTGTTTGGGATTTGACCAATCTAAACATCAAAATTTTTGGTGACCATACTGGGGATGATTAATTTTCAATATATTTGAGTTTTTGTTTTAGATTTGATTGAAGAATCAAAATCTCCATATTTCAAAGTTTCAAAAAGAAGATTCAAGAAGATTGTTGCATGTTCTAGATGCACAGGATTTATAAAATGATTGTCCAAGTATATTTGAAAGACCTCAAAAAGAGCCAAGAACCATCAACGATTCGAGAGGTTGAACCCCCTGGTGACTCCATTGAAAAAACTCTAAAAGGCCCTGGTAATCCCATTGGAAATATTTAAGAATATCAAGAAAAATTTCATAGCACCTCCACCAAAGAGTTTATTTCATGTTATGAAGATACTTTACCTTCTCCACCAAGCCCATCAATGGATTTACAAGATGTTTCAAAAGGAAGAGGTAAGAAAAGAAGGATTTGACTGCATAGAGTCCCTTTAAATACGTCAAAAGTAGATTTTCAAATGCCAAACATGCCTATTGAAAAAATTTCCACATTCTTTGGGAATACTTCAAAAGATGCAAAGCAACACTTGTTTAAATTCAAAATCACATGTGATGTTTTTAATCTCACTAAATACAATGTTACATGTTGATTATTTTTACAGAACCTACATGGGGATTATCTTGAATGGTTATATTCATTGTTGCATGGGACCATTACCAATTGGTATGTGTTGGAAACTTTGTTTGCTGAAAATTTCATCCCAAATGATTTCAATGTTGTTTCCCACATACCCTATCCCATGTGGACACAAGATAATGAAGTGAGTGATTTGGAAGAAAAGTATAATCAAAGATTGGAGATTTTTAGTGAATCAAGTCATACTGCTGAAAATGAAAATGAAAATTCCAATTTGAAAGAACAAGATTTTACCCTCTCATATACTCCATATGACGATTCTTCATGCAACAAGTTTGAAATTGAAATTGAGTAGCCTCCACCAAATTCACAAATAGATTTCAACAAACATACTCATATAGAAGATGTTGTAACAAATGATGAAAAGTCAAAAGAGAATCGATAGCAAGAACAATCAGTGGAAGAAATTAATCTTGAGAACAATGATAAGAAATATTTCCATTCCGTGAAGGGAGAATGTTTTCGAGACATTTCCAGTGAATTAAGAATCTTGAATATGGTTGAGGATAAGAAGAAAGATAAAAAAAAAATTAAGCAGGAAACTTATCATCAAACCAAGGATTGCAACATTCATGAGCAACCACCGAGAGTTGATTTTATTGAAACATGGTTCCAAAGCATTGTTGACCAAGCAATGCCATTAGATGTTGGTCATATTCAACTTAGTCTTACTTTAGTATACTTGGACCGTGCTTTTCACTCCTTGATAGCATCCCTGACATATTTCTCATTTCTGAATTCCATTCCACAGATCAATTGGATGCTTGAATGGATTAATTGGAAATATACTTACACGAAAAGTTTCATTTTCCTTCAAGTAGCATAGGGTAGGTAGATCAAGTTTTACATAGTTTATTTCTTCAATCAAAGTTTGTGCACAATAAAACATTTGCTAGTTGGAGGCAATGTTTGAAGATGACTTAATGGATGAGGAATTAAAAGAATTTATTTGAAGATGACTCCATAACCCAATGGAGAAGGAAACCACACCAAGATTATGGATTCTCAGTAACCCACAAGGGGTCATTGTCCCACAGTTGGAGCTATATGTTGATAAAAAAATTAGATCAACTAGATTTCCCGCTCTTGGAATAACAAAAAATATTCAATATCAGAAGAAGAAAATTTTGAAATATTATCAATTCATTATGTATCCCTCACTCTCATCTTTGTCACACATTTTTTGGATTCAAAATATGAGTTTGTATGCTCAATATATCCAAGTTTTTGTTCAATCGCACAGAGAGCGCTTTTCCATGTGTAACACAACTAATTTTATTGGAAATAATATTTTCAAAAATTATTCCCATTTTCATAAGCATGCCCATTTTTTTGGAACTATGATTGTATTCTTGGAACCCCACTTATTTTTTCTTGGTTGTATTTGTAATACTTAAGACTAAGTCTTGACTTAGTCAGATTTTCTTGAGTATCAGTTCTTCATCCCATACATTTTCTTGGTTCCACTTTATCGTACTTAACATTTTCCCCTTACTCCCTCCCCCATTTACCTTAGTCTCATTTACTTCTTATGGTGTGTACCTACACTCCTTTCTTCCCCACCTCAACTTTGCATGGTCTTACCCCACACCACACTCCTTTAATTTCTCTCCCCACTCACCCACACTTAAACCATTTTTCCCATCCCCCTCACTCTTCCATGTAGACCTACACTCCTCCCTCACTTTGCATCCACATTCCCACCCCTCTATCACCTCCCTCACAACCTTCCTCCCCACCTCTTGTCCACCTTTTCCCTTACTTAACCATTTATCCTAATTTTTTCCCATTATACCATTAATCGATGAGATCATGACATATGGCACCTTATCTACTAAATTACACTATGACACATGGCACCCTATCCATCCAACCATATTATGACACATGGAAACCAGTTACACAATGAAATGTGGCACCCTATCAAACTGTGACATGTGGGCTATGACTGGGCACTGAATTGTTGCTACGTGGGCGCTTACTAGGTGACAACTAGATGATGATTGAGCTACTCAAATTTTATTTATTTCATTAATTTTCTAACGGGTCGAATCACTAAGTCTTTATAGCCTCCATGTGTTTCACACCAAGTCTTTGTTAAAGATTTCAATATAAACATTAAAATTTCAGAAAACCCCTCTCCATGAGGGATATCAATTTAAAGGAAAAATTCCAAATTTTAATGGAGTGGAAGAAATTAGATCAAGGACTAAGATTAATCTGCGAGTTAAATGAACTAATGTCGAGCAACGAATTTCTGAAAGTCATAACTTGAGATCTGAGAGTCGGATTTGGGAAAACCATACCTTGTTGGAAATGTAAATCGACTAGGAATATGATGGAATAGGATTCAAGGGATGAAATTGGCCATGATGCTCTCAAAAATTGAAAGAAAAATCAACTTGATTCTTATTTTTTGATGATAGATCTATTTGGAACCTCAAATTCCCTAGGTCATATCTTGATATACAAAAATTCAAATTGTGCCTAGGAGGACTTGTTGGAAATCTGATATGATGAATATTTCATATAGAATATTTCCCATGGATGAAAGGCAAAATATCTTACTCGGAAAATTAAAACATAGTCCACTTTTGTTAAAGGCATTGATATTGAAAATTTAAAAATAAATTTTATTAAATAAACTTTATTAAAGGAACAAGTGGGCCCTATTTAGCGGAACAATTTCAGTGACATAATTCATTAATGAGACTTCAATTAAGAAATAATTAAAAGTGTTTTACTCAAAAAATGAATCGTGGAAAGTGTTAATAACTAAAATATCAAGATAGCATAGAAAAACCTCAAAATAAGTACTCAACGCCTTGAAAAAGATAGAATTTCAAATAATAAGCCTCTTCGAGGGGGAAGCCTCCTTATATACCACATAAATTTCCAAATACAAGATGATTCCAAATGAAAATCTCTCCTTGGTATATATAGGAGACTAGGAGGTACAATTACAACTAAAACACCCAAGCCGATATAAATAACATTACTAATGTAATATGACTCAATTAAGGGTTAATGTGCCACTATTTAGGGCTTATCATGCCCCTCCCCTTGAGAAAAGTGTTTTCCACAACACTTGATTAATTTTGGATGCTTATGTATAAAAGACTCATCTTCCCAAGTGGAATGTTCAGCAGGTAGTTTCCTCCACTTAATGAGGTGCTCTGAAATGGATCTATTCATCAGCTGGTGAATTCTTGTGTCAGTGATGGATTCAGGCTCCAATATGATTTTTCCTTCCTTGTGAAGTTCTGGAAATATATTTTGAACTGGGATCTTGTCACCTATAACCTTCTTTAAGCATGAAACATGGAAAATTGGGTGTACTTGTGAGGATGCAGACAACTCCAATTTGTGTGCCATAGTACCAATCTTTTGCAATACCTTATAAGGGCCATAGTACCTTGGTTATAATTCATTATCCTTCTTGGCTTTCTTTAGGGACATCTGTTTGTATGGTTGTAGTCTTAAAAACACCCAATCCCCTACTTCCAAACTTCTTTCACTACGACGTTGATCTTCTTGTTGTTTCATGTGATTATGTGCCATGGTCAAGTTGTCCTTTAAGATTTGGAGAACTTGTTGTTGATGCTCGATGTGATCTTCCACTCTTTGAACCTTAGATTTTTATTTTAGAGAAGAAGTGATGGAAGGAGGGTGGTATCCATAGAGTGCCATAAATGGTGTCATTTTGGTTGCAGTATGAAAGGAAGTGTTATACCACCATTCTGCCAAGGGTAATCATTTGAACCATTGTGTTTGTTTATCAGAGACAAAGAAATGAAGATACACTTCTAGAAATTTTTTCACTATCTCGGTTTGTCCATCAGATTGAGGATGATAGGATGAGCTATGAGCCAATTGAGTACCTAAACAAGAAAATAATTCTGTCCAAAAATGTCCAATGAAGATAGGATCTCTGTAACTTACAATAATCTTTGGGATTCCATGTAGTTTTTGAACTGCCTCCATGAATGTGGTGGCAACTGTACTGGATTTGAAGGGATGAGAGAGTGCAAAAAAGTGTGCGTACTTGGTGAGTCTATAAAAAATCACCATGATGACACTCTTTCCTTCAGACTTTGGTAACCTTGTGATGAAATCCATGGAAACCTCCTCCCAACACTGACTTAGGATGGCTAATGGTTGTAAAAGACCTAGGGTCTTAATTGTTTCCACCTTATTTTGTTGGCAAACCAGACATTCTACGACAAAACTTTGAACATCAGTTTTAAGGCCATCCCAAAAAAATTCCTTCTTGACCCTATGGTAGGTTTTCAAAAATCTTGACTACCCTCCTACCAGAGAGGTGTGTGCAATTCCAATAGTACCTTTTGTTTGAGTTGGGTGTTCTTACATAAATATAAGCAATCTTTGTACCATAGTGAATCATTTTCCATGTAAATGTATCTAATGCAATGGAATCCTGTTGCAACCTTTGAATGGGAGTCCACACGTTTTCTTCATTCTTCCATTCATCCCTTGCTTCTATTATCCAATCGAGTTGGAAGATCGAGATAGCAATGAGAAAGGCCTCAATAACTTCGTCCTTTCTTGAGAGTGCATCTGCCACAACATTTTGCTTCCCTTTTTTATAGATGATTTCAAAATCATAACCCAATATCTTGGTCACCCATTTTTTTTGTTCTTCTAAATATAGTCTTTCTTCCAAGAATTATTTAAAACTATCATGAACTATTTTGACCTTGAAGTGCCTACCTATTAGGTAAGGGCACCATTTCTTCAATGCATGTAGTATTTTCATCATTTACTTCTCATAAATGGGTTTGTGTAATTCCTTTCCCTTGAGTGGATGACCTTCAAAAGCTAGGGGCCTTCCTTCTTTCATTAGGACAACACCAATGTCATTTCCCGAGGCATCACATTCCACAATAAAGGTTTTTGTGAAGTCTGGTGTGGTCAAGACAAGAGCTTTGCACATTGTCATCACTCCGTAATTTATCAGGCTAAAGGAGAAATTGACAGGGGTAACAAAAAAACCACTTGGAGTCAAGGATCTATCCATCCAAGACTCAGAGAGGGATCTCTCTGTCTGATATATCTTTATTTGAAGGGGATGTTAGGATAGTTATGAATTATAAGTTTTGTTTTTAAGAATTGGGTAGGGGCAGAGAAAAGGAACCATTGGGCAATGGAGTCACAAGTTGAGTTTCAATCAAAGGCAATTTCTACATATAGCCTTACAAGGCAAGGTAGGCACTCTTCTTGGATTCTTTAAATTTGATTTTGGATTTTGAGGATAAGATGAGAGGACTAGGCAATAACAGGGAAATCAAGAATCCTAAAATTAACCATTGAGCAAAAAACATTGACAATTATGTCAAAGCCAAAAATAGAGTGTATGTCTCAACAAATTCTGTTATTTGAACTTATTTGCATAATTCAGAGTATGAATAACTTAAGAAATATAATGGAAAGAAATTACAGTGAATAAGAAAAAAATCACCACCAATATTTACACATGAATCTTGTAACTGTTGTGACTGTATTATGGGATTGATGAAATATAGAAGGCTCTGTGAGATCTGATACAAGATTAAAACATGGTCTATGACTTGATCCAGGTGGATATTGGTGGCCACCCACCTTTTCAAATTGGCTCAAAACAGTTTTCTGGCAATTTTGGTAATTTACTATTTGATCCAAAACATGGATTGTATATCCATGTTTCTCACCCAACAATTGTTTTTTCTCGAAGAGATCTTTCCAACAAGCTATCGTGTGCCCCAAATGGAGATCATATGCCAAAGTTACACCCCTGGGAAGTTGGTGTATCAACTACCCCCATCAGGGGCCACAAAATTTTTGGCTTTTCATCTTCTGGGGTTAGGGTTTAGGATTTTCCTTATGTTAAAAATGCCCTTAGAGCCTCATTGTAATAATCATCTTCTCACATATAAGCTGCCACCATTCTAGCGAGTCTTTCACTCTATACTTTTACAGTCTATGTACATTTATTTCATTAATAGAAATATTGTATTACTGTATATCTATGACTCTTGTTATTTCCGCTATATCTGTGTTATATTGTTGTCACTCTTGCAATATCTCTAAATATTTATGTGTTATATCCCCGCTCTCATTTCGTGCCAAAAATAATCTGGATCAGTGGTATCAGAGAAGGCTGCTCTTGATTGTTTTCAGTGCATGTCCCCGATGAGGTATGAGTATAGCAAGTTGGGTCTTGAGCTTGTCTCTCTTGAGGACAATCATTCTCTCACACCCAAGAAAACCTCAATGGTGGAAGAAAAGAAAAATGACGGAGCAGACGATCCTATAAGTCTGTTTCTTGAGGAAGATCTCACATGACAAAGGGATGAAATGATGGAGAATTTTTCCCACATCCTTCAACGCCTCCCGATAGCATCAGGTGCATCTTCATCAAGAGGCCACTTTGGAGGCACCTCACCTTTTAAGGTACAGGTCAATTTTGATATTCCTATATTTGAAGGTCAGATAGATGTGGATTCCTTAGATAAATGGTAAAAAATTTTAAAAGGTTATTTCTCTGTTCACAATTTTTCTGACAGAGAAAAGATCATCTTCGTGCTCCTTAAGGCTCTCCCTCATGTCAAAAATTGGTGGGAAAATTACTTGGAGAAAAGTTCCATAGAGGAGTCTGGAATATATGGGGCTGAGCCCACTTGGGATTTTTTTGTGGATGCGGTAAAAGAACAGTATTACCCTATTGGCAACTATGAGGACCAGTACATGAGATGGACCACACTGTGGCAAGAGAGGGGCCAAGAAGTTTCCGAGTTCACCAATACCTTCCATACCATGCACACCAAGCTAGGTATCAAAGACTCTAAATGACATTTGGTTCTAAAACACCTTGGGGCTCTACACAGACACATCCAAACTGAAATGGATTTTCTAGACATCTCATCATTCGGTGCTGCCTATCGATATGTTGTTAAAATCGAGCAGAAATTTAAGCACCAGAACAAATGGGAGTTCAGATCTACAAATCTGCAAGAACCAAAGTATGAAAAAGATGACCCTAACAAATAATTTCCTGAAAACTAGTCTAAGCCACAGGAAAAGAAGGGCCACGAGAAGACAAATAAGGACACCGGAAAATGGTGTGATTTCCACAAAATCCCCTGGCACAACACCAATGAATGTCGCTCAAAACAGTCATTGGTGGTTGAAATCAAATACAAGGAGCTTAACCCTGATTCAGAATATGATTCTGAAAATACTGGTAAATGACAGATCATTAGCACAGACCCCACTGCTATTGTCACGATCGTAGAAATTCAACCAGAAGAACCAACAGATCCTAAAGAGGGGGATAACTTTTTCATTCACAGATGCGGGTGAATGGGACCCCACTGCATTTTATTGTTGATAGCAGAATCCAGAAGAACCTCATCTCAGCAGAGGTCATCAAACAATTGGGATTGTCGATAACACCACACCCGCAACCATACAACATTGGGTGGCTTCACCAAGGATGAGATATTATGTGATGTTTCCCCATTGGATGTCTGTGATGTTCTCTTGGGCTAGCCATATATGTGGAAGCGCCATGCTATTTATGAGTCTCGAATCTGTAGTGTAATTGTTACTTTGGGGGGTCATCTCTACAGCATACCAGAGGTAATTTCGAATATTGTCCCACCTAAAAAGTGTTGCAAGGTAGTATCTCATACTACACAATTTAGTTTTTTCACAATCTGTTCAAAAGGTGAACAGAAGGATACTGCAACCACTACAACCTCGACCCAAGCACCTTCTATCCAACAGAAGCAGGTCGACAAGGTTGCAACAAAGTGAAAAGATTCCTTCTGCACACCATCCTCTCATGTAGCTCAAATTGTTGAACAAACTCATCCTCAATAGATTTGTGACAAACTTCCACAAACCAAGCAGCGCGACGTCTCCAGGAAGGCAAGCAACTCACCAAGATGCAGATTCAGCAAACATTTTTCCCTCTATCCCAGGCACACAATGCAATGGAGACCATTGCTTCGTAAGGAGGGAGGATTGGTCCAGGTGGATACTGGTGGCCACCCACCTTTTCAAACTGGATCAAAATAGTTTTCTAACAATTTTGGCAATTTACTATTTTTAGCAGTTTTTAACTTTCGGGGCCATTTTGAGGCCCTAAGTGATGGTTTTTGAGAAAATAGGGAAAAACGTGGATCTTAGATCATTATTTCTCACCCAAACATTTTAGTTCTCGGAGAGATCTTTCCAATGAGCTATTGTGCGCCCCAAACAGAGGTAGTATGCCAAAGTTACACCCCTGGGAAGTTGGCGTATCAACTACCCCCATCAGGGCCTACAAACCTTTTGGATTTTCATCTTTCAGGGTTAGGATTTTCCTTATGTTAAAAAGGCCCTTAGATTCTCATTGTAATAATCATCTTCTCACGGATGCGAGTAGCCATCACATCTCTTCTCAGATATAAGATGCCACCATTCTAGCGAGTCTTTCACTCTGCATTTTTACAGTCTATGTACATTTATTTCATTAATAATAATCATGTATTACTGTATAGCTGTGACTCTTGTTATTTCCACTATATATTTTTTATATTGTTGTCTCTCTGTTAAGAACCAATATAGATCTACAAATATAATCACCACAAATACTGAATACACAATAGATCCATAAAGCAAGATAGAAGAAACCACACTTTATTATTATCAAACCCTTGAGGTAGGGAAACACCATACAATGGATCCTATTATGGGAGGGATCCTCTCCTGTTCACTTGCCTCTTCGAGGGGGCATCCTCTTATTTATATACCACTCCAAATACAATAATTCTCTTCATATCTCATTACATTGTTTGAACCCCTTTATATAGCTTTACCATTACCTAAGAACATTCTAGAGGAGGAATCTTCTAGAAGTAAAACCTTCTAAAAAGTTCTCTAACTACCATAGTGGGTCTTATTTAATAATATAGTGGACCTAGTCCACCTTACATTGAATGACCTCCACTATTATCACTATGGGCCCTCTAGGCCCCCCCACTACCTCTCTAG
>JZKD02S2411955.1:1816307-1829063 GCA_000966675.3 Picea glauca
TCTATGTATATGATCAAGGAATTATACAATAAAGTGGAAATAGCTTTATGGGAAAGGGACATATTACTATATCATATTGATGGAAAGTAAATATTACAACCTGAGCCTTGATGTCTCAAACTTCCTTTCGATGGCCCTTGACTCTGACACACACACTTGCTCAATTGCATGAAGAAGATCAAAACCCTTATGATATCCTTGCTGGTGTCTCCTAGCTGTTGTAGCTTCAATCCTTCACACAATCTTTCACCAATTCTCCAATAAATCTTAACCTTGTTTGCTTAACCTTTTCCATGAGAATTCCCTCAATATATAGGAGAGAATGAATTAGTTACTTAGATAAGAATGATCCCAAAATATCAGGGAATCCAGTACTAGGATAACCGTTTGAATACCATCTCATCCTTCTAAAAGATTCCCTTCTAGAAACTTCGAGAATTCATCTTTTTACTTGTGTTAGAAAGAGTTCGCACCCTAGTAGTTCATTACAGTGTGAAATTCTCGCACCTTGGCTTAAGGAAGCTTGCGAGAATAGGTCATTCTCGTAGGCAAATGTACTAGCAACCTGCGAACCTCTTTCAAAAATGATATTTCTGGAAGAAGAAGAAAGTAACTTTTCTCAGGAGAAAGTCATGATGAAGAGTCTGAGAACACCATCATCCCTACCTCATCATGATGACCAAAATCATGGGTAACAGAATTCCCCCCAAAGTATGAGAGTGGAACCAGTGACAGTCAATAGACTTTGTAAGCTGCATGTGTGTGTCGAGAACCAGGGGCACATCTAATCAGAAACCTGCGAACAACCAAGCATCTGCAGAATATCATATATATCAATTTTCGAGGTAGGCATTTCCATACTCAGATCACAGACTGATGACATTATAGACCTAGGTCATGGCCACCAATCATACACTATGGATCCATGTCATCAAAATATAGCATAGCCACCAAAATACACTGTGGATCTATGCGAGAAATTTCAAATCAAGACGACATAGCCACGAGACATACATAGTGGATCTATGTGTCACAAATTATGCATACTCCATCGCAACCTAGATCACAAAGATGATATCCAGGGTCTTCAATATCATCGCCCAAAGTATGAATCTAACCATGTGATTACATGTGTTGAAGTCGAACATGACAGAAACCACTTGATTACCGGTCATTGATGTAACCATTAACATGTGCGAGGGAAATCACCATTGATGTCAATGACTCGCAAGGTACCATATTACAATCCATCGAGTGTGAATAAATGAGTTGAATTTGAACATCTGATGGAATCTTTCGATTAGGGGTCAATGATGTAAACCCACTGTCGAAAGTGAGGAAACCTGCCATTGAGGCATGCAGGCTCTAAGGTACCAAATAATTTCTAAGTCTTGATTATGGATAATGAGCTGAAGTCGATAGAACAAAACTCATCACAGGAGGGCCTTGATGTATCCCCCATAAATGACACAAAATGAGTAATAGATTTTGAAGGTGAAACAGAGTAGGACTGGACACAGGGAAGGCCGACACGGAGAGAATGGATAACTGTAGATGGCCGACTCAATATATGTTTCAAATGGACTTCTCTTGAACATATGAACGACACGACCAAGGATTTGGCAGCATTGACTCAAAGATGACACATGGAATGACCTTGTAGAAAATCAAATGAGAGACAAATGGATTTCCCAAACCGGCTTCAAATGATGAATAGGATGGTGTCATGTTCAAGAGTGACACTTACTGCTAATCAATATGAAGATGAAAACATATCTCTTTCCCAAATTTTCCCCCACCATTTCTGGCGAGTACCTCTTTATTTTTATGCAAGCTTGAGGAGGATAACATATGCTTGTTGATGTAAGCTCATCCCTCGAACGAGTCCCTAGGAGTATGTTTAACAAACCCTAAGAAGGAGTGGTTTGGTCCCATCATGGGTCTGTCAATTTTTGTTTAACGAGTCCAGAGATAGAAAACTAGAAGGTTTTTCAAGATTATAGAGTTTGGAAAAACACATAAAAGAGAACTCTCTCAGTTCCTTTTTCGTAAAGTAGTCTGGACAAGACCAAAAAAGAGATAAATTATCGCTCACCAGACGCGTACTTCAAATACTTTATCGAGCGTGAGAATAGCAAGGTTGCTCGACGATCTTTTCATGTTTAGAGAGTCTGAAAAGAGATTAAAGAGGACTCTAGGGGGGTTCCTTTTTCATATAACCTTGTTGAGACTGAAAAAGTAATAAAAGTATGCTCAATTACATTCTCATTGATTTATGAGCACGATAAAGAACAAAGACTAAGCTCAGGATTGTTTTCATTTTTATGCAAGATTTAAAACAAAACAAAACTATGCTTGGAATAGATTTTAATTTTTTACACAAGCTTAAAAACTAAACAAAACTATGCTTGGACCTGGCTTCATTTTTACACAAGATTGAATCAGAGGAAACTATACTTGAGGTAAGTGGTTTCATTTTTACACAAGCTTGAACCATAGAAAACTATGCTTGTGACTTCCCAGACGCTTAAGAAGCTAGCGGCTCAATTTCAGCATGAAGTCTAGAGGCTGAGGCAAATGCCCCCCAAGCTTCATTTCATCCAACTGCAAAGGAGAATGAACTGAAGCTTCAAATACTAGACGAAGGACTTGAATCAAATAGAGAGGGGTAAAACTATTTCATTTTTTAATGAGCTTGACATAGAAACAAGAACTATGCTTGTAACCTCTGTTGTATTTTTTAACAAGGTTTCCACAGAGATGAAAAACTATCCTCGAAAGTGGTTTCATTTTTTAACGAGATGGAAATCAAAAAACCATGCTCAAAGACCTCTATTTCATTTTTTAACGAGGTTGCCGTAGAGACACAAAAAACTATCCTCGAAACCTCTGTTTCATTTTTTAACGAGGTTTCTACAGAGATGCAAAAACTATCCTCAAGAGAAATGTTAATTTGATTATAACCAGAGAAACCATCCATGAGGGAGAAGATTTCACTTCCAGCACAGTCATCGACAATCTGGTCGACAAAAGGGGTTGGAAAGTTGTCTTTGGGACAAGCTTTACTAATATCCCTATAATCAACACATACGCGGATACTGCCTCCTTTCCTGTCAATCAGGACTGAGTTGGAAACCCACTCTATAAGATCCACTGGATAAATGAAGCCAGCTTTTAAAAGTTTTTCAACTTGAAGCTTGATGGCAGCTGCTTTACGAGGGTGAACAGGACGAAGGTGTTGCCGTACGGGTTTAGTGTCGGGATATGTCTTAATCTCATGTACAATGATTGCAAGGTCGATACCTGGCATTTCCTCGTAACTCCATGAAAATATGTCACGAAACTCTTTAAACAGGGATGTATAGGTGACTATTTCGGCTGGAGAACACGAAGCTCCAATATGAACATTTTCAATAGTCCTAGGTTTTATGGATATGTCAATGGGAATCATGGGTGAGATATTACTGAGGTTCCCTTTGGAAAACACATCTTGTGTAGACCTAGGAACTATCGAGATGACAACAACGGTCGATGAAGTCGAAATCCATTGGTAGTTCTCAAGAGTGTTTTGTTCCAGAAAAAGAATGGAACGATGATGCCCATCATCCCAAGGGGTGTCTTCCATGACGAACATGATCATCTTGTCAGTGGAAAAAAAAAACCGAAAAGGATCAGGAGATAACTCCTCAAGAGAGGGGGTAGAAGGTGTTGCCGATTGAATGGCCAGATAGGTGGACTCAACCGGACTTAACGGCATTTCGTCGCCGAAACGAAGATGATCTCCAAGGTCAGGGACTATCCAAGGGTCAGAAGACGCAGGGAATTCATGAGGCATGGTGGAGATCATGTTAATAGATGCAACGGACGGGCATGGAACATCGAGCGGTGGAATGGGGAAAGTACCCATTAATGAGGAGTCCTTTAAAAGGCCGACACCAACATTCTCATAACCCGGTGGGGTTTTAGCAATAAACGACACATTGCCAGTACGGGTATCGGAATTGAAGAAGGCAAGTTGGTCAATGGTAATAACCTTTCCTTGATGAGGGAAACGTACTACACAGAAAAGTGTTGACACAACTACATGCATGGAACCGATCTAGCTGCAGCCAAGCAGAAGATTATAATCAAGGGGAGCGTCGAAGAATTCCACTTCAACTTGGACCGTTTTACCTTCTAACGTAATAGGCAACGAAGGGAGAACATCGTAAGGCTTAAAAACAAATCCATTGAAGGCTTTAGGAGTATTTTGCGATTCGTTCAAGGGAGGAGAGCCATTGGATTTCCAACAAGCAAAAGACATTACACACGTTGAGGCACCCTCATCAATAACAGTTAGGTAAATGTTCTTGTCAGAGACAACAACTTGTATCTGGAATGCTAGTTGAGCGGGTAACCAGGGAATGTGATCTTCCAAGTCAAAGATTATCAGATTCGTATCTGTTGGATCAATTCCACCTATAGCTTTCAATAGTGCCTTCCGTTGTGCAGGAAAAGACTGAAGGACTTCAAGGGCTGACATCGCTGAAGGTGCCTGGGCCAGATCTTCAACAATGCTATAGTTCTGGGCCACACGAGCACGAGGATTGAAATGCGTTTTCTGTAGGACACCCTTAGGGGGGGTCACAGAACTGTATCGAGGCTCGATCATTTGAGATGAAGAGGACCGTTAGTAGGTGAAGTTGCTGGAGGGGGTTGTACCAAAGAAGGAGGTAAGTCGTCAACCTTCTCCTTAGATGGAGTATAATCTTTGGCTCTAGTTGTGAGTGCGGCGTTGTTTTTCTTAGAATCACCAGTACACATCAAAACATATGATGTCGTAGAAGAAGACGGATGGTCATGGATGACCAACTGAGCCTGTTGTTGAGATGAGAAGGGTTGGGACAAGACAACCAGTGCAGGGGGTTTCGATGTTCCTTGAAGGAACTTAGTGACCTCAGCACGTCTTGGACAATCCTTTGTGTAGTGATCATCACCACAAATAAGGCAAGGATATCAGGGTTTGCGCTTATCCCGGTCATCAACAGGAGTAGTTTTAGTTTGCTTGGCTTGATTATTATTTTTTCCCTCCTTATTCTTGCCTCTCCCCTTTTTAGATTTGTTTTTTTCGGCTGGGGTAGATTGAACAACATTTACCTCAGAAGTTTTAATGGTGGGAGTGGTAGGAGACATAGCATTTTGAACATTAAAAGAATTCGTTTTAGGGTTTTTGTTTGAAACAAAATGCAATTGGGCTTGGGCAGTACCAATCACACCATCAGCCACATGCGAAGCAACTGGAGTAGTCGAAGTGTTGGAAGTATTAGGACGAGGTAAATCAGGTAGAAAATCGTAAAGTGTTCCCGTTTGTGAATAAACGAGATCAAGATATTGAGCACGACTTATAGCCTGATCTTTTGTGACGACACCACCCATGGCTATCTCCTTACCTATTTCATTCACAAAATATTTTGTAAACCATTCTGCCAGCAACTGATTGGGGAGCTCAAGTTTAATGAGACGTCGTCTCTTTCGCCACTCATGAATATGATCGGATATATGAGTGCCTTTACTTTGTTTGAAGGAAGTTAAAATCTCAGTCCCTGTATCATAACAAATCAGAAACTGGTAATGCATAAGGAAATCCATAGCTAAAGTGTTAAAATCAGAAAAGAAACCTCGTGGTAATTCAATATACCACTTCGCAGCAGAACTGGTAAGGGTTCATTGAAAAAGACGTAAATGAACAGAGTCATCCATGAACGAGTTGGATGAACACCAAAGGTGAAAAGTCATAACGTGATTGTTTGGGTCCTCTCCCACTTTACCATCAAATTAGGAACGTCTGAAGGAAGCTTAGTCGGCATAACAGGCCATTGGGGAGAGTGACGAATAGGATCATTCAAAATCCTAGACAAATCTGGAAAATCCAAAGTAGCAAGAAAAGGTAGTTGTTGATTCACCTGTGGGTACTGATGGCTTTGGGGTGGACGCCCTGTCGGCAAACCAGTAGGACCATAAGCAGTTTGCCCATAATGGGAAGACCTAGACTGATTTGGTGGTGGTTGGAGAGGATAGTAGTTCCAAGGATTGTAACCTTGAGTTTGATTAGGGACCTGAGTTTGAGCATTGTAACCCTGACCCCAAATAGGATTAGTTATACCTGGATATGGTTGGCCTATAGTAGGGACAGTCTGTTGTTTCCCCCCAGTCGTTTGAGGAAGATTTTGTAGCATCTGATTCCAATACTGGGCCAAAGCAGGAGGTATATTTTGTCCAAAAGGTGGGGTTGGTCCCCCTATCGTAGGTGGAGTTCCAACCAGAAGTTGTGTGCCAATCGTAGGTTGTGTAGTAAGTGGATTATGTCTGGTAAGAGGAAATGGAATCATACCACCTTGTCCACCAATGGGAATCTACAAGTTTGGTGCAATAGACGGGATAGTGCCACTAGGATTAGGATTGCCAAAAGGAAATTGAGGGAGTGTCGGAATAAAACTGGGAATAGGGTGCCCAAGAAAAGAAGGACCACCTAGAGAACCAGTTGGTGTTTGCGGAGGTGTTGGAATAGAAGCATTCAACAAAGCATTCAACACATGGTATTCGGGTGGTAGTGTCGGGTTGACATCGGGCGTGCGCTGGGTGTTTATAGAAGCAAGACCAGCTGCAGTGACTCCGATTGGGAAACTCGTAGTATTTGTGAGATGGCCATCTCGTCAGAGAGAACAAAGTGATAAGTGGTATTCACTGGTACAGTCTCTGTCTCAGAAAACACCGGAGGGTTGATTTCGTAGACCGTAGGCGAACCAGGACCAAAAAGGGCCCTTCGGAAATCACCTGACCAAAAAGGATCTTGGCCTTCTACATTGGTAAAAGGCCCAATAGCTGATCCATAAGATGTAACAACTACTTCTCCAGAAGAATTCAATCGCATTAAGGGTCATTCACCACGGCGAATGCGAAAGTCCTCTCTAGTATTTGTAATTCGAAAAGGTTCTAGAGAGTCAGTTGATTCCACATGTGGTGTGGCTACAACTGGGACTTCACTTGTTTCCACGGGTGGTATGGTGACAAATGGGACTTCACTCTACTGAGGAGAGCTCTCAAGTGTACTGGTAGGCAAGGTTTGAGAACCGTCCAGATGCTCTGGAGATAAACCTTGCATTCTACGTGAATGACGTGGAGGAGCTATTGTAAACGAGTGACAAACTTTGCAAAGAAAAACTGATGGTCAACTTCAATAAATAAACAACACGCGCTAGCAAATAAAATATAGGAAGCAACATTAAGCAAACAATACCTTCTAATTTCGAAGCCACTAGTTGGTGATGAACTCCAACGTCACAACAACAAGACGAGAAGGGGTGGGGCTAGGGTGGAAAATTTACGCTGACGATCTGCTTAACGGACTTACACCCTGGTGCAAGCTCCCACACATAATTGTGGGTATACCCTTCAAGGATTCCGAGTGAGTTTGGTCAACGTCAATTCCAGGTACCATGAAGATTTTCCCCTTCATAGTCACCTCGGGTAAGAACCTAGAGAGATAGGCCACTAAGGTCACCACAAACAACAATAAAACCTGAGGGAACAGTCGACAGTCCGATCCACACGCAAGGGCAGGGTATCTAGCCCAAAATCAACTCAAAAGGCTTCCACTCATCATTGTGGGTATACCTCTGAGTGACCCCCGTAATACGTGCAATCTCTACACTAATGTCAACAAAGTAGGGTGAGTAACTCTGCCAACACCAATGCGACCTAGTGCTTGACCCTTGTGTGAGAAGGGTTTCCTAGGACAATATGTTGCGAATGGAATTTAACACTCCCTAATTCAAGATGATATTGTATGTTTTGAGCTTTTGAAGAGTGTATCTCTCTTCCTACTCCAAAGCACTATCCTAGCTAAATGTTGGTGTAACAAAGACCTAGAAAAAGAGTTACTAGATAAATTTTATGATTATGCAATGTTCTTAAGAGCTGTTGTTTACTCAAAGGTAACATAAATGAAACTTATGTTGTACGACACCCAAACAATGCAAGGATGAGAATGAAGTATAACACTTTTCGTTCAATGAATCCTATGTATGGGAGAGATAGAAAGTTTTCAAGATCAACCCAATACTACAATGCAAAATTTCCTTTAAAATGCCAACGCAAACAATCATTTATCAAATGACAATACTCTATGTGTCTTTTTCAAATACTTCAACAATCTCTATAATTTGATTTTCAAAATTTTCTAAAACGAAAAGAATTTTTGAAAGAAAAACCTTTTGTTTACTTTTCAAAAAGGATCCTCACTATGCCAATGAGAATACAGAAAATCAAGACGCAAAGAATCAAGCAATGACAAACCCTATCAACTCTTTCAATGAAAGAAAAAATAAAGAGCAATCCAAAGTAGTCTTCTCAATTTGCAAAAGAAACTGATCTTTCAAGCCAATAAGCAAAAAGAGAAAAACCAAGTACTCAACTTTCAACCAATCACTGGTTCTCAACTAATCAAAACCACTCAAAATATGAAGTCAGAGAGAATGGTTTTGCCAAGAAGAGTCAAGAAACGAAAGTCGAGACACCAAGGACAAGAAAAACCTTGAAAACCTAAGACTGTTCAGACATGTAAACTAAAGAAAGAAATATATCAATCAATGGTCCAAGAAACTCATAAGAAGTAATCCAACTGATCTGGGCAGTTAGAAAAATCAAAACTCAAAATTCAAAAGTTTGAAAAATTGTGTTCGCAGGAAAGCAATATTACACAGTGCGAGAATCATTGATTCTTGTAGGTGACCCTTAAGCAGGGTGAAAGAACCTCACACTGAAACCTATAAGCAGGGTGCAAACCTTACCAATTCTCACAGTCTGCAATGAAGTGCAGTGCGAGAATTCCTAAACATACTCAAAAATTTGAAAATTGAAGCAAAATTGACAAATACTTCTGGACCCAGAAGGTCTATTAGGATATCCTGAAGACTCAGAGATTGATAGGACAGGAGAAAAATGAAACCAGAGAAAATGGGAACAGAAAAACACAAAAAACCACAAAGAAAATGGGATGTTCCCCAGTGGAGTCACCAATTTTGTTATTGGATAAATCCATAAGTGCGGACACAAACCGATCTCCCTAGATCCACCTGGATCTAGAACAAATCAAGACAGAATAATACTCTTTCCCTAGATTTTGACTATTGAATTAAATAGGAGGCAAGAATGAGTAACATACCTTATAATCGCTTCTTATGGTCTTTGTTTCTCCCGCTTCGCTCCAATGCTCTCGTGCAATCGAGACCAAGACAACACAAACCAATCAAAGTGAAGACAACTCAATATATTCAAAGGTCAATCTATGTATATGATCAAGGAATTATACAATAAAGTGGAAATATCTTTATGGGAAAGGGACATATTACTGTATCATATTGATGGAAAGTAAAGATTACAACCTAAGCCTTGATGTTGCAAACTTCCTTTTGATGGCCCTTGACTCTGACACACACACTTTCTCACTTGCATGAAGAAGATCAAAACCCTTATGATATCCTTGCCAGTGTCTCCTAGCTGCTGTAGCTTCAATCCTTCACACAATCTTTCACCAATTCTCCAATAAATCTTAACCTTGTTTGCTTAACCTTTTCCATGAGAATTCCCTCAATATATAGGAGAGAATGAATTAGTTACTTAGATAAGAACGATCCCAAAATATCAGGGAATCCATTACTAGGATAACCATTTGAATACCATCTCATCCTTCTAGAAGATTCCCTTCTAGAAACTTCGAGAGTTCATCTTTTTCCTTGTGTTATAAAGAGTTCGCACCCTAGAAGTTCATTACAGTGAAAACTTCTCACACCCTGGATTAAGGCAGCCTGTGAGAATAGGTCATTCTCATAGGAAAATGTACTAGCAGCCTGTGAACCTCTTTCAAAAATGATATTTCTGGAAGAAGAAGAAAGTAACTTTTCTCAGGAGAAAGTCATGATGAAGAGCCTGAGAACACCATCATTCCTACCTCATCATGATGACCAAAATCATGGGTAACACATAGTGGGCCTTATTTAATAATATAGTGGACCTAGTCCACCTTACATTGAATTGCCTCCACTATTATCACTATGGTTCCTCTGGGCCACCCCACTACCTCTCTAGCTACCTAACATTTCATCCCCCTTATGAAAGCATTGTCATCAACGCTTGATGTACAACCATATATTAGGGTCCCATGGATAATTGTGGATCATAATGTTGAAGAAGACTGGAGAACTAAGGTCCCATGTAGAAAGGAAAGCCACCATGCTAAAGTAATCCAAACACCATTGTAAGCCCGGGTTCTGTGTCCAAGTGCTCATGTGAACTCCCCGTGGAAGATTTTGGAATCCAATAACCAACTCAAAACGATGCTCCAAAGACTAACACCTATCATGTGGATCCAAATAAGAAGATCCATCCACATAGTGGAAAATGGTCATAGCAGAATCTGGAAGGAATAATACCATTATAGAATATGCAGGATGGACACTGGTAATAATTATTGGCTCTTGATTTTTCACATCGATGCTCTCTACAAAAGGTGGATTAGAGTCATCAAATAAAATATGAAAGTGGTTGTCATCCCATAAATGACAACTATCCTTATACCAATCATCACAATCGACCTCCAAATAATACCAAGCATATATTTCTTGATTATATTCATCCCTAATGTCCACCATAAGAAATCTCTCATGCATGCTATCCAATGAATCTTGAATACTATGAAAACTATCATTGAGGCCATTTGAAAAGTCATCCAATGTGTCAAACAATTGGGTTGTGAATGCTTCAGTAATCTATAGAATTTCTTTGAGGGTTTGAGAAGAAATATCCATATGAGCACCCTATGAAAATTTATGAACTTTGCAGTCCCGCTGCCATCACGAAAAATGCAAAAAAATAGAACAATAAATTACGGTAGAAAATCGCGGCTTTTTCTGGAAAAACCTTGAAAACCTATTGAATTTAAAATGCTCATAACTTCACTTCCCAGACTCCGTTTGGACTGATTTTGTTTTTGAAATTGGGTGAAATTGTGAGAGGAAATCAGATCTGTAATTTGTTTGGGCAAATTCGGCCTCCAACTGCTACATAAATAAAAAAAATCACGCCGTCGTCCGCAGAAAAAACCCTGAAAAATTGCAAATTTTAAAACTTCAATATATTGATTTCCTAGACTCTGTTTCGAACGGGTTTTGTTTTTAAAATTGGGTGTTTTTCTGAGAGGAACTCAGACCTACAACATGTTTCTGCAAATTTTGCATAGAAATATACCGAAAATTTTTGGAATGTCGCGGCCCTCTTTTTCTTCTACAAAAAAAAAAAATCTGCAAAAATAAAAAATATTTGCCCACAATGTCTGCCAAGGAAAGTGCTATGATACCACTTGTTAAGAACCTAAATAGATCTAAAAATATAATCACTACAAATACTGATTACACAATATATCCACAGAGAAAGATAGAAGAAACCACACTTTATTATTACCAAACCCTTGAGGTAGGGAAACACCATACAATGGATCCTATTATGGAAGGGATCCTCTCCTGTTCACTTGCCTCTTCGAGGGGGCATCCTCCTATTGAGATACAATTCAAAATACAATATTTCTCTTCATGTCTCATTACATTTCTTGAACCCCTTTATATAGTTCTACCATCACCTAAGAACATTCTAGAGGAAGAATCTTCTAGAAGTAGAACCTTCTAAGAAGTCCTCTTACATTTATTATATCTAAGTACCCATTTATTATATCTAGCTACCATAGTGGGCGTTATTTAATAATATAGTCAACCTTACATTGAATGGCCTCCCCTATTATTACTATGGGCCCTCTAGGCCCCCCCACTACCTCTCTAGCTACCTAACAAAAAGCCAAAAATAGAGTTTATGTCAGCAAATTTTTTTCTTTGAACTTCTTTGCATAATTCAGAGTATGAATAACTTAAGAAATACAATGGAAACAAATTACAGTGAATAAGAAAAACATCACCACTAAGATTGACACATGAATCATGTAACTGTTGTGACTGTATTATTAGATTGATGAAATACAGAAGGCTATGTGAGCTCTGATACAAGATTAAAACATGGTCTATGACTGATCAACCATTTTGCATTAAAATTACGTGAATATATAGGAAATATCACCCCTCAATATTAAGAGGTCGAATTCAACCACCTCGTCCAAAAATAGAAACAAATCCCTGAAAAATCTTGAATTGTCCACCATGAAAGACGAGCCGAACTTCTGAAAAAAGGTGTCAACACAGATATTTGTTTCTCCTCAATGGTGACACATGTGTATAAACTGAAATATTTTATTTTATATGAGTATATGCTAGACAAAAAACTCTTTCGGGTTTTCCAAATTCATCTTCAGTTCATCGAAACAACTCCCGCAAAATCAGGATTGAAGCAAAAAAAAATGAAAAACTGAAAAATGGGGCTCAAAGATGCCTTCGATTCTCCCAAATGCTAGTACCTATGTAAATTATGGGAGATTTTTTTTTTCTTCAGCCCATTCCTAACAAAAATGTCTCTCGGATTTTGAAAATTCGTTTCCATTTTCCTGTAATCCATCTCGGAAGAAGAAGTGTTGAAGTGGAAAAAAAAATGGTTTAGTGAAATTGGGGGGGCAGTTTTGCAGAGGTAAAGTGGTTTACTCAGACCCCCATGAGGTGGTAAGTGGTATTGGGATAGGGGGGTCTAAGTTCACCATGTAGTGAAAAGTGTCCCTCCCAAAAC
>JZKD02S2411955.1:1831702-1858069 GCA_000966675.3 Picea glauca
TTATCAATTGGCTAAAGAAGGTATTGCTCCTTGTATCCTCATAGTGTGCTATCATTTCTTCTGTGAAAATTGTCCAAGTGATGAGTGATTTGCGAGAACAAATCCATCGATACCACACAAATTGATTAGGTTCTAAATATAAAGAAGCAATTCGTACCTTTTGTGTATGTGGCACATTATGTAGATCAATGAATTGCTCCATCTGAAGTATCCATGTGATTGGGTCCTTTCCATCAAATTTCCTCATATCAATCTTAGGAAAGTGGTTGATCTTCAACCCAAGGTTAGAGTTTCTCCATTCTTGATTCATCTTCCTCGTGTCCTCATCATGAATTTCATGGGATACATTTTCACTTTCAAGTGTCCTCTCTATTAGGAAATTTTTCAATCCTTCCATGATCTCCCTTTTTAAACCATACATCTTATTATCCATTATTGCCTCCAACTTAGCTTCAGTTGATTCCACCATCTTTTGTAGTTCATCTTGTGTTATTGTCTTCTTTTGTAAATCATTTATGTCCCTAGGCATTTCTTCACCTTCATCAAGAGTTCAAGTAGGACTGTCTAGAGGCTTATTTGGTGTAGAAGTTCCCTTTTTTGGTGGCATGTTGGCCAAGTATCACTTTAAACCTTGATTTTGAGGTGGTTCTTCTAGATAATCTATCTTTTGTTGTATCTCCACAATTTTGGCTCTTTTGGGTATGAAAATTTATTTTTTGTAGTTCTCTGATATTTCTCCTCTGCAATGCCACATGTCTGATCAAAATTGGATGTGTCAAGTGGAATTTATGGTAACTTCCCCACAACTTGATGATTTTTGGCCTTTCCATGAGATATCACTTGTATAGAGTTCCCCACACAAAATAATTGATATACAATTCTGAAAATTGTACCCGAAATACTACAGATTGTCTACTATCCAATGCAACTAGTCTCACTCAATTTGGATACTAAAGGAATAATTTATGATTGTTTTACTTGGAACGCCTTCTTGAGACTAGTCAATAGGACTAGTGAGATACCCTCTAGTCCACAGGGTGTATCTAAAAATGTAATATGACCCAGAAGATGAAATTTTTATCACATATGCCTTACTAATTTCTGTGAATATCCTCCATATTTCAGGGTCTAAAAGTTATAGAAAACATTTCATAGAGAAAATTCAATGATGACTAAATTCAAGATGATTCTAGAACCTTATATTATACATGTTGTATCTCCGAAAATATAAGGCCTCGAGAGCTTAAATTTGAACCCAACGTACCTTGATCCCTCTACTAAATATCCTTCAAGGGGTTCCATCTGAAACATCATAGAAACAAATTATATCAAAAATTCCAAGGTGTCTCATATGTAGTAGCGAAACCCCAAGACCTTTAGCTCTGATACCAAATGTTAAGAACCAAATATCAAGATAGCATAGAAAAACCTCAAAATAAGTACTCAATGCCTTGAAAAAGATAGAATTTCAAATAATAAGCCTCTTTGTGGGGGAAACCTACTTATACACCACATAAATTTCCAAATACGAGATGATTCCAAATGAAAATGTCTCCTTGGTATATATAGGAGACTAGGAGGTACAATTACAACTAAAAAACCCAAGCCGACATAAATAAAATAAAATTACTAATGTAATATGCCCTAATTAAGGGGTAATGTGCCATTATTTAGGGCTTATCAGAAAGTTCTAGAAAGAGAAACTCTAACTACTTCAAAAAAATGGAAAATATATTTTAACGAGGCAAGAGAAGGCACTATCAAGGGGTTGGTAGTCAAAAGTTTCCATAGTGATGAAGAGTATCAAAGAAGAAAAGTTATATCTCTCCAAGATTCATTGGGATGGCCTGCTAAAACTTGTCTCTCTACATCTTCTTCTTTCATGTTTCTTTCCATCAAACCTTCCATGAATATATTGAGATCAAGAATATTTGGG
Organism: Picea glauca; assembly: GCA_000966675.3. Classification (NCBI taxonomy): domain Eukaryota; kingdom Viridiplantae; phylum Streptophyta; class Pinopsida; order Pinales; family Pinaceae; genus Picea; species Picea glauca. The sequence goes on from JZKD02S2411955.1 coordinate 1,833,639, forward strand.
TCTGGGCAATTCTTTCTTTGAAATCTTCAGTCATCTTGTAATATTTTAGGTCTAGAAGAGAAAGATCCCTCCTTGTAAAAAGGAAATTGTTATTTCATTTAGTTTATTAGTTTTCTTTGAGACTTTGTAGAGGTTGTTTCATCTCCCTTATTTTTGATATTATTAAATTTTTCATATTTGGGATATTGTTATAAATTTCATCTACAGATAACTACTCGAGGCACTACATTGGTGATTTCTCTTACTTGAATTAAAAGCATGTGATTTCAAATGTATTTCCTATCAATATAATTTTTGGTTGTAATGAAGTTACCATACAAATTTCTTTAAATACCTTTGATTTATTCATCTTGCAAAATTCATAGTAGATTTTGAGTTCAGTTTATCTTACAAGAAATAAAGAATGTTTGTTGAAGGGAGACTCCAAACCTTGTAGACGCAAATATTTGTTGATACATTTTATCTTATCTTTTCTTTTAATGATCCGATGTATAATGGTTTTACATTTGTATATATAATATTTCTTGGAAGATCTCTCACGGTTCGCTCTTTAGAATTCACCCTTTACATTCATTACAAAACCATACAAAGAATCTTCCAATCTTTTAGCCAAATAGAAGTACCACCTCTATAAAAACGCAGAGAGATTCATATCCTCATAATGTTGTTGTTTGAGTCTTGACCATTCTAAACATCAACATGCTTATAAAGTTAATACGAACTCTTGATTGAAACAAACTCTCAATGGAGAGTTTAAGACCTAAAATATCTTATTTAAAAGTAAAAAAACTACAACTCTCAAGAGTTGCTTTACAAGTTCATTGAGAGATATGTCTCCATCTAAAGTGTTGAGTCCATGTAAATAATCTTTCCTAAGGGTTAAATCAATGTAAATAATATTTCCTGAGGGTTAAGTCAACGTAAATAATCTTGCTTCTTGCATTTTTATGAGGTTTCAAATTTCATAGATGCTAACCCTTGCACATTTTGCCAAGAACAATGCAGACCTTCAACTATTAAATTGTTAGTTGAATCTAATTTTTATATATATAACATTTTAAAATTTTATTGTGATTATCATTTTTTAGTTATTTTTTTAAAACTAATATACAAATGTAATTTCCATTAAATTTTTGGTTGAATCTACTTTCTTTATATATAATTCTTTTAGCTTTTTCTTGTGATGATCTTTTTTTTTTTTTTTCTAAAACATATATACATGTACAATTTTCATTAATTTAAAAAAAAAAAAATTATCTCGAAATAGTAAAAAAAATAGCAAAACTCATGATTCACTTGGAGTACTTCTTTTTAAAAAATAATTTTGACACCAAAATTATTGTGGTACACATGAGAAACTCATTATCTATTTTTTATAATTTTTAAAGATATAGTGCAAATAAAAAGTAGAATTAAATTATTAAATGACAATAATTTAAAAATGTATATAACCAGGAAAAGGAAAAAAGTAATTAAATGTTCTAATATATATATTTTAACTATATATTGATATTTTCATGGTAAATTCATCCAGATCTGGTGCCATATGGCCATGTTGGCCAAAACGAAGAGACAACTAGCATGGAGGTTGGACATTATGTCAGCACGTGGGATATCTCATCTACAACACCATCTCTTGTCACCTCTCCTCACCGGGCGCCCCAAATGTATTATACTATTGAGTGGGAGAGCGAAGGAATGCTTAAGCATGGCATTCAGTGATGAAGGAATTTATGCAGACAAATGAGTTGGAGGGCCTTGTCCTAGCAGACATTATGTCTACATGTAGGAGAAATACTAAGATAGAAACTCAAATTAAGATGGATTTCATTATGTGGCTCATGTGTATGCTCATTGCGTATAATACAGGAAGCATTATGTGGTGGGTTTTGGTGATTCGGTGTTGTTTTATAAAGGATTCTTTGTGGGGATTTGTCGAGGTTTCATGGCGCCCAAAAAACGTAAAGGGGAGTCAACATTGGAGAAGAAGACTCAAGTCATCCTAGCTGCTAAGGAGGTGGCCATGAACTATTAGTTCGAGGTTGAGCCAACTGAGGGGGTGGCCATGAAATATTAGTTCAAGGTTGAGCCAACTGATAAGGAGGCCATGCAAGAATTGTAATTTAAGGTGAGAACTAAGAATGTACATATTGCGGATGAGGCAGTGGATGGAAAAGTTTGGGACATTAGCTGCTAAGGAGGTGGCCATGAACTATTAGTTCGAGGTTGAGCCAACTGAGGGGGTGGCCATGAAATATTAGTTCAAGTTTGAGCCAACTGATAAGGAGGCCATGTAGGAATTGTAATTTAAGGTGAGAACTAAGCTTGCCCATATTGGGGATGAGGCAGTGGATGGAAAAGTTTGGGACATTAGCTGCTAAGGAGGTGGCCATGAACTATTAGTTTGAGGTTGAGCCAACTGAGGGGGTGGCCATAAAATATTAGTTCAAGGTTGAGCCAATTGATAAGGAGGCCATGTAGGAATTGTAATTTAAGGTGAGAACTAAGCATGCCCATATTGGGTATGAGGAAGTGGATGGAAAAGTTTGGGACATTATCCATGACCGTTGCACCAGAAATAGGGACACAAAATTCTATGGAATGGTGGAGTTATCACTAGCACATAAAAGCGATCTGCAGCAGTGGATGTAAGTTGTGGAACATCAACTTAGTTTGCTAATAAATATGGTTTCATGGCTTCTGAATAAACATGAAGGGGTATTCCATGTTGTCAAAATCAAGGGTTTTTTATCAAGCTCCAAGACCCTTTTGATGTCATGTTTTCTGATGATGCTTAGCCCAATTGGGCTCCCTAGGTTCACATGCTTGATGAGTGATGTAAATTTCCTAGTTCTGAGTTTTTTTAGTCTAGATTTACTTGATTTTCTTTATTTTCTTTTGTAGTTTTGAAGACACTAGTGTAAACTGGTTAGACATTTATTATCAACCTAAGTATGATAGTACTAGTTTTTTCTATATTTGGCCTGGTTTCCCTTAGGCAAGCCAACAAACTGATTTATTTTTTAACGAATATTTAATGGTTTTTATAGCTATATGCATATATACATATTTTCATCATATGATTATAAATTCTTCTACTTACTTATAAGAAAATATTTTGAAGATAAATTTGAGTTTTGAATGTTAGAGGGAAGAGAAAGATAGATAAATATATTGCTATTCCTCTAACATTTATCTTTCTCTTTGTCTAACATGTTTCCTTTCCTCAAATTCTCAAACTGACCCCCTCCACTTGCTTGAAATCCCACTTTGGAGAGAAGAGTTGGCTTGATCTACTCTCTTTGTCTCGTCCCCACCATCTTCATCAACAACACACTATAGCTATAAACATAAGATCTATCAGTGACAATTCCATCTATACCACATCAGAGCTATACCACATCTCTAGGGTAGCGTAACCGAGTGTCTCTCTATTAGCAACAGAGATGTGTCTTTCCTCTTTGTTACTTATTTGGTATAGACCAAAATCTACAACTTTTGGAAATAAAGGGGAATCAAGAAGAACATTGTGAGGCTTTATATCAAAATTTAAGATGTGATTTTTGCACTCATCGCGTAGATATGCAATACCGCAAGCTATGCCAAGTGAAATTGAATATAGTTGTTTCCAATCCAACTCATCATGATGGCCTCCGTGGATATATTTTTCAAGGGAACCATTCACCATGTATTCATACACCAAACATTTTATGGAACCCTGGGAACAATAAACTAAGAGGCACAATAGGTTCACATGATAGTTCGTCCCCACTGTTGAACACTTTCGTTATAAATTGTTGTTCACTATGTTTGGATTCATCCAAACTCTTCACAACTATCCCACGTCCACTTGGAAGGTGTCTTTTATAAAATGTTCCAAAGCCTCCTTTACCAAGACTTTCTACCAAGTTGTTTGTGTAAGTCATAATCTGAGCATAATAATATCTGGTGGGCACTTGTGAGGAATAATAATTTAAGAAATTCTCAACCGAGGGAGTTCTTGAGTCGACGGGGTTGATAAACGCTCGAATTATCTTCTCCTTGGTGGTAGTCCTCATATAAAAAAAAATTCGATGGACTAGTATGCTGAAGAGAGCACATACTGCAAAAAACCATTGCTATGCCGAAGAGTGCACATACTCCAAAAAATATATCTGGAAATAATGTTGAAAAATTAGAGTATAAAAGATAACTAAGAGTAACGCATGGATTTGTTTTAAAGGTAAGAAATTTAGCTGTCGTAACTCATACAGATAGGATCTGATTTACAGCATGATGTCCTGCAGGGAATAAAAATGAAAACATCGAAGTAAGATAACAAAACGTAGATAGGGAAAGACAATATGGTAAATAAAACAAGTTTTGGAGATAGTCACCTTTAGAGGAATTAATGTAGTAGAAACCATGACGGAAAACACAATAATATCCTATGTACATATATGTGTGATGATAGTAATATATGTGACTACTATGTGTGTGACTATAGTAGTGGCAAAGACAGGGCGAGATATTTCTGGCATAAGGAAAATACATAGTGGATGTATTAAATTGGTTTGGTATGATGGATTGCAAATCCATGTCTACTCAAATGGTTACCAACCTAAGGAAGATGAATGATTCTAATAGAGGTTCATATTTGGTGGATCCCACCATGTATAGGTAGTTGATTAAATCAATAATGTACATGATCCACACCAGGCCAGACATATGTTATGCAGTGATTGCAATGAGTCAGTTCATGGCTGAACCGAGACATAGACATTGGGTGGCAGCAAAGCACATCTAGAGATATCTCAGAGGGACGATGACCTATGGTCTGAGATATACATTCAATGGTGGTCTATTTCTACATGGGTATGTAGATGTTGAATGGGCAGGAAGCCCAGTGGACCGAAAAAGTACCTTCGGATACTGCCTTAGTTTAGGATCCACTATGATCTTTTGGTCAAGCAGGGAACAGGGGTCCATTGCACAGAGTACAACATAGGTTGAGTACATTGAAACAAGTGATGTTAGCAAGGAAGGAATATGGCTCAGAAAATTAGTTTCTGGGTTTTTTGATGACAAGATTGAGATGACGGTGATTCACTGTGATAATCAAAGTTGCATAAAACTAGAAAAGAACCCGGTATTTCATGATAGGTCAAAACATATTAACATGAAGTACCACTAAATTCAAGACTTGGTCCAAAGAAAAACTGTAAATCTATAGTACATAACCACGAGCGAGAAGGTAGTTGATATCCTCACCAATCCATTACCACTGAGACAGTTTGTGCAGCTGAGAGGCAAGCTTGGTGTGGCTAAAAATGACTCCCTCGCTGAGAGGGAGTGTTAAATTTGGTAGCATCGACAACCATTATACAATGAGAGGACATTTGGGCCACCCTGAGGCTATCCAGGGAGATTGGGAGAATCAAACAGTCTTGTGAGGTATTGACGAAAGCCAGGGAGAATGTACAACCTCTGTGAGTCAAACCAAAAGTTAGGATGAACGAGATTTTATATCATCTTGTGAGTCAATAAAAGGCAAAGGTAGAAGACTTGTAAGTCTAAGAAAAAAGTCAAGATGTAAGTCTAATGCAAAAGTTAGGGGCAACGTACAACCTCTATGAGAATAGACATACTAGTGAAAAAGTCAGGGGAACGTACAACCTCTGTGAGCCTAGTAAAGCCTTGTGAGCCATGAGAAAAAGTCAAGGTATCTAGCAAAAGTTAGGTTGAACATAAAATTCCTATGAGCTAGAAACAAACAATCTTCCTGATATTACAAATGATGTAATTTATTGATCTAGTGCATTGGCACGTGTAACACCTTCCACCATGAATAAATTCGAATTTCCTTGTAAAGAGTCAAGTTGTAAAAATTCAAAGTTGCATGTCTAGGTCAAATTCAAAGTTGTCAAGTTTGTTGCACATTGCATGTCACATGTTGCATGCATGTCTAGTTGCATGTTGCACGCATGACATGCATTGCATTGCATGTGCATGCTAAGGAGTTCACATGCATATCATGTCAAAGGCGAGTTTTTAACTGAAGTGTTAATGTTCAGTTCTAAATCTGGTTATTGAGTTAATGTTCAATTCTAAATATGGTTGTTGAGTTAAGTTCAATTGTAAAAGCATGAACTTGTGCCTCTAATTTGAGCCCCCTCCTCTCTACTTGTCCACTCCTATATAAGAAAAAGTTTGACCCTCTTTTCTACACATTGGGTTATGCAGCGAATAGGTGAGGTAATAGAGAGGTATATTAGTCCAGTCTAGAGAGCATAACAGAGAGGTATATCAGTCCAATCTAGAGAGAATAACAGAGAGGTATATCAGTCCAGTCCAGAGTGCATAATAGGGTGGTATATCAGTCTATAACAGAGTGGTGTATCATTAAATCAGAGGCAGAAGTAACAGTCAATAAGAGGCAACAATAATAGACCATAAAGAGGCAGTGTAATAGTCCAGAAGAGGCAACGTATATCAGAAAATATAAATCTTTAGTGCTGGTCTGTAACAGGTGATTATAAATCAGCAAGGTCTCTTAGGTACATAGTCAGGTCAGAGTCAACTTGGCAATCTCTTTAAGAGAATAATTTCATGGTGGAAAATTTGTAAGTGGTCATACATTATTAATGCAATAAAAGGAGATTGTTTGTTGTCCTTTTCTCCCCGTATGGGATTTCCCTAGGGTACATGTGTTGTGATCTTGCATGCTGGTAATTTCTTATGATTATTGTTGTTCTAATTTTTTAATGATGTCAAGCTAAATTCTAAGTGTTATCACTAAAATTTCATCCGCAACATTGCACACAAATGGTTACAAAAATATAGCAATGCCAACAACAATTAGTTCATCTGTGGCACTAAAATGCATTTCAAAAGGCAAAAACTATACAATTTGGAAAAAATTGACATCCGCAAAATCACTAAAGGAAGTGCGCACATAGCACATGAGCCAACAAATCCATCATAGCAAACAATGTGCCAAATGTACGAGAAAATCCACGCACTCCTATGAAAGACACATTTATGGTTCTTGTTGGCCCCCAAACCACTTATGGAACAACTCCCAACTTGATTTGACCTCCATATCTAAGAGAAATTTGAATGGGGGGTTGGTTAAGGACCAAAGGGTGCCCTAAAGGGCCCCTTGTTCACACCAAGAACCAGTTGTATTTTGCCTTGAAGAAATCCTATATATGGAAGCCATGGGTGCACTAAGAAACTAAGATATTCATAGTATTGTTATGCTGCCTCAATTCTCCCTTGAGAATCCTCTTTTCTCCTTGGATTATTCAAGCATCATTGCAATAGGCCATTCCACTCACCTCTTGAGAGAATAGGCATTAATTTTCTTCATCATTTGCCATTTTTATTCCATTTTAAGAAGAGATATCCATTAGGGAACTTAAGATCCCTCCCAAGGAGGAAGAGGGGACTCAAAAGTCCTTATTTTTCTCTACAGTGTTTTTCCAACTAATATAGTTATCCCTTGGTTGCATAATCTTGGTCATTGGTTGATTTTTTATGGTTCTAAGTTTCTTATGTATTCTAGTTTTTATTTTCTTAGTTTTTTTAGTTTGTTTATTTGTTTATTACATGTGTTTGGCTTGTTTAACCCACTCACGAACTTTTGTCTTGTCTAGCAGGCCCAACTAGGCATGAAAGTGCCATTGTTTTGCTCACCCAAGTGATGAAACGGCCACAACAGATTGACGACCATACTCGGGAGAGGGTATCAAATTCCACCCTATTTGGGCTTAGAGAGAACTTCTTTTTAATCAATTTGTCTTACAGGTACCAAAACCGACCCAGCCTTACCTTTCAAAAGAAAAATTCAGAGTTGGAGGAGGATAATTTCACTTAAACATTTTCTCCCAACGTGTATCAGAAAGTGCACGGATATTCCAGCCCAAAAATGTGCACTCGGCGCACTGTGTGCCCCACAAGATTCTTTTCTCTGTGCACTATGTGCTCACTATGCACCCATCCATATTGTAACCTGTGCACATATCCATACTTTAAAAATTGTAAGGGATTTTGTGATGATTTAATGGCCCCTAGCCTTCCAATTCTTGCTTTCATGCAATTTGTAATGCCCATGCACTCCACTTAGACTCCTTTCCCATCTGAAAGTTTAGCTAAACATAGGCACTTAGGGGGTAAAAATAACCAAAGATTCTCCTCTTTTGCTTTGGTTTCCACATGGATGGATTGTTTGGTTTGTAAAATTTAAGTTGAGATTATTTCTATCACATATAAAAACACTTACATTGGGATCAAAAAATAACTTTGATCATTGAGTATGCTCTTATGTCGCACCATAGAGAGATATTGAGAATCAAAAAGGTCGTTAAAGGGACATTTCATCTCCCTTAACAAAAAATATTTAGGAGAGGACAAATCCCCCCTAGGGCTCCTCTTAGTTTCTTTTTGAAATCATCTTAAAGTTGTAAGGGCCCATACATGCCCAGATGTTGCAAACTTAGGATATTTTCTTGCATTGCTTTCTTAGTTTCCATGACTAGGGAATTTTAAATATCAAAGTAGCAGGCCCACACATGCCCATATGTTTGCAATATAGTATAGTTTTTCAAGCTTTCTTAGTGTAAAAAACATTAGGGTGTTTAAAGGATTGGTAAGGAACCATATGTACACATTCTAGTTCTCTAGGGATTTTAAAATTCAGCAAGGTTGTACCAATGACACTTAGTAAGATAGGTAACCAATATTTGTAAGGACCTCAAGAAGTACACATGTTGCAAATTCACACCTAACTTATTAAAATTTGGCACTATTTTTCACTTACTCACACACAAAGTCACTCCTCACTCATATAATTTCCATCTTGAATTGTGGAGGTTGAAGTAGGTTTTCTCTAAAGGAATTCTGAAACGTCCCACTATTTCCAGAGAAATTATCCACACCCACTTAATTCAAACAAGATTGGTTCACACCCCCAATCTCTCAACCCAACACACCTAATTTTTTTCTAAAAACGCACTAAGTTTTCCTGCACAAGAGGTGCCAAAAGAAATTTTTAGTCTAGGTAGGATCTCGGGGTAGGCATCCAAATAACCCCTCGTTATTTGGTTCTCACATTTTGAAACATTAAAAGTTGACAAATAGGGAACTTTCAAATCCTCTAAGTCAAGTGTTCCACTTTACTTGGGTCCAATTCCAAAGGATATCCATCCACTATCTCTCCTTCAAAAGGAGGTGGGGGGTAAACTTCTTCTCAAGGGAGAAGTACAACCCCACCAAATCCCTCTCAAGGGTCAGGTGCACTACTTACTCACACAATGGATGGAATTAATCCTCCACCAAATCCCCCTATGCCATAATTGGTGTCTGTCAACATTCCCTATTTAACTAAACTCACGAATGATCCCATTTTACATGAGCCCCCATGGCCCAATATGCCTACCAAACTCCCTTCAGATATTCCAAAATTTGAAGGAAAACCGGGGGAAGATCCCGCCAATCATGTTATGACCTTCCACTTATGGTTCTCTTCAAACAACATCATGGTTGATTCCATCCGCTTAAGGTTATTTCAAATAACACTCACTGGTCCATCAACCAAATGGTATGTGGATGAAAAATCAGGGTCCCATGTGACTTTTGAATCCTTGGACAAAGCCTTTTTGACCTTTTTTCAGCTACTAGTTCATCATGAAATGAGTTTAGAACTGCTCTCTGAGTGAAAAAAAACCTCAGCTATGCATATTTCTGACCACATCAACAAATGGCATCGACAACGCACTTTATGTAAAGAAGACACCACCAAAGAACAACACCTCAATTGGTTTCTAAAATCACTCGTCTCTATACTTTCCAAAGATGTAGCATCCACTTTCCCTCGGTCTGAAGAGGAAGCCATCAACAAGGCCAATAGTTCGACCTTATCTATGCTCAGTCAGGTTACTTATACATAGTGTTACCTGATGCACCCAGACCCATACCATTTGGCCAAGACAAACCTAGATTGTCTCATGCTACGGATGGGTTGATTGGTACCACGACACACCACCCTTATAGCCAACCACCACCTATATATGGCACACCCCAATATCTGCAACCATATGGAGGGCCATCTTATTACCCTAGGCTCCCTTACCAACAACCATATATTTTTTCTCCCCCCCCCATCCATGAGTAGACCCTCACCAGCACCAATGATGTGTTCAGACTCTCAACCAAGTTCAGGTTCCCCTTCTACCTCATCATATAATCTGGGGAGTAGTGAATGCGCTTCACTTTCCTATGTGACCTATGGATCATTGCCACAAAACAATCTATATTTTTCATTTCTTGGTCCTCCACAGTCGGTTGCTCCTCCACATGGACAACCACATGTTGGAATTAACTTTGTTCATCCCTCTCCCATTCAATAGATTCATACTTTTGAATAGTTCAATATGGAAAATTCATCCCATTAGTCAAATAATGCCAAGAAGAAAGGAAAAAAATGAAAAAATAATAACCCAGGGCCAAGCAGAAACAACCCCCAACAAAACCAACCCATTGGGGGAAACCAAAATCAAGACAACTAAAATCCCTAAGGGGAAAATAACAACAAATTCCAAGGGAAGAATAACAACAACAAGCTTCAGACAAAATTTCCTTGCACTCTTTATGGTGAATATGGACATTATACTCACCATTGTCCCCAAATTTCTGACTTCAAATGGATGAAAGAATCCATGAACAGGCCACGTCCTCTAGCGTCTCCCGCCCCTTAGCAGACCCCACAATAGTACTTGCAACAATCATCCCCAACCATATTTCAAAACCCTATTCCACACCAAGGTGTGGTGAATACCCAACAGGAGGTACACCCTGCCCCACCACAAATAGGGAAGTATCAAAACCTAGGACCCATCCACCCTGGAAATCTAGTTGATCACAATATCCTCCTCACCAGCTAAGAAGAGATTATTCTGCAAATGCGCGAGCCTCAATACGGCACGCCCTCTGAATCTACTTTGACCACCTTGGAAGCGGCTCCAACTACAGTTGGAAAACCCTTGATGATTCCACGCCCTAATACTGAACCTACCATTCATATCCCTCACATTCCATTATGACGAAATGTTAGTGAACCTCAGGCTAGAGAAACACACAATTACAGTCTGATCAATGACTTGGCATAGTCTCCTCTAGCCATGTCTATATTGGAGGTCCTCCAAACCTATCCAACTCAATGTAAATCCTTACTTTCCTCCTTGGAGGCAGTCGACCCAGCTGATACTAGACTCATCACATTTGATCTAGATAGTGAAGAATCACGTCTCCCCGCTCTAGTAGCTTTCCAGATACTAGTCAAGATTCAAAACATCACGGTTCATCTATGTATCATCGATGAAAGTGCATCCACATGCATCATGTTCAAAATTGTATGACAGAAACTTGTCTCCTCTGAGCTAGTACCATCTGCCATCACCTTGAGAACCTATGATGGTCAACCATCCTCCCCTGAGGGGCTCTTCCAAAATGTCCTCGTCGAACTCAGGGGAAAAACCATCCTCATTGACATCGAAGTTATTGAGCTCTGCTTGATTACAATATCTTGTTTGGACGTAGATACATGTACGATATGAAGGTAGTAGCCTTTTCTTTCTTTTGAACGATGGTGTTCCCCCACAATAGGAAAATCATCACCATCAACCAAATTACACATTATGAGCCTAACCATTCCACCAACATTGATAACATCCTTCCCCTGGTTCTCTCTAGCTCAGGTTCTTATTCACTCATTGACATGGGTCCCAAAATTTATAAGGACACATCCTTTTTGGGTGCATACCATGGACCAACACCTCTCATACACCCTTCAGCACAAGTGTGTGTTGTATCTTCCAATGGAACTGACACCGAAGAAACCATTCCTCCCACTGAGGCCTCTCCAAACCTCGATGTTCCACCAGTTGAAGAAATATTACCTCGGGAATTCTTTGAGAACCCTACTACACCACTTATCCCTGATTCCCCCCCCCACCCCAAGGGGAAAATCCCAGTTTGGGAGACAATCTCTCAAGCCGTTACTCAAATTCCCTTTTTCTACCCCCCACCTAGAGTTCAAGCATTTCAGGTATCTGCAATGCTTACCCTTCCCAAAATGGTTCTTTCTATCCCTGTATGGTATCTACACCCACCTGCAATGGTTCCTCAACCATCTCCCCCCCCCTTTTAGTCAGAGGGAATCCCAATGCATATTCTAGTCCAGGCTCCAACCTCACCACCCTCACCCCCAACTGTTAGCACCACCGCCATTGTTGGGTCCAGACGGAAGAAGAAAGATCCCATAGCTCCACTTCCTCCTCAAGTTCAGCCTCCTTGCAAACTATACGAAAGAGAAGGACACCCCACTAATATATGTCCTACTCTTCCTGAGTTACGAAATCTGATTCAACTCCCTCGAGCAACCACATTGCTCACCGCTTCTCCTAGGACGTCTAGTACTACTACTATGTCCTCCACTGCATGAAGTGAAGGGTTGTGAACCAAATTCGTTTGTTTCATCTATTTAGAATATGACTGCTACACTCATCATTTCCTAGCTTTACCTCAGTTTCGCCAGACGCTAACTACAGTACACCAAACCTTTCAGCAAGATCCCTCTTTGCCACCACTTTCTGGTGCTTACGTCACTGAAATTCGTTATGTCTCTTCCTCAGTCCCTGAACAGATGAGAGGTCCTCGCACTCTCTGGAACTCACTTTCTCACTTTACATACCAATGTCCTTTGATCGTTGCATACCGAGGTCATCATTCAACCCCTATTCAACCACATCTGACCACCTTACCACTTGTCCTTCCCTCTCTAGATACTGTCAACATCACCTCACTTGAACCTGGGTCACTTCCCACCCCTCCATGGTTCATAGATCTATTGTCTGAGGATATTCCCCCAAATCCTCTGAATTCTCCAGTTCATTTCCCACAGGAAATATTTCCCCCTACCACAGTTTATCACCCATGGTGTCTGGACATTTGGTTTATGACAAGAGATCCATCGCACCATGTTTGTGATATCCCCTCTACGTATTTGCCACTTGAGGACAATCACATTGTGACAGTCACTTGTGTCACCTCCTCAGATCCCCTATATTCTCTCATTTTCCACTGCGATGAAGATATCCTGGAGGAACTCACCACCCCCGATTGCCCATAGAATGCACTCCATCACTGAGTTCTTTTTCTCTCACATGAATCTTTTGACCCTCCTAGCCAAGCCTCCATATGTGTAATCGAAACCAAGGATTTTATTCCTTCAGGGCATATAGACTGGTTCAACAACCCTATCCCTGCCCCAGATGCTTTTGAAGAAGGCAACATGGCCAATATCTCCCCCACCGTCAAAATCGACATTTCCATCAAACCGAGAATCGTAGAAGAAATCACCATTGGCATTGCATGCTCCCCTAAGGAACTCACAGCTTACAAAGCTCTCTTTCAGGAATACCGGGATATTTTTTCTTGGTCATATATGGAGATGCCTGACCTCGATCCTTCTATTGTCAAACATCGCATCAACACATAGCCAGATGTCTCCCCAGTTTGTCAAAACATAACACTATTCGCGTCTGCACCGACTTTCATGATCTCAACCATGTTTGTCCCAAAGACAACTTTCCAACCGCTTTCATCGACCAAATTATCGATGAATGTTTTGGCCACGAGGCTTTGTCCTTCATGGATGGGTTCTCCAACTACAATCAAATCCAAATCCATCCAGCAGATCTGTATAAAAAATATTTTACTACCCCATGGGGTACTTTTGATTATCATGTCATGCACTAAAAAATGTAGGTGCTACGTTTCAACGGGCCATGACTTATGTTTTCCATGATCTTGATCACATCATCCTCGCTTATTTGGATGACCTCACTACTCGATCCAAGAAATGAACTCAACATTTAGATGACTTATGCATCATTTTTCAACGATGTCACCAATACAATATCCACTTGAACCCCCTCAAGTGTGTATTTTGCGTCACCGCCCGATGCCTTCTTGGGTTCATTGTCTCCCAACATGGCATCACAGTGGACCCCCTCAAGGTCCAAGCTATTACATAAATTCCACCACCTAGGAATTTACACCAACTGCAAAGCCTACAAGGAAAAGCTAACTTTTTAAGTTGCTTTGTCCCATATTACTCCACCTGCGCACACAGTTTCCTCCACCTACTGCATCATGATATCCCATTTAGATGGTATGAACATGCTCAAATTTCTTTTGATGAGTTAAAAGTGACCCTATCCAATGTCGCTTTGATTAGTCTTCCAGACTATGATCATGATTACATCCTCTACTTGTCATCCTCAGTCGTCTCAGTAGCAGGAGTCCTCATCCAACTAGGGGATGATGGGCGGGAACATGTCATTTACTACATCAGTAAAAATCTTTCAGTACCACCTTTGAAATACAATCATGATGAGAAACTCACCCTCATAGTTTTTTTTCACAGTCCAAAAGATGCGACACAATATCCTACTTCGAGCTACCAAAGTTGTAGCAGATTCCAACCCCATGGAGTACTTTCTTAGTCGACTATAAATTAATGGAAAATTTGCTCGATGGATCTTCATCCTTCAGGAATATGACCTAGATTTCTCAACTCCTAAATGAAAGAAAGAGCTCATCCTCTCCGAACTCATTATGACTTTTCCCTCATATGCTAAAGATTTACCCGTCAATATGAATTTTTGTGACAAACGCCTCTTCTTCATCCCTCCTGATGACCCTTGGTATGGCGACCTACTCATATACCTTTGAACACATAAGTTTGGGTCCCATATCTCTCGAGATGATCGTTGGCACATTCTCCATCAGGCCCCCTGATACCTCCTCATTGATGATGTCTTGTACCAACGTGGGGTCGACACCATTCTTCGTCGATGTATAACCATCAATGAAGATGATAGATCCTTGAATGATTTCCATAGCGGTGCTTGTGGTGGTCACCTCTCGAGTATGTCCACCACCCAAAAAATCATTCGAGTAGGGTACTTCTGGCCCACGTTGTTTCATGACTGCATCCATGCTATCAAGTGATGTGACAAATGCCAACTCTATGCAAACAAAGAACGAGTGCCACCCACTCTTCTACATCCAATCATCACCGTTGACCCCTTCTGCAAATGGGGCATAGACTTCATGACTTGCAATCCTCCATCTAGTAATGGACACAAGTACATTATCGTGGCAATAGATTACCTTACCAAATGGGTCGAAGACATGCCCACTTTCAACAATACCACTGACACAACAACGCGTTTTTTATTCAACCACATCATTACCCCTTCCGGAGTCCCACTACAATTAGTATCTGATCATGGTAAACACTTTGAGAATGATATCTTCGTGAAACTCTCCTCAAAGTTAGACTTCTCCCATGATTTTTTCTCCCCATACTACCCTCGGTCCAACAAATAGGTCGAGGTTGTCAACAAACTCCTCAAAACCATATTACAATGTACCATCAACAACCATAAGACCAACTTGCATCATATGTTATTTTTAGCGTTATGGATTATTGCATGACAGTTAAAACTGCCACCAGTTTTACACCATTCCACCTAGTCCATGGGATCAAAGCCACCCTCCTCATCGAGTGCGAAATTATCACTTTACACACTGCCATCGAGCTATTACCTGACACTGCTCCAATAGAGAAGCACTTGATGACCTTAGATTCACTGGATGAAGATCGTTGATCTTCATTACAGAACAATGAGGCAGCTAAAAAATGGTCCAAAGCCACCTTTGACCACCATGTCAACCTTCGTTCATTTAATGAACGAGATCTCATCCTAACTTATGATATCTTCCACGATACTCTAGGTCATGGGAAATTTGAATCATTATGGCATGGACCCTACATTTTCCAGCACTGCCTCACTAAAGGCGCATATATCCTGGCCTCTCTAGAAGGCTATCCTCTTAAAGAAATCATCAATGGGTTGTACTTAATGAAATTTTACACCTGAGAGTAGCCATTCTACCTTAGGCTTTTTCTTTGTACACATTTGTAGAGTTTTTAGCCTACTTTTTATCCTCCACTCCTCATTTATGATCTACCATCCATGTTATTCACAGATGCATCCTCCATTGGCCTACCACATTGTTGACGGGCGAAATTGACCGTCCGTCAACTGGGAGAGTGGAACCGGTCCGGGGTTGTCTAAATAACCCAAGCCGTTTGGAATGGACCACCCAAACGAGTTTAACGGCTCCGTTGGCCGCTCTAAGGTCTTCTATGAAAACCAAAGAGAGAAATGATCTGAGCTAAGAAATGTAACCAAAGGTGAATAAAACAAACTAAACTATAACTAAAAACAAGAAACTAACTAAAATAGAGGAAACTAGAAACTAATAAAACAAAGAAAAGGAACTAATACACTAAATACTAATTATTCTATACAATCCTCTAATTACTATTATAATAACTCAAATCAACTACCTAATTATCATCTGCAACATTTCTTATTCACAAATGTACACTATGAACAACCTACAGATTTGATTAAAACCTGCAAAACTCATGTATATTCTCTTCCCTAAGACAACCAAGAATCTCTTTTTGATTTTTATATTTTATGAAAAAGAAATAAACATCACTGAAATTAAACAATCTAATATAAATCTAATTAAACTTATATCCAAATTAAACAACTTAATGAAAATAGTAAACAACTGACTAATTGACCTGGAAACGCTCCAAGTCTGCCCTTTGTATGATGACTTCTTAAACTGTTTGGAGGAAGAAATTCACACCATTTAGTCCTTAAGATTTTCATAAACAATCAGTTGTGCTGCTTCTTGAAGTGTTTTACAGGACAAACAAGACATAAAATAAAATCATAACAATCTTCTGATGGTAAATCTCTGTAATAAGGGAAACCTATTATGCAGAAAACTTATATGTAACAATTCAATCTCTGAAGAAGACAAAGCTATCATTCACAAAATGAATTAATAATTGTTATGTCTTTTATCGATTTGGAAGAAACAAGATATAGATAACAGTAATAAAATTATATCATTTGCATTTGATTTAGATAGCAAAAGTAATCATAAACCATAAAAAAAATGATATACAAAACTTGAAACAAAATGTTGATATATTGAAAAGCAAAAGCTATGACAAAACATCAATTCTACTCCAGTCTGTAATAGAATTCCATATCCTTGTTCTCCCACTACTGAGGATCATGATTATTACAAAAATCATAAGTATATATAGGTTTCTTCACAAGGTAAAACTTCCTTGTGGATAATCTCAAATAGTTTTACACAATCTGGGAGATATCCCAAAATCATCTAAACTAAGGAAATAAAATGCAAGTAGAATCTGTAAAACATCCCGTAACTGCTCATCATATCTATTGCCAATTCAAATTCGCCTGCAATAGAACACAAAGATCAAATCAGAAGGATATTTTATTAAGAAAACAATAAAAAATCAACTCCATAGACTTAGCTACAGAATCATCTGATTCTGTAGCTAGTCAAAATAGCAAACAGGACCAGATCTCAATCAAATAAAATCAAATCGAATCATATTTTATTTTCATCATCAAAACGAATTACTAATAATTCAAGTGAAATTATCATTTAGATTAAACAATATAAAAAAAAATGCAATCAAAACAGAGTACGGAATGCTCTGTTTTTAGTCATAGTCAAACTTTTGACAAGTCTGTTTTGTATCAAACAAAATTAAGCATTGATTCAAGTCACATGAGATAGGATGTAATCGTAATCACCAACCATAATCGATCAGAATAGTAATCAAAATAAAATCAGAATTGAAATCATAATTATAATCGATATCAATTGAAGAGATTTATTACAGCTGTAGCAATACACATAGATTTCATGTCGTTTCAACCAACAGTAAAGATAGGCGAGTTGTAGATTATGCATAAGATTCATTCTATTGTAATCAAATATGAGAAAGGTTGTCATGATATACTCAGAACAAAATATGCGTAGCAGTAATGACCAAAAATCATCATCGATTTCAATTGCTGGGTGTGACAACAGTATCGATAACCATAAGCTGGACAACAATCAAACAAAATCGGGACTGAGCCAATTATAGAACAATTCATCATCCTKTGCATAATMATTCGTAACTGAATATCGATAGTTATTMCAARAAAAAGATAACAGGGTCGGTTTAATCAATGGGCCAYAGMAAATTGACTGGMTGGACCTCACATAACTGTTACGATTTGTATCAATTCATGCTATAAAACAAAACCCTTTTTTTTTAAACAAAATCCACATCGTATCCGGATTGGTCAAAATCATACTCAGATAAAATTGTAACAGAACAACCATCGTTTATGTGCATCATAACCAATTCGAATCAAAAATATAGATCGTGTTTCAAAATTTGAAATGCTAAACGGATTTTCTATAATAGATGCAACAGAGCATTCAATCGTAACTAATTTTAAACAATCAAATCCAGAATATGATTACTATAATCAAAACCAAATCCAACTTAAACGATAACAAAATTTGATTTAACAAATCAAATCATATACAACAGTGCATGTTTATGTAACAGAGCAGGTCAATAATACACACAGAGTTTATGAATGTGCGATATAAATGAGTGAAAGTTATACCAGCGTGGTTGTTGAGGCTATGTCAATTTTGAATTGACAATTGCTATAGCCAACTCAACATTTTTGAACAGTATTGAACCAGTAGT
Organism: Picea glauca; assembly: GCA_000966675.3. Classification (NCBI taxonomy): domain Eukaryota; kingdom Viridiplantae; phylum Streptophyta; class Pinopsida; order Pinales; family Pinaceae; genus Picea; species Picea glauca. The sequence continues at coordinate 1,852,366 of JZKD02S2411955.1, forward strand.
TCGCTGCTTTTTGTCAGTGGGTTGCCCTTTGATGTTCTAACCAGTGAGTTTTGCCACTTGGTCTTCCAAAGCATGGATTCTGGATTGCAACATCGGCACGTCTAGGTAGTACCTCTCCAACCATAACCCACACTGATTACATGGCGGAACAACTGATTTAGCAGATGGGGGTTTTGATGAGTCACCGAGGGTTCCACGAGGTAGTTCAATGCCAGGAAAATTAGGATCATCCAACAGATAAGGTGGTAAATTCTTGACAAAGTCATATGCAAGTTTGTCGCACAGACCCTCTGAGTAAGGATACTCGTTTGCGAGAAAACGTTCAATCTCCGAATCGGAATCTTCGCTAACCACGATAGCCTCAGAGTTGGCCGGGGTTTTAGGTTTATTTATCGCCATGTGAGAGATCAACCGAGGATTTTTCTTTCCTTTAGAATTAGCATTAGCTTTAGCTTTAGGCCAATTGACTATAGGCTTATCAATTTCGACCTGTTTGGTCACAGACATGGGCAAGTTCGTCGGTGGGTCGAGTAGAGGTTTGGGTAGCAAAACACTGTAAGGCATAGGGGTAGGCTTTCTTTCGGTCACCATAGGCTTATCAACCTGTGGTGGGTTGGACTCTTCAAAGCCATTACGACTGAGAAAATCACCCCAACTGTCACGACGTAACCCCAACTCATAAACCATAATCATTTTAATTAACCCCAAATGGAAAAGACTGGTATCGGCCTGGCTGCGCTTGTATCTCTTTGCCATTTTAAACAAACTTCTATGAAGGTAGTGAGGTACATTGAGTTCAAAACCCATAAAAACCATCAATAGACGAAGGTGAAACAAGAAAACGAACCCGTACCTTCCCTCGCAAGTAATGAATTGCTTGATTATCATTAGCAGGTCATGCCAGCGTTGTTTTAACATTTTTGTAGGCCATCCTTTGTCGCAGGGTTTCACCATTCGAGATTGGAAGAGAAATGTCCACGAGACATCTTCCAATTTACAATTTTTAGACCACTTCTGTCCTGTAGTAGGCAGACTAATTGCTGAGCTTAGAAATTGTTCATTAATCTCCATTTGCACATCCCCAATTTTGGCTCGGCAGCCATCGAATGATAATGCAAATTGCTGAGGCACGATAGGGTTATAACCATCGAATTTCCTTATGAACGGGAGCCACCCGGATTTCTCCAAGTCGCTACAAGCGCCATCAAACATCAGCAGTGCTTGGCAACCGTTAGGCTCGGCCCTTATGACAGGAGCCATTGCTTCTGTGCATGGTAGGGTTTGGTTTGAACAATACAAAACGTAGGAGGAAAACAATAGGGCTTAACAGCTGCAAGCGCTCAAAGGGGAATGAATCAATGTAATGCGTGCGAAGGTGGTGGGATTACCACCGCCATGCAGTGTATTAATGTCTGGGTACAGCGCTGTTCCAACAGTAATCATAACATTCAAAACACATTAATCGTCCAACCCAAATTGTTGTATAACCATATCAACATGCCATCAATCAAATGGAGAACCAAAACCATATGTTATATTCATGCGCCAAGTGTATAGTTCAATCCAACATGAAATCCAACATTAACCAACGCACCATCGTATTAATCAAACGTTTTAAACCAATTTTAATTCAATCGTGCCAATGTATAGTTTGAAACTATGATCGTTCAATGTAAAATCAAACTCACAAAACAATGCACCAAGCAACGATTCAAACCATAAAATCGAAATCCAAAAGATTGATCAATGCGCCTTTGTAAAACTCAAACAATTGCCATTTCATATCAAATCAAACTTATAATATTACCAATGCATTTGTTTCATATTCAAATGTTTATATTTCAAAGTTTTTAGAACATTGCAACAAAATATCTCATATAATCAATAAGTCAAGAGCTCATAGCAATAAGGATCAAAGCATATAAGACCAAAATCAATCATGACCTTTATAGGATCAAATGTAGTCAATAAATTTTCATACTCAATGGCTTATCAATCAACTTGCGCAATCAAAATGAAATGGACATAGTTTGAAAAGATCATTCCAGTCAAGTAACAAACCAAGGGTAGGTGCTTTCTAGAAAATTAATAAAAGACGACGACAGTCCAAACAATGATAGAGGGGTTTTCACACTTTCAGTTGTGAAAACTGAATCAAAAACAAACTGCAATTGTCGCAAGAAATAGATAAATGTCTAGTTGAAAAATGCGACGATGACTTGTCATTTAGAAGACAAGAGGTGTAGGTAACTTTTTTTAGAGAAATTAAAAAAATGAATTGGCTGCCAACAATGGTGACACACTGGGAGAAGCAGTTATCTCTGTCAAAAGAAATGAATCCAGATCAGGACATCAAAGAAAAATTCGACTTAAAACAACAACCAGAAAATCGTACTAACATCATCATCAACTATCTTTTCCAGCGATGTTTCAAAAGATGCAAACCAAGAACAGTCTTTAAGATCAACAAGTCATAATTTTTATGATAAAATCTTTAATACTGTTGCCATGGCCACTGCTTCCAACAGGCATCCATAGCCTCGACATGGTTTCCATTTAACCCACTCGGACGTCTGTATCCTGTCAAGAAGTTCTAGATCATCATAAAGGACTTTTCAAAGAGGTTTCTTATAATTTTACAGATTTTCATTTACCCGACATTGCTTCGCTGCCAGCAGGCCTGTTCAGTACCCTGGCGAAGTTTCCTTGGCACCATGATTGCATTTACCCGCTGCCAGCGGACCTGTTTAGTATCCCGACGGGTTTACAAACACTTCCCACAGCTCTTAATATTTTTATTTTGTTTTTCTTTTATAGATAGCTGAGCGGGGTGACGCTGAAAAATCTTGATATTTTCTCATATATATTTTTTTTAGACCTCATCAGAATTTTTAAATACTGTCCTTTATTCAGCTCCAGAAATGTTTTATTTCTAAAATAACTTACTTTGACAGGGAGACATCCTTTTGAGTCATTCCTTTACGGAAAAGGGACAGTGTAAAAAGATAAAGATGATTATGACAAACTTTACTCAGAGATTGAAATTAGTAAACTTCTTTCAAGCAACATTTTCCAATATCATTTTCAGAAATATTTATCATTGATGTTTGTACAATTTTTTAGAAATTATTTCAGTGAAGAGATTTTCCCATGGTCTTTGTCTGAATGGCTCAGTGCATAGGCATGCATATGTTTCAAAAAACACACCAAACTGATCAATCAAATCAAAATCAAAATGAAAACAAAGGCAAAAATAAAAACAAAAGGAAATATTTACATAATATACAAGGATAAAAATCAAGCAAAGTATCTTTTCAGGGCTTGGCCATTCACCGGATAGGTGTCAAGCTGTCCTTCAAGATTTTGCAAACAAAAGGAACTAGGACCCAACTTTTCAGCAATCAAAAATGGCCCAAGCCACAAATTTTGAAATTTAGTGTGTTCACCCTTCCCTTCATGTGGTTTGTCCCACTTTAAGACGAGATCGCCTACTTCAAAATTTCTATCAGAAGCAGAATTAGAATCGAACCAGCTTTTAATCAGTTGTTGATGTTGATCCAATTTAGGCTTGGCTTGGGTTCTAACTTCTTCTAACTTCATCAAAGCGTTTATACGACTTTCTATAGGGGGACATTCTTCTTCTTGAACTTTTTGTGACAATTGGAGCGAAGGAAGAAGAATATGAGGTGGAAAAATGGCTTCTCTGCCATAAATGAGGAAAAAGGGAGAGTTACCTATAGTAGCTTTGGGTGTTACCCTATCATCCCACAATGGATTAAGTAGCACGTTGTGTCAGTTCTTGTGATTTTCAGCCACGGTTCTCTTGATAATCTTGATCAAGTTCTTGTTTGTTGATTCTGCTAAGCCATTACCCTGGGGGTAGTAACTCGCATAATACTTAAGCTTTATTCCTTTTTCTAAGGCAAACTCACTCATCTCAAGAGAGGAAAAGTATGAAGTGTTATCAAAGACTAGACAATCAGGTATGCCAAAATGGGTGATGATATTCGAGTTAAGAAAAGCGATCACCTGACTTGTGTTAACAGTTCTTAGCATGGCGGCTTCAGACCATCGAGTAAAGTAATCAGTGGCTATCACAATATACTTGTGTTGTTGTGAGGATGGAGGGTTAATAGGACCAATGATATCAAGGCCCCATTGCTGGAAAGGAGAATCGACTGTAACGGGTTGCAAAGGGAAGGCTGGTTTTTGCAATCGCCTTGACGCTTTCTGACAAATGATACATTTACGGCACAAGGCGTGGGCGTCTCTAAAAAGTGTTGGCCAGTAATAATCGGATCTTAAGACTTTATGAGCAGTGGTATCGCCACTGAAGTGACCACCAGCTTCTCCTGCATGCAACTCAAGCAAGACTCTTTCTACTTCGTCTTTTTCAAGACAACGCATCAGTATGCCATCAAAATTCTAACGAAACAGTATACCGTTAATTAGATGAAAGGACACAGACTTTGATCTAGCTCTTCTCTTGGCAGGGTCAAGGTGACGAGGTGCTGATCCAAGTTGAATACAGTGTCTAATATCTTCGTACCAAGGACTTATGAGGTTTTGTGTGCAACAAATCAAACTCTGATCATGTTGTTCTAGGTATGACGTGTCACTAACTTCTTGTTGTTCAGTTTCTGAATCAACTACCAATTTACACAACCCTTGGCCTCTCACGATCTGGGCTGGAGTGATTTCTAAGTCATACTCCTGTAAGGAGGTGACCCAGTTGGCTCTTTTCTCTCGTAACTCTTTTTGCACTAACAAGTTCCTAACGACAGGGTAAGGGACAATGACCTTCGTTCTTGACTTCAAAAGATAAGACCGGAAATGCTTAACTTCCTTGAAGACAGTGTAGGTTTGTCGATCGACTGCTGGGTAATTAAGTTCAGCACCTTTGAAAGTAGAGCTCATAAAGGCGATGGGTACTTCGTTGTTCTCGACATTCTTCTGAGTTAGGACCGTGGCATAGGAACGATCAGAGGCAAAAGTATAGAGTGTAAAGTCTTGAGAGAAATCAGGGCTCATGAGAGATGGTGCATCAATTATAGCCTTCTTTATATCATTAAAAGCTTGGTTTTCAGTGGGTCCCCAGTGATATTGGGTGTCCTTCTTAATCAGGTTCTGGAGAGGCCTGACCATTTTGGAGAAACTGGGGACAAACCTTCTCACGAAATTAATCTGGCCTAGGAAAGACTGCATGGATTTCTTGGAGGAAGGTGGGGAAAGTTTAGCGATAACTTGGGTCCTCTCGGGGTCAATAATCATTCCATCACTAGACACAATAAATCCTAGTAATTTACCCTGTTCTACTGCAAATATGGACTTCTTAGGGTTCAAGGAAATGTCGTATTTACGACATCGTAGCAGAATGGCTCGTAAGTGAGCTAGATGATCGTTTTTGTTTTTAGAGTAAATGGTCACATAATCTAAGTAGACTACTACAGAGTGACTGATTAAGCCTCGAAAAGCAATACCCATTGCTCTATGAAAGGTAGCACCAGCGTTAATCAATCCAAAGGGCATCTTGCAATAAGCATAAGTGCCCCACGGAGTACGGAAGGTAGTTTTTAATTGGTCTAATGGAGACATCAAGACTTGGTTATATCCAGAGAAACCATCCAATAAGGATAGCCTCTTGGAACCAGATACTTGTTGAAGTATCTGTTCCATGGGAGGGACAGGATAATTATCTTTATCA
>JZKD02S2411955.1:1866697-1887280 GCA_000966675.3 Picea glauca
TATATATATATATATATATATATATATATATCCTCCAAAATGTCATAAATGTTTACAAAATACAAATATACATCGCCTGTAGGCCAATGAGTCCCCTCACCCCTATAGCTACAAAATGGGTACCCCCTACCCTATACAAAATGGGTATCAACTACCCTGTACAAAATGGGCTCGCAAGCCTATACAAATACAAAAAACAACACTCATGGTGCCCCCAGAGATCCCCCCCTAGGTCCTCTATCAGCTGGAGGTGCCCCACCAGTTGGGGGTCCTCCAGGTCCAGGGGGCATCCAATCAGTCATCGGTGGCCCCGCTACAGCTGCTCAGCAAATCAAGGTCTGCCACTCTGTCGGTACACCCAAACACTTCTCCAGGACCCTCTCATCCTGGATGTGGGCCCACATACCTTCCAACACAATATATAGAACCTCCTCGAACTATTGACGAAGGTCCTCCATCTCCCCTCCACCCTCTGCGCACGACTCACACGCTAGTCCAACACCAACATCATCTAGTGTGCACCTCTAGCCTACCCTCGACTCGTGTGCTATCCCAACACCAACATCATATCACCTGCATCATTGTCTTACCCAAGACTCTACCCCTCAGTGGTCGCACTGGCCCCTGGCAAGCCGACTCCCCGACCATCTCAGCCTCACAACCTCGGGGCCCCACATCTTCAAACACAAACACTAGAGGTAGAGTCATCATCCATATATACATAATCATATGCTACGCTATCAAAAACACAAAACATTAATACACAAACATACCTCTCTGATCCCAGACCTCCCCAGGAGGTAGCACTATGTCCTGGTCATGCTGGTAGTCCATGCCACCATATGGATATTGTAGTATCACATGTGTGATATGACGCCACAAACATTCCATAGTGGTCATGAAGTAATGGCCACCCTCTCCCCCCTCATGTCGAGCCAGCACATGGGCTCACCACATCAAACGTGTCTCTCACGGCCCTGAAGGCACCAACAAAATATCCGGGTGCAAAGGGGCACCCTCTCCAAAAACTAGGCCACCAGGATCGACCCAAATGCAAAGTCACCAGAGTCGGTAGTCCGACACTGGTGAATCTGCCCCATCATATTGGAGTGCAACATCAGCCCCCAGGAAAAATGATCTCCATCTAGGACCCTCTCCACGATCCTCAGTTGACCTCTTGTGATCCGTTGAGTCCCCAAGGATCTGTAGATCCTCACTACCATGGAGGCGATGCATTGAGTCAATATCTCATCAATCGCCTCGATACGAATGACTAAACCCAACATTGGGTTCGGTCCTGAGTAGTGACGACATTCCAAGTCGACCAATCTCGCATCCCCCAATAGTTGGGGGTCAACAGGTAGGGCCATCCTCCGGAATGGGAGCCCTGTCAGAAAGTACACATCATCCACAACTGAGAGTGTCAGTTGTTGTCCCCTAACAATGAAACATTGTAGATCAGTTCTCCACATAGATATCAGATACTATAGCAGGAGCTCCTGTGACCATATCAAAGGATAGTTGAAGAACTTGAGTAACCCGCAGGCTGCCAAGTGTCTTCAAATGCTTGGATGTTCACTCACCACCTCTCGGAGATGCTCCTAGTCTCTCTCCCTCCAATGGAATGGCATAGTGCTCTCTCGTCACAAGATGATCACCTGCATCCACACAAAAACACTTGGTTATCCCTCATCATCCATCAAAAACATAAAAAAATTCAAAATTTCAAACACCCTTATCTTTTCCTCCAGTATGCAGCTTTCACCCACACAGGTGTGCACATGTGCGTTCCTGTTCTTTGCATAGCTGCACACTAATGCACATCTTTCTGAGAAAACGTTGTGCATCAATGCATTGTTGTCACCCTGACAGGTGTGCACACTTGTGCACCTATCCTCTACATAGTTGTGCACTGATGTGCAACTGTCTGAGAAAAAGATGCACACATTGCGCAACTTTCATCTTAATAGGTGTGCATCTCATGCACACCTGTATTTTCCTCATCTGCGCCCCTATGCAAGACTATGTCAAGAACAACCGCACATTATGCATGAGAGATTGAATTATACCCATGCATCTAAGCATGGGCATTCTTCCTTATCCCACGCATTAGTGGGCCCACCCCTAAACCTACCTGTGTATGGCCATTCGTACAACCCCTAACTCAAATCTAGAAAATTCATATTATGTAGGAGGATGGGAAAACTAACCTGACTCTTGCAACTCTCGAATCAGTCGACTCAAGCTCCCATAATCTCCAAATATCCTCCAAATGATCTCGTCAAATCACTATAGCAATGGGTACAAATGAGGTGGCATTGTGGGCCCACCAACCATAATAGTCCCTTTTTCCAAAACTTTCACAGTCAATTACAGGAGCCCAGAGCCTCTGTTTCTCGATCCGTTCTTAGCCATAGGATCATGGTTTGACCATCTACACAGTCACATTCCCCGGGTCACCATCTGAACTTGGCACCAGGAGAACATTTTTCTCACGTCACGTCAAGGTATGGATGCTTATGTTCAAAATTATCACATAGCTTTTATATGTTCTTTATCATCAGATATTGTTCATGTTGGGTATTTGGTTTTTATGTGTGTAGGTACTTGGTCATCACAAATGGAGCAGTCCCTTAAGGTATATGTTTGACACTGGCATGTAATTATTCCCTCTGAAAATCAATTGTATATCCTAGTCACACCCTTCAATGTTCACCTTTAGGGTCCTTACATCAAGATTTGCAGTACTATCACCTTTGTTTCTTTCTGGTACTATCACCCGGTACCACTCTCCCCCACATGAGTGGTCCCATTCATAGTTCCCCTTAGCAACTTGACATCCATGCTACTTTCACCCCCTAGGGATGGGAGTCTCGATAGTCTTATGCACTTCCAAAAATAATCCACATACTTAATCTCATCATATTTCTATCTTTCCCAATGGGCTCTCAGGTTATCTCATCTTGGTTCTATTGACTGCACCTCTACAGTATCATTATCCCTCCATCTCATACACCATCAGTTTTCCCATCTACAGATTTCCCTCCATTCATTTACCTCATACAGAAACCCACCCATGGGGCCCCCACCTTCCACGAGTTCTCTTCGTAACTTGCACCCTCACAGGCCAAGCCATCTCACACTAGGGCACCCATTTCTGTATTTATACACTCATCCCAAATTATTCTTTATTTATTTGGTAATTGTAAAAAGCCTTTGTTTCCAACATTTACTTATCTTTTTTTGGTCACCCTTGATGACCTTATTTTCTCGGCAACGCAACCCATGTCACCCTTAGTTGGGGAATCCAATCTCTCCGACATCATTCATGAACCCCGAGTATCCCAAAAAATCCATGTACCCCTGATCTCTGATTTTGTCCACTTTTTCAAGCCTCTGGCACAAATTAACCCCATATCTAGTTGTCCCCCTAAAAGTAGATATAGTTTTATGGTTGTTTCCAATCATCCTTCAAACATACCCCAACCAAGGGCAGTCTTGAGTCTCACCGCATCTTGACTTCGTTCATGTTCCCTATCAGTACCTGATCTCATCTTAGTCGATTTCACGAAGTCCTCTGCTTCTTGGAGTTGTGTCTCCCTTTCTATCGACATCAACATTGTTTCTAGAAGGGCGACAATATCTTGACTCTTGTTATCTTTACAATGAGGAGTCTCAGATGACAAAGAGAGAATCATCATTTCTCTTTGATTCCATTGACCCCCATAGCATTTGACTTCAAAAAAATATCATGTTACGATGGAAACTACTATGCGACTATTGCAGTTTTTTTATACCAGCCAAAGACCTCTGAATTTGTTAGGCCATCAATGCCTATGAGTCATAGACACTTCTTACAAGCGTCCTTACCTCACTTCAGAGTATGTTCACCATTCATACTTGTCATCTGTCGTTATCAACCACCCTGGAGGATGCTGCAGTTATCTACACTAGCATACATCTTCAGTTAACGTCTTACATTTTGTTTACATGACATGAGCACAGGGCATGCCCGCCTCGTTTGTATACAATTTTTTTTTTCTCCCTAGAGAAAGGTTTGGGTCCCACAGTTTCCCCTCTCCCTCCAATAGATCACTCTTTCATTTCCTCTCAGCACTCTTCATTACAATGGCACTCTAAGTAGAAGAAACACTGATTTATTTCAGCTATACATATTCTCCTAACCTCACACATCAGGGGGCATCTGTTATCACTGAAATTTCATCCGCAACATTGCACGCAAAATGGTTACAGAAATATAGCAATGCCAAAAATAATTAGTTCACCTGCAGCACTAAAATGCATTTCAAAAGGCAAAAACTATACAATTGGGGAAAAATTGACATGCACAAAATCACTAAAGGAAGCATGCACATAGTGCATGGGCCAACAAAGCCCTTATAGCACACAATGTTCCAAATGTGTGATTGTGTACGAGAAAATTCACACACTCCTATGAACGACACATTTATGGTTCTTATCACCCCCCCCACCACTTATGGACTAGCTCCCAACCTGATTTGACCTCCATATCTGAGCGAAATTTGAATGGGGGGCTAGTCAAGGAGAAAAGGGTGCCCTAAAGGGCCCCTTGTTCACACCAAGAACCAATTGTATTTTTCCTTGAAGAAATGTTATAAATGGAATCCATGGGTGCACTAAGAAACCAAGATATTCATAGTATTGTTATGCTGCCTCAATTCTCCATTGAGAATCCTATTTTCTCCTTGGAGTATTCAAGCATCATTGCAATAGGTCATTCCACTCATCTCTTGATGGAATAGGCATTGATTTTCTTCATCATTTGTCATTTTTCTTCCATTTTAAGAAGATATCTCCACTAGGGAACTCAAAGTCCCTCCGAAGGAGGAAGAGGGGACTCACAAGTCCTCATTTTTCTCTACAGTGTTTTTCCAACTAATATAGTTATCCACTGGTGGCATAATCTTGGTGATTGGTTGATTGTTTATGGTTTTAAGTTTCTTATGCATTCTATTTTTTATTTTTTTAGTTGTTTTAGTTTGTTTATTTGTTTATTACATGTTTTTGTCTTGTTTAACACACTCACGAACTTTTGTCTTGTATAGCAGGCCCAACTAAGGATGCAAGTGTCATTGTTTTCCTCACCCAAGTGACGAAATGGGCACAACACTATGTACAATCAAAATTTTAAAGAAATACTTACAATATTAAATCAAGCTAAAAAATTAATAAATATTTTATTTATAATATTTCCATTTTTGTGTAAATCTAGATCTCTCCTTTTATTTTTCAATATAGTAGTTTTTATATTAGATATATATAAAATCTCTCTTTTTTTTTTTTTTTAATCTTCAATAAGTTTATATATATGATCAACTTAAACTATTTTTATTATTTGTTATCCAACTTCAATATTATATTTTTTTTAAATCAACATGTAAGAACTACCCACTTACGTGACAATTTCCCTAAATTACTCTTGATGCAAAGACCTATATTCGAAAAGATCGATATTAAAAGGTGTTAAGAAAAAAACAATGTAAATGAAAAAGGTAAATATCTATGTCATAGAGACAGATGCATGAACATCAAGATGGAGAGAAACACTCATAGAATATAGAGAACTGTTAAGGTATGCCTTGGGAATGTGGTCAAACATAGAAGCACAATATTATAATCAAAATAAAAATCTTTTGTGTTGTTTAATTGTTTTATGTTTTGGTGTTTTTAGGTGGAATCTGGTCATATAAATCTAGACGAAATCATAGTCATGTGTTGTTTAATTGTTTTATGTTTTGGTTTTTTTCGTTGGAATCTGGTCATATAAATCTGGACGAAATCATAGTTATTTGTTGTTTAAATTGCATTTATGAATATATAAATGGATTCATCATGCTGAAAAATATTTTAGGCACTTTGATTATACAGACATAACCCCTCAAATTTGAAGATCCAATAATTTCTTGCCAAATTTCAGGAAAAACTAACCAAAAAAAATGTCAAAAAAAAAATTTGAACTACAAAAAAATATTTTAGTTGTAAAAGCCTTTAAATCTTTCAGGTTGTTTGTCATGACCTATAAATTATTAATACAATAATATTACATGGATTAAAAGGATTATTAAACATGAATTTTGATCCTACACTAGATAGACATTGCAAGTTAACAAAATGGAAAAGCTTTATATCATAAGTTTGAATGTGAAGTGCAACATACCGCTAGGAAATATCATGCTTGAATAAGAGGTTGCTAGGATTGGAAGGAATGAGGAGAGTGTTCCCATTCAAAGGAATTATAATGCACAGAGAACTTGGAAGTTTTGTGGAACCAGCTCATAAAAAGACTTCCATATGCCCTCATAAGACAAATACAGTTTGATGTTGAACCTTCATATTACATACAGAGAGATAGGGTATACATGGGGATACATTTGCAGTGAGCTATGGAATACATTTTCAGAGAAGCTCATTCCATCACAACGTTTCATCAAAGATATCATATAGCATACAATATGCCATGGTGGATTTATGATTACAACTTGTAGTGGATTTATGATTACTATCTATAGTGGATATTAGTCTCAGTGCATAAGACTATCTTCAAATCATGACATGGGTAAATGCCAGAGTAATAGAGAATATTGGATTCCTATTCACTAATTGGGAAGTCCCTAATGGTATCTACTAATACATCACATGGAAAATGGAACTCCTTCAAGGAGACATTATCAGTAGATATATACAATCGACGATACACATGCATGAAGAATATTGCAAATCATATGTATTGCAGTCGATCCAAGTTGTACATGGTATATCACAAAGGAGCCACATTGTACAAAGTATATCACAAAGGAACCAGGAACATGGTCTGCATGTTCAATGACTAGATTGACCACCTTAATGAGTCACAACCCACTGATACTTTTACTAATGGTGGGCACCAACCAACATTATTATGAAACATTGATATCTCGTGAGTCAGATTCTGATTCTGACCAAAGATTATCTCTTCTGAGATAAGACCGCGCTAAGCTTTCTCTATATTTCTTTAAAATAATTGTGGTGTAGAATTCTCTATATCTCTTTAAAATAATTGCGGTGTAGAACGTGGTAAACACCTTCACCATTCAAATATTGGAAGTATCCCACATTGGTACAGTAAAAAGTACACTGTAATGTAATAAGGTGAAGAAGTTGATATGTTTTAGTTTTTATTCAATTGGGGATTGGGAAGTTAAAATAATAATGATAAATTGGAATTCTTATGAAAGTAAACTCCAATTATATTTATTGCTAAGAATTCGGAGAAAAAAAGAATTTTAAGCTTTATATAGATATATATTGCATAATGATCTAGACATAGATGAAGTCAAGAAAAATGCATTTGATTTGACCAACTACTGTGAGTTTATAACAGTTGATTGGGATTCTTGTATGAACATGGAAATCAAGGATCTGGTTTTATATACATATATATTGCATAATGATATAGATATAGATGAAGTCAAGGAAAATGCATTTGATTTGAACAACTACTGTGAGTTTATAACAATTGATTGGGATTCTTGTATGAACATGCAAATCAAGGATCTGGTTGAAATACAGGAACTCAAGCAACTCGAATTCCTAATCTTTACAAAGTACTAAAGACATTCGCACGCTCTTAACAAACTTGGAAATAATAGAGAAAGCATCAGTTGAAAGCGCCAGTTGTAAGCGCCAGTTATAAGCTTCAGTTGTGAGAGTCAGTTGTAGGCGTGTTAAGAGTTAGTTCTTAGTTAAGAGTCTAGTTGTCTTTGGTTTGCATGTAGCCAACTCGGGAGAGTCTTTTCCTATATAAAGATGTAATCCGTCTTCATTAAATAATACATAAGTGAGTGTAGCCTCACCATGTTTGTTTGCATCGTTTATTTTATCTTGGTATCAGAGCCACAGAAGTGAGGTGCATAAATTCTAGAGGTTCGCAAGTCTCTCCTCTGGTAGGGTGTGAACCTATATTACTCAAACATTCGCACATGCTCGGAACCAAAGAAGTTCGCAGCCTGTTTTGCATTTAAGTGTGAACATCCTTCACATTCCAGCAACCGGAGTATTCGAGAGCTGCGAACTCCCCACAGCCAAGTAAAGAGTGAGGTGCAAACCCCCCACAGCCAAGTAAAGGGTGAGGTGTGAACTCCCCGCAGTCAACTCTAGTGTGAGGTGTGAGTGTTATCCGTAATTTTGGTCCTCGTAGTGATGTAATGATGATGGTGAAATTAGGCCCTTCACTAGAACACTTTCCTAAGAAAAGCTACCTTTGTCTCTTTCCAGAAATTTTATTTTTAAGGGAGGTTCGCAGGCTACCAATACATTTTCCTACGAGAATGTATGATTCTCGCAGGCTACCTTAAGCCAGGGTGCGAGAATTTCGCACTATACCTAACTGCTAGGGTGTGAACCACTTCTAAAGGAAGGAAAAAGATAAATTCTCGAACCTTCTAGAAGGTAATCTTCTAGAAGGATGAGTTAGAGTTCGAATGGTTATCTAAGTACTAGCTTTCCTGATATCTTGGGATCATTCCTATCAGAGTAACTAATCTATTCTCTCCTATATATTGAGGGGGATGCTCATGGAAAAAGTTAGAAGCAAACTAGCAAGAGATTTATTGGAGAATTAGTGGAAGATTGTGTGAAGGACTGATGCTACAACAGCTAAGGAACTCCAACAAGGTTACCATAAGTGTCTGATCTTCTTCATGCAAGTGAGCAAGTGTGTGTGTCAGAACTAGGGGTCATCGAAAGGAGGATTGCAACATTAACGCACAAGTTGTAAGTTTCACTTTCAATCAATATAATACAGTAATATGTCCCTTTCCCATAAAGCTAATGTCACTTTATTGTATAACTCCTTGATCATATACATAGATTATCTATTGAATATATCGAGTTGTCTTCACTTTGATTGGTTTGTATTGTTGTGGTCTGAACGACGCAAGAGCATTGGAGTGAAGCTGGAACAACAAAGACCCAAGGAAGCGATTAGAAGGTATGTTCAGGATTCCTACCTCCTAGTTCATTCAATAGCTGTAATCTAGGGAAAGAGTATTATTCTGTTGTGATTTGTTCTAGATCCAGGTGGATATAGGGAGATCGGTTTGTGTCCGCACTTACTGATTTATCCTATAACAAAAATGGCGACTCCACTGGGGAACATTCCCATTTTCTTTGTGGCCTTTTGAGTTTTTCTGTGGCCATTTTCTCTAGTTTCATTTTTCTCCGGTCCTGTCAGTCTCTGAGTCTTCAGGATATCCTGATAGACTTACTGGGTCCAGAAGCCTTGGTCAATTTTGCTTGAATTTTTAAATTTTTTGTCATGTTCAGTGATTCTCGCACTGCGTTCCATTGCATCCTGCGAGAACTGGTCAGGTTCGCACCCTGCACATAAGGTTCAGTGCGAACACCTCGCACCTTGCTGTATGGTTGCCTGCGAGAATCCTAGCTTCTCACACTGTGTAACACTGCTTGCCTGCGAGCAAGATTTTTGAAAATTTTGAAATTGAGTTTTGACTGCTCAGATCAGTTGATTCACCTCTAATGGGCTTATTGGATCATTCATTGATATAGCTCTTGCTTTAGTTTGCATACTTGAACAGTTTTAGGGTTTCAAGGTTTTTCTTTTCCTTTGTAGCTTGACTTTCGTTTCTTAACTCTTATTGGCAAATTCATTCTCTCTAATTTCTAGAGCTGAGTGTGTCTGATTGGTTGAGAACCAGTGATTGGTTGAGAGTTAAGTGCTTGATGTTTCTCATTTGCTTATTGGTTTGAAAGAACATTTTGGTTTGCATTGAGAAGACTCATTAGTTTGCTCTTTGTTTTTTCTTTCATTGAAAGAGTTGATTGGGTTGTTATTGATTGATTATTTATGATTTGATTTTATGCTTCCTCATTGATATAGTGAGAATTCTTTTTGGAAAGTGAATAATAATTTTTTCTTTCAAAAACATTGTTTTTGTCTTTTAGAAAACATTGCAAAATCAAATTTTAGAGTTTCTTGAAGTATTTGGAAAAGACACATAGAGATTGTCCTTTGATAAATGATTGTTTGCATTGAAATCTGAAAGGAAATTATGCATCGCTTTGTAGTATAGGGTTGATTTGGAAAATTTTCTCTCTCTCCCATAAATAGGATTCATGGAATGAAAAGTGTTATATTTCATTATCATCCTTGCATTATTTGGGTCAGAGTCATACAACATGAGTTTCACTTCCGTTACCTTTGAGTAAACAATAGCTTTTAAAAACATTGTGTAATCTTAAAATTTATCTAATAACTCTTTTCTAGGGCTCTTTTACACCAACATTTAGCTAGGCTAGTTCTTTGGAGTAGGAAGAGAGATACACTCTCCAAAAGCTCAGAACACACAATAACATCTTGAGTTAGGGAGTGTTAAATTCCATTTGCAACATATTATCCTAGGAAGCCCTTTTCACACAAGGGTCAAGCACTAGGTCGCATTGGTGTTCGCAGAGTTACTCACCCTACTTTGTTGACATCGGTGTAGAGATTGCACGTATTACGGGGGTCACTCAGAGGTATACCCACAATGATGAGTGGAATCCTTTTGGGTTGATTTCGGGCTACATACCCTGCCCTTGCGTGTGGATCAGACTGACGACTGTTCCCCTAGGTTTTACTATTGTTTGTGGTGACCTTAGTGGCTTATCTCTCTAGGTTCTTACCCAAGGTGACTGTGGAGGGGAAAGTCTTCATGGTACCTGGAATTGACGTTGATCAAACTCACTCAAGCTCCTTGGAGGGTATACCCACGATTATGTGTGGGGGCTTGCACCAGGGTGTAAGTCCGTTAAGCAGGTCATCAGCGTAACTTTTCCACCTTAGCCCCGCCCCTTCTCGTCTTGTTGTTGCGACGTTGGATTTCATCACCAACTAGTGGCTTCGAAATTAGAAGGTATTATTTGCTTGGTGATTGCTTCCTAGTTTTTTTTTACTAGCACGTGTTGTTTGTCTCTCGAAGTTGACCATAGGAATTTCTTCGCGGAGTTTGTTACTCGTTTACAATTGCTCCCCCGCGACGTTCTCGTAGGATGCAAGGTTTATCTCCAGAACATCCAGACAGTTCTCAACCCTTGCCTACTAGTACACCTAAGGACTCTCCTCACCAGAGTGAAGTCCCAGTTGTTACTCCACCACATGTGGACACAGGTGACGTCCCAGTTGTCACCACACCACAAGTAGAATCGACTGACTCTCTAGAGACTTTTTGAATTACCAATACTAGAGAAGACTATCGTATTCGTTGTGGTGAACGACCTTTTGTGCGATTAAATCCTTCTGAAGAAGCCGTTGTTACATATTCTGAATCAACCGTTGGGCCTTCCCACGTTGCAGTAGGCCAAGATCCTTTTTGGTCAGGTGATTTCCAGCGAGTCATTTTTGGTACTGAATCACCTACAGTCTATGAAATCAACCCTCCGATATTTTCTAAGACAGAAACTGCACCAGAGACTACCACTTATAACTTTGTTCTCCCTCCCGAGATGGCCCATGTTGCTAATACTACGAGTGTCCAAACAAAAATTCCTGCAGCTAATCTTGCTCCTATCAATACCCAATGAATGCCTGAGGTCAACCCAAATTTACCCCCTGGTTACCATGCGTTGAATTCTTCCAATCCAACACCTCTACAAACCCCAACCGGTTCTCTAGGTGGTCCTCCTTTTCCTGGGCATCCTATTCTCAGTTTTATTCCAACACTCCCTCAGTTTCCTTCTGGTAATCCTAATCCTAGTGGCACTATACCGACGGTTGCACCAAAATTGCAAGTTCCTGTTGGTGGACAGGGTGGTACGGTTACTTTTCCTTTTCCCGGACACAACACAGTTACTACACAACCTCCGGTTGGCACACAACTTCTGGCTGGAACTATACCTACCATGGGGGGACCAACCTCACCTTTTGGACAAAACATACCTCCTGAATTGGCCCAGTATTGGAATCACCTTCTACAAAACTTTTCTCAAAATGCTGGGGGGAAACAAACTATCCCTACTGTAGGCCAACCGTATCCAGGTATAACTAATCCTATTTGGGGTTCGGGTCATACTACTCAACCTCAGGTCCCTACTCAAACTCAAGGTCACAATCCTTGGGGTTACTATCCTATCCAGCCACCACCGAATCAGCCAGGGTCTTCCCTTTATGGGAAGACTGCATACGGTCCTACTGGTTTTCCAACAGGGCTTCCACCCCAAAGTCACCAGTACCCACAAGTCAATCGGCAGTTGCCTTTTATTTCTACTTTGGATTTGCCAGATTTGACTAGGATTCTAAATGATCCTATCCGTCACTCTCCCCAATGGCTTTCTATTCCTGCCAAGCTTCCATCGGATATTCCGAAGTTTGATGGCAAGGTGGGGGAGGACCCAAATAATCATGTTATGACTTTTCATTTATGGTGTTCTTCCAACTCGTTCATGGATGAATCCATTCGTCTCTGTCTTTTTCAACGCACCCTTACTGGTGCTACTGTGAAGTGGTATATTGAATTGCCACGAGGTTTCTTTTCTGATTTCAACACCCTAGCTCTGGCTTTTCTTACACATTACCAGTTATCGATCCGTTATGATACTGGGACTGAGATTTTAACTTCCTTCAAACAAACTAAAGGCACTCGTATCTCGGATCATATTCATGAGTGGCGAAGGAGGCGACGTCTCATTAAACTTGAACTCCCTGATCAGTTACTGGCTAAATGGTTTACAAAATCTTTCGTGAACGAAATTGGTAAAGACATTGCTATGGGCGGTGTTGTTACAGAAGAGCAGGCTATCATTCGTGCTCAATATCTTGATCTCGTTTATTTGCAAAAGGGAATTCTTTACAACTTGCTACCTGAATTACCTCGTCCTGGTACTTCCAGCACTTCAACTACTCCAGCTGCCTCGCATGCAGCTGATGGTGTGATTGGTACTACTCATACCCACTCACATTCTGTTTCAAGTACAACCCCTAAGTATAAATCTTCTAATGTTCAAAATGCTCCGTCTCCTTCTCCTCCCACTGGTAAAACTTCAGAAGTGAACGCCATTCAATCTACCTCGACCGGTAAAAATAAATCCAAGAAAGGGAGAGGCAAGAATAAGGAGAGAAAAAATAATAATTAAAATGAGCAAACTAAAACTCCTCCTGTTGAAGATCGGGATAAGCGCAAACCGTGCTATCCTTTCCTTATCTGTGGTGACGATCAGTACACGAAGGATTGTCCGAGACGTGTCGAGGTAACTAAGTTCCTTCAAGGAACGCCAAAACCATCTACGCCGGTAGTCTTGTCTCAACCCTTCCTGTCTCAACAACAGGCTTCGTTGGTCATCCATGACCAACCCTCTACTTCTATGACATCATATGTTTTGATGTGTACTGGTGATTCTACAAAAGACAACGTCGCAATTGCCACTAGAGCCAAAGACTATACTCCATCTAAGGAGAAGGTTGACGATTTACCTCCAGCTTTGGTACAACCCTCTCCCCCGAATCCACCTACGAACGGTCCTCTTCATCTCGAAAGCCCGAGCCTTGATACAGTTCTACGACCACACCCAAAAGGTGTCGTTAAGAAATCAGCCTTCAATCCTCATGCTCGTGCGGCCCAGAACTATAGCATTGTCGAAGATCTGGCCCAAGCACCTTCAGCGATGTCTACCCTTGAATTCCTTCAGTCTTGTCCTGCACAATGAAGGGCTCTGTTGAAAGCTATAGGTGGAATTGATCCCACAAATACGAATTTGATAGTCTTTGACTTGGAAGATCATATTCCAAGGTTACCCCCACAACTTGCATTTCAGATACAAGTTGTTGTCACCGACAAGAACATTTGTCGAACTGTTATTGATGAGGGTGCCTCTACGTGTGTAATGTCCTTTGCTTGTTGGAAATCCATTGGCTCTCCTCCTTTAAATGAATCACAAAATACTTTGAAATCCTTCAATGGCTCTAGTTTTATTCCTTACGGTGTTCTTCCATCGTTGCCTGTCACTCTAGAAGGTAAGACAGTCCAAGTTAAAGTGGAAGTTTTCAATGCTCCCCTAGATTATAATCTTCTTCTTGGACGTAGCTAGATAGACTCCATGCATGATGTTGTGTCAACTCTTTTACGTGTAGTACGTTTTCCTCATCAAGGAAAGGTTGTTATAGTTGACCAACTTGCCTTCTTTAATTATGATACTCGTACTGGAAATGTGTCGTTTATAGCTAAAACTCCACCGGGTTACGAGAATGTTGGGGTTGGTCTTTTAAAAGACTCTTCGTTAATGGGTACGTTCCCTCTTCCTCCGCCCAATGTTCCACACCCGTCCGTTGCTTCTATCAATATGATCTCCATTTTGCCTCACGAACTTCCTGTGTCTTTCGACCCTTGGATAGTCCCTGACCCTGGAGATCACACTCGTTTCAGCGACGTCATGCCATTAAGTCTGGTCGAGTCTTCTTATCACGCCATTCAATCGGCAACACCCACTACACTCTATCTTGCTGAGTTGTCTCCCGATCCTTTTCATGTTATCTTTCCCATTGATGATATGATCATGTCCGTCATGGCAGATACCCCTTGGGATGATGGGCATCATCATTCCATACTCTTTCTGGAACAACACACTCTAGAGAACTACCAATGGGTTTCCACTTCGTCGACCATTGTTGTCATATTGACTGTTCCCGGATCTACACATGATGTGTTTGTCGAAGGGAACCTCAGTAATATCTCTCCCATGATTCCCATTGACATTTCAGTTAAACCTGGGATAGTTGAAAATGTTCACATTGGAGCTTCGTGTTCTCCCGAGGAAATCGTCACCTATACGTCTCTATTTAAAGAATTTTGTGACATCTTCGCCTGGAGTTATGAAGAGATGCCTGGTATCAACCCTGCTATTGTTGTACATGAAATTAATACATACCCCAGAGCTAAACCAATCCGACAACGCCTTCATCCTGTCCATCCACGTAAAGCGACAACCATCAAACTCAAAGTTGAAAAACTTCTCAAAGCCGGTTTTATTTATCCCGTGGCTTTGACATAATGGGTTTCCAACCCTGTACCGATTGATAAGAAAGGTGGTAGTATACATGTTTGTGTTGAATATAAGGATATTAAAAATCTTGTCCCAAGGACAACTTTCCAACCCCTTTCGTCGAACAGATTGTTGATGACTGTGCCGGCATTGAAATCTTTTCTCTCATGGATGGATTCTCCGGCTATAATTAGATTAACATCGCTCCTGAGGACCAACATAAAACTGCTTTTATTTGTCCTTGGGGTACTTTCACCTATAGGAAACTTCCCTTCGGTCTTAAGAACGCGGGTGTGACATTTCAATGTGCTATGTCTTATGCGTTTCACAATATAAAGAATATCGTTCAACCTTATTTGGATGATTTTCCAGCTCACTCTTTACGCCGAGTCGATCACCCCACTCATCTCCGAGCAATTTTTGTTCGTTGTCGATTCTATCACATTCGTTTAAATCCTCATAAATGTGTTTTTTGCATAGAATCTGGCCGTCTTCTCGGTTTCATTGTTTCACTTCAAGGGATCCGGGTAGATCGTCTTAAGGTTGAGGCAATTCTCAACCTCCCTCCTCCTTCTACACCGCGTCAGTTACAAAGTTTGCAGGGAAAAGAAAACTTTCTTCATCGTTTCATTCCTAATTACGCTGAGATTACTCGTGGTTTTACACGGTTACTAAAGGAAGGTTAAGAGTTTGTCTGGGATACTGTTGCCAACAATACTTTTGAGGCTTTGAAGTTGTCCCTCACGAAAGCTCCACTTCTATTCCCTCCTGATTATAGTCGTGATTACTTTCTTTATATTGCTGCCTCGGAGTATACCATCGACATGTTTCTCATGCAAGAAGATGATGCACACGATGAACATGTTGTTTATTACTTGATTCGAAGTCTCACATCAACCTAAATCAATTATCAACATGTAGAAAAACTGGCTTTGGCTGTCGTTCAAGCCGTTCAACGCTTTCGGCATTATATTCTCTCCAGGAAAACTACAGTGATTTCACATTGTAACCCTATGCAACATATTTTGACACATCAATTGCTAGGGGGCAAGTACTCCAAATGGATTGTCATACTCCAGGAGTTCTACTTGGAATTCGATCATGCCACGTCTAAGAAATCCTTAGTTTTTGCTGAGTTAATATGTGATTTTCCCCACTCTGCAATGGAAAATGTAGCAGTGGATTCATTACCTGATGAATCACTTTTCCTTATCAACACTGATGATATTTGGTATGGAGATATCATTATATATCTCCAGACCCAAACTTTTTGACCTGCTTTGTCTAGTACTGAATGATGTCATGTCCATTATCAAGCTTGTCAGTACATTATCCTTGGAGATACTCTTTACCGTTGAGGAATTGACTTTGTTTTTCGACATTGTTTGACTTTTGCTGAAGCCGAGAAAGATCTGAATGACTGCCATTCTGGGGCATGTGGTGGTCATATGTCTGGGTATGCTACTGCCCAGAAGATCTTGTGAGAAGGATATTTTTGGCCTTCCTTGTTCAATGACTGCATTACTGTTGTTCAAAAGTGCCATGCCTGCAGACCTACAATCAGAAAATTCGATCGCATCCTACTCCCCTTCATCCTGTGGTCTCAGTTGGTCCTTTTGCAAAATGGGGCATTGATTTTATGACATGTCACCCTCACTCGGCCGGGGGGCATGGTTACATCATCGTAGCTATTGATTATTTCACAAAATGGGTCGAGGCGATGCCGACATTCGATAATACTGGAAAGACTGCAGCGTTATTTCTTTTCAAACATGTCATAGCTCGTTTCGATGTTCCTCAAGATATCGTTACCGATCACGGTAGTCATTTCAGGGATTTTATGATGTCTGAACTTACGGAAAAGTTGGGTCTTCATCATGATAACTAAACCCCTTATTATCCGCAAGCTAATGGGAAGGTTGAAGCAATCAACAAAGTTATTATAACTATGCTTCGACGGATGATAGGAATCCATAAAAATAGCTGGCACATGATGTTGTTTTCGGCATTGTGGGCATATCGGACATCTGTTAAATCCTCTACGGGGTTTACACCCTTTCGATTAGTCTATGGCATGGAAGCCATTCTTCCAATAGAATGTGAGATACCTTATTTGAAGCTAGCTTTCGAACTCTTACCCAATACTTCCGCTGAAGAAGAACGTCTATTGTATCTGATACGATTAGACGAGACCTGACGTGATGCCACTCTAGTAATAGAAGCCCAAAACAAACACATCAAGGCACAGTATGACAAACATGTCAAGCCTCGCATTTTCTCTGAAGGTGTTCTTGTTCTTCTTTATGAACAGGATAAAAGTGTTTTAGGAGCCGGGAAATTCTAACCTATGTGGTGTGGTCCTTACATTGTTCGCCGAGTATTGGAAAAAGGAGCATATGAGCTGGTTGATTACGATGGTATACCTTTGAGTGAACCCAGGAATGGGTTGTACTTGAAGAAGTATTATGCATAAGTCATTTGTGCACAAGTACCTATATTTTATGTATCATACTTTGTGTGTGTTACTTTAGTTTGTTTTTTACGTTATCTAGTCTCTGCCCTTACATAAAGTTGTGTTTGATTGCCAGATGTCAGAGTATTCACTACCTTATATTGGCTTCGTTGATGGTACTAGACGTAGTACTCAAAAATTAGCTTCAGCTGCATGGGCTATCTATGCCCCAACAAACAAACTTGTATCTTTATGAGGTGTATGTCTTGGCTGAGCAACCAACAACATCGCAGAGTATAGCGCCGTTATTGAATTATTGGTTGAAGCTATCTCTCTCGAAATTCGTCATTTGGTTGTGTGACTTGACTCACAGCTTGTAGTACTACAGCTAAGTAACGTCTACTCTATTTGAAGTCCTACTTTGTTAAGGGTATATTTGCGAATTTGCCTCTTGGAACGATATTTTGATTGCATTGAATATCAGCATATTCCTAGACGTCTTAATACATTAACAGATGCTTTAGCTAATTATGTATTGGACAAACATTTGAACCATTTATAAATCAAACACATTACAATTCGCACAATGTAAAGTAAACTGGTAGAAGCTGTCTGTATATATATAACGATCAAAAAGAGTTTGTTTGTACAAAATATTTGTCCGAAGACCAAACTATCAAAAAATGAAGCTTATAGCTTCTACATAGTGACGTCAAGGATGACGTTCACGGTAACACACAACTTCCCTAGCAACTCTGCGGAGCAGTTGACCCATAGCGACTAATACCCCTACAGTATGGCACTGATCGCATCGTGGAATCTCTTCCAGAGTCATATCTAGAATGTCTGCTGTTAGGCCTTCTAAGTTCTGTTCCACCACCTAGTAATCTTCGGCATACTGTGGTATTACTGCTGCTACTTCTCCTCGTTGCTGGATAGGAGAGGTGCCAGGAGGTCTATATGGTCCAACATCTGTGTTATAAACAAATATTTGGTGTTAGTCTTTAGATAAATTTATAAAACAAAAATATTTAAATATGATTAAAAATTCAAAACATTTAAAAAGAAAATTTGTGTACTTCTTACCGAGGTCTCCCCACTGAGCGTCCTTAGGTAGTTCTAGGTCCGGATCTCCTCGGAAATCCAACCTGGCATATGCATAGTCATCGATCATCAACATCTGGTTTTGCAACCAGTCAAAGAAAATATCGTCATATTTGACGATTGGTCCTGCCACGTGTCGGGCCATGAGCTGACACCATCGTAACATCCTCGGATCTCTAGGACCTGGAAAGTTCCACTCAACCTGAAGTCTAAATACAGGGACCCTCTCTAGGAAGAAGGACACTAACAAATATCCATAACCAAATTGTTTCAGTTCTCCCCGCCTGCACTTGGTTAGTTTCCTTTTGATACTGCGTAACACTGCATCGGCCCAGTTAAAAACTCGGGGCTTAGTACACTCGATGGCGTACTGGAAGTAGCTCTGCAATGCCATGTGGGGATTCTAAATTCCTACCATTCGAGAAATAGTAAAGATAATAGTGCGGAGAGTCAGGTCAGTTACTCCTCAAATTGCTACTTTCCCTTTTTTTCTTTCGGCCTCAGGTACGCAGTATTGATTGCAATATTCACTCATTTTTAAACCGCCACCTCTGCTTTCGTTCAGACTGACATAGGACCCACGCCTGGATAATCCGGTCAAGAAATATATGTCCTCGATGTCAATGGCTAATGTATGAGCTCCTACATTGAAAACTTGTTGGTCCGGATCCCACATACGGACTAGATATTCCAGCAATCGGACTTGGGCTCTCATGCCCGGGATGCAGAAGTATTTTAAGAGACCACAATCTCTTAGTGAAGCTATGGTGGGAGGATGATTTTTGGCATTTGAGTTATCCTCCTCATGTTCTCGTTCTCGCCACTCAAGCACCATGTTTGTGGATATTTACCTGCATAAGAAGCATATAAAGAATATTAATAATTTTATTCATGATGCAAATCTTTTTCATTGGCTAAACTTTGAAAAAAAATTGAGTTCTGCGTTGCTCGCAGGTGACTTATTATGCACAGTGCGAACACCTCGTAGGTGGCTTAAGGCCCACCTGCAAGAATGAGTCATTCTTGCAGGCCCCGTATGGGCCACCTGTGAGAATGCCTCCACGGATATATGGTCCAAAAAATGACTTAAAACAAAATTTTTAACCAATGAAATCTAAATTTTAAACCATGAAAAGATCAAGAATGAAGAACTTACCAAAATGCTGCTGACTGCTCGTCAAATGATCTCCCATAGCTCCTGGAACTTGCCGCCGAATTCAGAGGGTAAAATGAGGGTTTTTGGAATTCAATGGTAAAAATGTGAAATGATATGGTGAAATTAGTTCTTTACTCATTTTAATTACTTTTTACTATGTCAATTTTTGGTTTTTATGTTTATTTATTATTTAAACCTAATAACTAATGTGAAAATGAGTGTAATGACTTGCAGGTATGAAACATGAATGATTATGGACAGATTTTTTCTCCGTTGTGGTATGATTTTGATTGTTTTTTGTGGTTTTTACATAAAACCTCGAGCGCCTTTTTGTCCATTCTTGCGCTCGTGAAAAACATAAGAACGTGTTCAAGCATCGTGTTATCACTTTTTCGGGCTCGCAGAGTTTATACAAAAAAGGAATCCCCCTGGATTTTTCTTTAAGCTCTTTTCAGACTCTCTAAACATGAAAAGATCGTCGAGCGACCTTGCTATTTTCATGCTCGATAAAGTATTTGAAGTATGTGTCTTTCGAGCGATAGTTTAACCCTTTTTCAGTCTCGTTGGACTACTGTACGAAAATGGAACTGAGAGAGTTCTCTTTTAAGTGTTTTTCCAAACTCTATAATCTTGAAAAACCTTTGAGTTTTCTATCTATGGACTGGTTAAACAAGCATTGATAGACCTGTGATGGGACCGAACCATTCCTTCTTAGGGTTTGTTAAAAATACTCCGAGGGACTCGTCCGAAGGATGAACTTATATTAACAAGCATATGTGATCCTCTTCAAGCTTGCGTAAAAATAAAGAGGTACTTGCCA
>JZKD02S2411955.1:1893803-1908110 GCA_000966675.3 Picea glauca
ATATTTTCACTAAGCCTCTTGGAAAGATTAAGTTTGAACTATTTAGGGAGATGTTAGGTGTAGAAGTCAATCCATTCTCCATTAAGGGGGAGACTTGGAAATAATGGAGAAAGCATCAGTTGCAAGCGCCAATTGTAAGCGCCAGTTATAAGCTTCAGTTGTGAAAGTCAGTTGTAGGCGTGTTAAGAATTAGTTCTTAGTTAAGATTTTATTTGTCTTTGGTTTGCATGTAGCCGACTCAGGAGAGTCTTTTCTTATATAAAGATGTAATCTGTCTTCATTAAATAATACAGAAGTGAGCGTAGCCTCACCATGTTTGTTTGCATGGTTTATTTTATCTAACCTACATCTTTAGTGCAAGGAATTGACTTCACTCACCTTCAATTGGGACAAGATGTTTGAAATTCTACATCGAATAGGGTTGATTATTCATTCAATGCAGTTATAGGTTTTCAAGAGGTGGCTAAAATCCATAATATGGATAATTGGAATTTGATGAGACAAATAATTCATATACCAATAAATCTTTAAATCAACTGTCAAAAAAACTTTTCAAAATTAAAATCTATATTTTTAATTTGCTTTATTGAAATGAAATAAAAGAACAAAATAAAGGAACAACTACATGCAAGACACCAATTCCACACATTGTAACAAACCAGAGAGTCTCAAAATGCAGATCACATATTTCTATAGCCATTCCTATCCACAATTGTAAAAAAGACAAAATACTTGCAGAGGAAAGGAATAAAAAAATAATCGCAAAAGAACAAAATAATAGAAAAAGAATAATAAAATAATCGCAAATGAACAAAATACTTGAAGAAGAAAAGAATAATAAAAAAATTGCAAAAGACTGGAATATAAAATCGATATTGCAAGGATTTTTGTACACTCTAAAAGAACTATAAAAGATAACAAGAACAGGGAGTTTCATTTATAACAATAATTCATTCGATGAAAGATTTTTAGTTCACAAATTTATATTTAACTATTAAATATAAAAAATTTATACAAAAATTTAAATAATGGAATCCCAACCCTATGGCATAAATCACTAGCAACCAAAATACTATACCAGCATTCAATTTCTTCATCATTTTCCACTACCCAACAATCATATCAATTAAAAAAAAAGCTAACAAATACAAAATTAAAATGCTATGGAACTCACAGAAAACCAGTGCTCCAAAGCACTATAAACTATAATCCTCAAATGGAAACATGGCCAAAATAACTGCTATATATAGGGATCTTATGGGAACCTACCTGCTGCTATTAAACTTACAGAAAACATGGGTTCCAAAGGCCTAAAAAGAAAAACTATAATCCTTACATGGAACCTGCTTGCGGTATCTGATGTATGCAGGTGTCTTATGTTCCATAGCAAGAAAAACATAGAATGATGAGTTACAACTTGTTGCAACTACGAGTGGTTTAAAACATAAATACATCAGTGACAGAAATTATTAGTTTTAACATTCGTACATGTCCAAGAAGAAAACCTCAAATTGTTGCAGTATGCAGGTGTTTATGAATCACAAGATCAAAGTCAATACCTTAAAATACCAACGGTGATTGATGTGACCTACAAGTCCAAGTGGAGATACAAGCATATCCCTAAATGAATACACTCACGTGATTCTGAGAACAAAGCCTAAAAATTTTGTAAATCAAATACAAAGCAAGCCACCAATGATGCAACTGCTCTTATATTCTGTGAACAAAGCCTAAAATTCCTTTAAATTAAATACAAAGCAAGTCACTAGCGATGGTACTACTCTTATAAACATACATAAAGGAGAGGTAGGTCTACATACGTAGAGATGAACGTCTAGTAAATCCTCGATTCTCTCGGCTTCCTTTTGTAAAAATTAAACTAAACTGTCCATTCTTGTGGCATCTTGGCCAATGTAAGTTTCCTCCTTCCCTTAACCAATGTAAGTTTCATCCTTCCCTGGTAGTTCCCTTCATGATAAGTTGAGTCCCCTTCATGAGAAAATGGTAAAATAATTCTTCCTATAGAACCATGAAGCGTCGCTTTCTGAAAAAACATGCCTAGTGCAAAACCAGAGTTAATGCATACAAAGAAAAACATCACTCTATACTAGAGTTAATGCATACATGGAAAAACATCACTCTATTTATTGTACTTTTTCGCTCTTGCACTCTGTTTTTCATTGGGATTTCTTTCATCTTCATTAATATCATCATCACCCCCTTCTTCAGAATCAGGGAAACCGAGACAAGCTGCATCCTTTTCCCAGTCAATATTCTCTACCTCACGTTTTAAGATTCCTTCTTCTTCATCAACATTATTTTATTCGCCCACTATTAGAACCACATGAAGGACAAGAAATCCCTAAAGCCCTACTCTTCAACTTGACGAAATCCTGAACAGAAGCCAGTATCCTTTGCAATTGGTCCTCTTCAGAATCAAGTTCTTTTGTTTCACAGACCCTATTTCTCCAGAATCACTGCTCTTCTCTTTTTGGATCCCTAATCTTGCCAGATAGGAATCAAAACCCCTAAATTCCCTATGGCATGGCCAAACCTTGATTTTTATCTAATTATAATTCCTTCGGCATTTGAAGGCGTTTTCAACACCGCCAATGTGAATGCAAGTTGTTACCCTAAATTTTTCTCTTCTTCATCAACCAAAACCCTAGATTTTCTCCCAATTCCTTAGTTTTCTCTCACGCCTCAAACAAAATATTTTTGAGAGTTAAAAAACAATAAAAAAGAAAGTTGGCACATTTATAAGACTAAGCAATGTAAATCTTAGAAACAATTGAAACCTAAAAACAAGGAAATAAAAGTTATTTGATACATCCTGAAACTTCAATTTAAAACAAAATGCATTGAAACCTAAAAAGAAGGAAATAAAATTTATTTGATACATCCTGAAACTTCAATTTAAAACAAAATGCATTGAAACCTAAAAAGAAGAAAATAAAAGTTATTTGATACATCCTGAAATTTCAATTTAAATCAAAATGCTAGCAACCGAGCTGCAATGAAATTCCAATGTTGAAACACAATACAAGCAACCCACATAAAATGAAATTGATGTTATTTAGCAAATATAAATGAATCAATATTGTTGGCACTACTATTAGGTTTTCTCTTTGACACACAGATTATACTAACGGGTTTTCTCATAGATGTTATAATAAATTGAATATAATTAAATGTTCAAAAAATCTAAATAAAAGTTAAATATGATAAACACTTACACTTGTTTGGATCCTAATCCTAATATCCCAAATGTAGTAGATAGCTTTAATTGATTTGACCCTAGTGACAACAATTTCCACTCTAAAATTGAGAAACACTACCATTACTTCTACACACATTTGGAGCTAATAAGCCAAGAAATTGTATAGTTAACATGTGGCAATTGGAATCAATTGAAAACCGATTCAGTGGTGATTACATTACCTGGAGGTTTAGGCTCCATGAGTACTTTTGGGATTCTTCGTTTCAACCTCCAGAAAATAATTTGTTGAAGAAGATGGGTCAGAGGCATAAGGTTGCATGCGTGTCATCAGTGGATCAACGGGGAATGGAAATGGACATGGAGTGGGAATTGTTGAAGAAGATGGGTCTGAGTCAGAGAGTTGCATAGCTACCATTGGTGAATCAATAGGGAATGGAAATGGAGGAGTGATAATGTTGGCGTCTCCTTCTAACATTGGATCACTTTACTCATCTAAGGACGATGAGATGCATTGAACTGTATGCACCACAGTCCAACTAAACTTAACCTTTTTGTGATACCTTGCTCTTCCTCTGACATGTTTGCTTTTCTCAAATTCTCAAACTGACCCTTCTCCACTTGCTTGAAAGCCCACTCTGGATAGAAAAATTGGCTTGATCTACTCTCTTTATTGTGAAAATCAATGTTCTGTCTAACCCCACCATCTCCATGAGCAACATACCATAGCGATAAACATCAGATCTATCAGGGACAACTCCATACAACCTAGACCACATCTCTGGGGTAGAGTAACCTAGTGTTTCTCTATTAGCAATAGAGATGTGGCTTTCCTCTCTATCTGTTATTTTCGCTAGACCAAAATCTGCAACTTTCGGTAAGAAATTGGCATCAAAAGGAACATTGTGAGGCTTTATATCAAAATGTAAGATGCGATTTCTGCACTCATCATGCAGGTATGCAGTATCATGAGTTGTGCCAAGTGCGATTGAATATAGTTGTTTCCAATCCAGTTCATCATGACAGCCTCCATGGATATATCTTTCAAGGGAACCATTCTCCATGTATTCATACACCAAAGCTTTTATTGATCCCTGGGAACAATAACCTAAGAGGCGCACTAGATTAACATGACAGGTAGTCCCCACTATTTCCACTTCCGTTATAAATTGTTGTTCACTTTGTTTGGATTCATCCAAAATCTTCACAGCTATTCCACGTCCAGTGGGAAGATGTCTTTTATAAACTGTTCCAAAACCTCCTTTACCAAGATTTTCTGCCAAGTTGTTTGTGTAAGTCATAATCTGAGCATAAGAATATCTGGTGGGAACTTGTGAGCAATAATAATTCAAAAAAATCTCAACCGAGGGAGTTCTTGAGTCGACGGGGTCGATAAATGATAGAATTCTCCGCTCCTCGGTGGAAGTTCTTATAAAACAAAATTGCCTACATACCACTATGCATGAAATGAATACCATGCTAAAGAGTGCACATACTCCAAAAAATATCTCTAGAAATAATGTTGAAAAATTAGAGAATAAAAGATAAGAGTGAGAAACGAATGGATCTATTTTAAAGATAAGAAATTTACCTGCCATTACTCCTATAGATAGGATATGACCTACAGTGTGAGGTCCTGCAGGGAAACAAAATGGAAGCAGTGGAGTAAGATAATGAAACGTACATGGAAGCAGTGGAGTAAGATAATAAAACAAGTTTTGGAAATCCTCACCTTGAGAGCAATTACCTTTGTAAAAACCATGACGGCAAATGCAAGAATTGTTAAATATAATGTAACCTCAATAGGCTGACTGTACACTGCTAGCTGTCCTGGCCAGTTGTACTTTATTTTCTTGATTTGCTTGAGCCTATTTAGCTCATTTATTTTCCTTTGCATTAGGAACTTCTTCATTAACTCTTCTCATTTTACTTTTCTTCTTACATTCTCAATATACGTAATACAGTTTTTTGTTCTGTTCTTTCTCTCTGCATTTCTTGCTTCATAATTTATCATGGTATTAGAGCATCAGTAGTAAGCCTCTTCACACAAGATGGAGAGCAACACGATCTTCACAGCATAGAGCTTACATGGATCACGAGAGCACGGGACACAGACTTTTCACAAGGATTGGAGAGTTGTCCGTCATACTCTCAAAAGATCAGTGTAGGAAGCTCGCCAAGGAAGAAAAGTGCTATATCCTCAAAATATCAGGGAAGCAGAGACTACAGAAGGTGAAACTATAAAGATTCGTGAAAAATTTACAGACTCGTCAAATATTTTTGAAAGATTCTTGCAGAATACAGAATTGTTTAAAGAAATTCAGGAATTCTCTCAAATCCGTCAAAGATTTTTGCAGAGAACAGAAAGCTTCAAAGAATTCGTGAAATTCTTTCAAATCTGTGAAAGATTCATGAATTTTTCTTTCGTAGGAGAAAATTCTTGCAGAGGCAGCAAAGAACATGTCAAAGGAGCAAAGGACAACATCTACAACCCAAAGATTGATCTTGCGAATAGATATGAGACGCAAGTTCAGTTAAACAAGGACGAGGAGAGCACAGAAAAGGAAAAAGATCCTTTAGCCATTAGATTTCATGCAAAGGACCGACAACCGTCAGATCCGTGAGAAAGTGCATGAGGTTTAGTCCTATGGAGTGCACAGAAGAACTGCAAATTCGCGAAATTCAAAAATCAAGGTCGAATTTTGGCATTTCAGAGTTTGAAGGAACAGAGCGTCAAAGGATCGAGGAGTTGTTGCATCGTGAAATCCTGGTCCACGAAATCCTGAAAGGATCTGAGTCGTCGGATCAGGGGAGGCTCACAGTCGTTGATCTCCCGCAGGATTAGCATTTCGATATTTCAGAATTTACGACTTGGAGCAGCAAGGGGTCGTGGAGTCACTGCCTTGCAATGTCCCAGTCTGCGAAATCTTGAAGGACTCTAGACATTTGGATCTGGAGTGTGGTGGCCTCAAAGCCACTGGATCAAAGAAAAGGAAGAAAGATCTAAACCATTAGATCTAGCACCAAAGTCCGTAAGCCATCGGATATAAGAAAGGTGTGCGAGGTTTAAACCTCCTCTCAGCAGAAGGAAGTGGATTCTTTCGACTTCGCAACCCACAAAATCCCAAAATGATCGTGAGTGTCCATCTCAGATGACAGGTGGCACCAGATCTAAGTGCCATCACATTTCGACATTTCGGAGTTCGTGGTTTGAAGAACTTCGTGGCGAGAGTTCAAAAATCCCAAAATCACGATTTGCGAAATCCAGAAACAATTGTGGACCATCCATCTGAGAGGACAAGTGGCAACAGATCCAAGTGCCATCACATTTTGGCATTTCGGAGTTCATGGTTTGAATAAATTCGTGACGGGAGTTCAAAAATCCCAAAATCACGATTCGGGAAATCCCGAAACAATCATGGACCATCCATCTTAGAGGATAGGTGGCAGCAGATCCAAGCGCCATCACATTTTGACATTTTGGAGTTTGTGGTTTTGAAAACTCTGTGACAAGAGTTCTAAACTCACAAAATCCCGAAAGGATCTACACCGTCAGATCATAGGCAAATCTGGACCGTTGAATTGTCCAAAGGGATATTTTTGGAGTTTCGGCATACCGGGGATCCTGTAGACAGAGGACTGCGCCACTTCTCATCGTGAAATCTCGAAATGCGAAATCGCTAAAAGACATTCGAGAAGGAAAGGCGCCAAGATATTTTAGAATTCTACATTTCGGCATTTCGGCCATCTAGGAGACAAGAACCGGTGAAGGCATCACTATTCTTCGAATTGTGAAAAGCTGGTAGTGCTTGAACATTTAGGCGTGTGGTCACATTAGACGGAGGTTAAGGGCCAATCCAAGGTTGTTAAGCTCTCTTCGACGTTTCGATGACTAGAAGTT
Organism: Picea glauca; assembly: GCA_000966675.3. Lineage (NCBI taxonomy): Eukaryota > Viridiplantae > Streptophyta > Pinopsida > Pinales > Pinaceae > Picea > Picea glauca. The sequence goes on from JZKD02S2411955.1 coordinate 1,900,922, forward strand.
GGAGAGACAAGAGTTTGAAGGACTCGCATACAGTAGTCCCAAATTCCCAAAGGAAGAAATTCCGAAGTCACTGCAAATTACTCGCAAGAGACAGGTAAATACAAATTTTTTCACAACATGTTTTTTCTATTTTGCTAAATTCTTTAAAGATGGCAACATCTAGCAATTTAGGACCAACTCAGGGTCTGATTCTTCTTGGAAAGAACTATGAGTTCTGGTCTCTTCGAATGAGATCTTTCTTGCAAGCACAAGAGTACTGGGATCCAGTGGATCTTGGTTATGTGGAACCAGATCTAGCAGACCTTACCACCATGACAAACCAACAGTGAATTTCTCAGGCCACTCAGAGAAACAGAGAGAATAAAGCCAAATTTTGGATTCAAAATTCTGTGGATGACTCGATTTTCTCAAAAATGACAGGTGTTGGTACTTCAAAACAGGCCTGGGACATCCTTAAATCAGCCTACCAAGGAAATGACAGGGTCAAAATAGTTAAACTGCAAACCTTGAGGATGTAATTCGAGACTCTAAGAATGACAGAGTCTGAAAATGTGGATTAGTTCATGACCAGAGTCATGGGCATTGTGAACCAGATCAGATTGATTGGTGAATCCATCCCTGATCAACTCATTGTTTAGAAAGTCCTCAGAATTCTACCAAAGAAATTCGAAATGGTTGTAACAACAATCCTTGAATCCAAGGATCTATCACGTTTTTCAACAAATGAACTAATTGGTTATTTGGTGACACGTGAGACTAGACTGCATCTCATAGATGGGTCAATCTCCAATGCTTTCAAAACACAATTCTCCTTCAGAAGAGGGAGAGTCAGAGGAAGAAGCAGAGGTCACCAAGGACGAGGGACCACTCCATCTCATCAACCCCCAATTGGAGGCAACAGACAATAGAATCAAAATCAAAATTTCCAAGGTCACAGACAACAAAATCAGAATCATAGTTTTCAACCTCAAAGAGGCAGAGGGAGAAGATCAAATGACAAATCAAGCATACAATGCTATTACTGCAAAAAGTATGGGCACTATGAATCTGAGTGCAAGAAGAAGCAAGCAGATTAACTCTGAGGCAAAGTACATGTGTCAAATCATACGGGAGAAACCTCAGGAGGTATGTTTCTCTCATGCCACAAAACTGGAGAACAACCTAAAGATCTCTGGTTGTTGGATAGTGGATGCATCAATCACATGACAGGTAACAAAGATTTACTTTCATGCATTGATTCTTCAATCTCATCTGATATTACACTTGGAAATGATTCCTCAGTCAAGGTTCAAGGAAAAGGAATTGTTCCTATTCTTACTAAACAAAATGTAAAGAAGGACATAAACAATGTCTATCATGTTTGAGATCTGAAACATAATCTGCTAAGCGTAGGATAGCTCATTGAACATGGCTATAAGGTACTTTTTGGGGGAGCATCCTGTAGGATATTTGATAACACCCCCAACAGAAAATTGATTTCTGAAATCCATATGACTCAGAATAGGATGTTTCCCCTTACACTCAGAACTACAAATTTGATTCAACCAAATGCACAAAGGGAAACCACCTTGAATGAAACTATGATTTGGCATACAAGATTTGGACATCTACCCTTTCAGAGTCTAAGTCTTCTTCAGAAGCACTCCATGGTCAAAGGTCTTCCTATATTCAAAGAGCCAAATACCCCATGTGAGTCTTGCATACTTGAAAAACATAAGAGAACTATTTTTCCACAATCCTCCTATCAAGCCAAACAACATCTCGAACTTGTTCACATTGACCTATGTGAACCAATGCAAATAGAGTCAATAGGTGGTAGCTTTTATTTTCTAACGTTTATTGATGATTTCGGAAAAAAAATACGGATCTATTTTCTCAGACACAAGTCTGAAACTTTTGCAAAATTCAAATAATTCAAGGCAGAAGCTGAAAAACAAAGCGGTAAATATATCAAAGAACTCAAGTCATATGGAGGAGGAGAATACAACTCCAATGAATTTGCAAATTTTTGCAAATCACAAGGCATTATCATGCAAACAATAGGCAGGTATACTCCACAACATAATGGAGTGGCTGAAAGGAAAAATCAGACCATAATGAACATGGAAAGAAGCCTACTCAAAGAGAAAAGTTTGTCAAATGCTTTTTGCGCCGAAGCAGTAACATTCTCAGTTTACCTCTTGAATAGATCTCCAACCACAAAATGAAAGTCCCTCAAGAAGCATGGAGTGGGACAAAGCTCAATGTAGTGCATCTAAGAACATTCGGATGCATCGCATACACTCACATTCCTTCCGAATTAAGGAAGAAACTTGATGAAAGAAGTGAGAAATGTATTTTCACTAGATATAGTGAAACATCTAAATCTTAAAGGCTTTACAGTCCAATCTCTAAGAAACTAATTTTTAGCAGAGATGTCAAATTTCTGGAAAATCAATTCTGGAATGTATCAGAAAATCAGCAAATGGACAGTCAAAATACTTTGTTACCCAGTGTTGAAAACATAGAAAATTCAGGACAACAAGTACCTCCACCCGTTCTTCCAAGATTGCAGGTACAAGGACGACCTGAAAATTCTTAGGATAACTCAACTTCTAGCAGAGACTCATCCTCTGAAATTCACAATCAGAGAACTCAAAGTTTGAGAGAAATCCATCAGCAATTGGATGACATTGAACAACACAATCTTTTTGTTTTAATGTCATGTCAACCTACATCTTTTAAAGAAGCCGCTAAGGAGCCACATTGGGTTCAAGCCATGAACCAAGAAATTGACTCCATTGAGAAGAACAAGACATGGGATCTTGTTGATTTGCCAAGTTACAAGAAGAGTATTGGTGTCAAGTGGGTTTATAAAACTAAACTCAATGAAAAAGGGCAAATTGAAAAACACAGGGCAAGACTTGTTGCCAAAGGATTTGCACAACAACCTGGTACTGACTATGGTGAAACCTTTTCTCTAGTAGAAAGATTAGACACTGTCAGAACTCTATTGGCCATAGTAGCCCAACATAAATGGCAAGTATACCATATGGATGTCAAGTAAGCATTCCTGAATGGTTTTTTAGAAGAAGAAGTTTATGTCGATCAACCACCTAGATTTGAAGTCCAAGAGCAGCCAACCAAAGTATATTGGTTGAAGAAAGCCTTGTATGGATTAAAGCAAGCTCCAAGAGCTTGGTACAATAGAATTGACACTTATCTGATCAAAAGTGGTTTCAGCAGAAGCCAAAATGAGCCAACTCTTTACACCAAAACTGATCAGCACAGTAAAATTTTGATTGTATGTTTATATGTTGATGACATGATATATACTGGAAATCTTGAGTTAACCAATTTTAAACATGCCATGCAATCTGAGTTTGAGATGATAGATCTTGGCGTAATAAAGTATTTTTTAGGGATTGAGGTTGATCAATCAACCAGAGGCATTTTTGTCTGTCAGAAAAAATATGCAGCAGACATCATCAAAAGATTTTGCATGGAAGAATGCAATCCAACAGAAACCCTATACACCTAGGCACAAAATTGAGCAAGAAAGATGAAGGCCCTATAGTGGACCCTACCCTATACAAAAGTTTAGTAAGTAGTTTGTTGTATCTTACAGAAACTAGGCCTGGTATTATGTATGCAACCAACCTTGTTTCCAGATTCATGGAATCCCCCAAAGATTCTCACTGGAAAATGGCGAAACAAATTCTGAGATATTTAGCAGGAACTCTCAATTTTGTCTTATCGTACAATAAATCTGATAATAATCAACTTTCTGGTTACACAGACAGTGATTTTGTAGGCATCCTAGATGAAAGGAAAAGCACCTCTGGATATGCTTTTCACCTGGGCATGAACCTTATCTCATGGGAATCAAAGAAGTAGCCAATTGTATCAATATCTTCTGCAGAGGTAGAGTATGTCGTTGCTACCTTAGCTTCTTGTCAAGCTGTGTGGCTTAGAAGAATATTGAAAGATATGTCACATATAGAAAAGGATCCAACTCCTATTTTCTATGACAATACTTCAACAATTGCTCTATCTAAAAATCATGTGTTTCACAAGAAAAACAAACACATTGACACTCACTTTCATTTCATATGCGAGCTAGTCAATAATGGTGATATTTCACTTCAATTATGTGGTTCTCGAGATTATCTCATAGACATCTTCACAAATCCACTGGGAAAATCTATTTTTTATTTTTAGCGACAACACTTAGGCATAATCAGTGCTGATGATTGTAACTGTTGAGTTTAAGAGGGAGTGTTAAATATAATGTAACCTCAACAGACTGATTGTACACTGCCAGCTGTCCTGGCCAGCTGTACTTTATTTTCTTGATTTGCTTGAGCCTATTTAGCTCAGCTATTTTCCTTTTCATTAGGAACTTCTTCATTAGCTCTTCTCATTGTACTTTTCTTCTTACATTCTCAATATACGTAATACAATTTTCTATTCCGTTCTTTCTCTTTGCATTTCTTGCTTCACAATTTATCAATAATCGCCATAATTAACTGTGTAACTAGAAATACCATTTTCGTCAGCATAGAATGTGCTAATACCATCTATGCTCCCATCTCTTTGATAGTAACATCTTCCTCCAGTGGCATTAAATGATTGACAAGAGTCGGGTATAGTCCATGTAATTTGGAATCCTCTTTTCTTCAATTGTTCCAAATTCTTATCACCGCTAATTTTGTACTTCTTGTCCGTTGGAACCACTTTAAATTAACTAGTGTTGCGATTGTTATAGAAGTCAGTGTTGGAACCACAAAAGTCAGAGGATGAATTATTATAGAAGAACAAGTGGCAGCCTGTTAGTCAAAATATGCGAACCAAACAAAACGATGAGTCTATGCTCACTTCTATATGATTCAATGAAGACGAATTACATCCTTATATAGGAAAAGACTCTACCAAGTCGGTTACATGCAAACCAAAGACAACTAGACTCTCAACTATGAACTGACTCTTAACACGCCTACAACTAACTCTTACAACTGAAGCTTATAACCGGTGCCTACAATTGACACTTACTCCATTATTTCCAAGTCTCCCTCTTAATGGAGAATGTGTTGACTTCTACACCTAACATCTCCCTAAACAACTCAAACTTGATCTTTCCAAGAAGATTAATGAAAATATCAACAACATTTTCACTAGTATTACAATACACAAGAGTTATTTCATTTGACTACAAGTTTTCTCTAACAGAATGATACTGAGCTTCAACATGCTTTGTCCTTGCATGAAAAATCAGATTCTTCGCAATATTGATTGAACTTTGATTATCACATATGATCATCATAGGTTCCTTTCATTCTTCTCCAACATCTTGAAGAAGTCTTCTTAACTAAACAACTTCACAAGTTGCTACACACAAGGCTTCATATTCAGCTTCAGTAGAAGACAAAGATACAGTAGGTTGTTTTTTACTGCTCCATGAAACAACCCCGGATCCAATGTTGAACGCATATCTAGTGGTTGATCTTTGATCATCTAGATTGTCAGCCCAATCAAAATATGAATAACCTGTAAACTCAACATCAGATGCATCAATATATTTAATACCATAATCAAGTGTACCTTTTAGATACCTGAGTACTGCCTTTGCTGCATTCCAATGGATTTCATGAGGTTTCGCCATAAACTAATTTAACACACTCACATAATATGAAATATCAGATCTGGTTGTGGTCAGATATTTCAGACTACCCACCATCTGTCTATACATAGTTCCATTCACCTCCTTCAAACCATCATCACAAGAAAGTTTCACATTTTGCTGCATGGGAATAGTAGAAGACTTGCACTGATCCATTTTAAATCTCTTAAGTATTTCTCTGATATACTTACTCTAACAAACAAAAGTTTGGCTTGCATTTCTCCAAAATTCAAGACCTAGGCAGTAATGTAACTCACCAAGATCTTTCATTTCAAATACCTTTGATAACTGCTCCTTGATTTCATCAATTAACTTCTCTGCATTTCCTGTAATTATTAAATCATTAACATATAATGAAATCAATACTATATACCCATATTCATCAAATTTGGTATACAAATTTGGATCACTTTTGCTCCTCATAAAACCTTGTTGAAGAATGAAAGAGTCTATCTTCTCATACCATGACCTAGGTGCTTGTTTTAGTCCATACAATGCTTTCTTTAACTTACACACTAAGGGTTCTTGCCCATTTTCAACAAACCATTTAGGTTGAGTAAGGTAAACCTCTTCCTTTAACTCACCATTCAAAAATGCAGATTTAACATCTAATTGATGCAGCTTCCAATGATACTTTGTAGCTAAAGCAATTAACATTCTCATAGTATTCAATTTAGCTACTGGTGCAAATGTTTCAGCATAATCAATACCTTATGTTTGTGAATACCCCTTTGCCACCAGTCTAGCCTTGTATTTATCTATACTACCATCTAATTTAAACTTGGGTTTGTATATCCATTTGCATCCAATGGGATTCTTATGTTTAGGCAATTCAGTCAATTCCCAAGTATTGTTTTTCATTATAGATTCATATTCTTCCTCCATTGCATTTTGCCATTCATCATGTTCATTAGCTTCATAAAAAATCATGGGTTCTATGACATTTGAAATGCTACTCATTAGGGCATAGTCTTTATACCTCTTAGGAAGCCAAATCTGTCTTGAATATCTTCTCAACTAATTATCTTCCTCCCCACTTTGTGAAGATCTGTCTTCACCTCTAGGTGAACTGTGACTACTTGAATTCTTCATATCATTGAGTCCTTCTTGCTATTGTTGTTGTTGTTTCTATCGTTGCGGTGATGGATGTTGTTGTGGTGGTTTTTGCTACTCTTCTTTAACTCCTTCATCAAGAAGCTTCTACCATTCCTCATGATTGTTGTCTTCATGATTTCCTGCTTCCTACTCATGGAAAAGTACATCTCTACTTGAAAATACTTTGTGAGTAGTAGGATCAAAAAATTTGTGTGCTTTAAATTCAGAACAGTACCCAATGAAAATACATTTAATGGATTTTGTTAGAAAAACAGGACCGCGGAGAAATAAAATAAAACAAATGCAGAAAAAAAACACAAAAGACACACAATACAAGAGAGACACAGATTTATGTGGTTCACCCAATGTGGGCTACGTCCACCAGAGAAATTGCCAGGTCCTTCCTTTATTATTATCCAGCAAATGAAGGGATAC
>JZKD02S2411955.1:1927166-1953792 GCA_000966675.3 Picea glauca
CTTCCTTTATTATTATCCAGCAAATGAAGGGATACAACCTACAACAAAACCCGCTGTAACTTCCTCTTCTTTCTCTCACAGTCTCCTCTCTCAGAATATAATATTCACCATCAATCATAGCCGCAATACATTTCCCTCATAAAAGAGGGTTGCCTTCTAGGGCAAAAACCCTAACATAATATCTACCGTTAGATCTGCGACCTTATAATGAACGGTCCAGATTTACAATAAAATTACAATATACTTTTATAAGGCAATTTTTGCTTCGGGGGCTTCACCCCCGAACCCCCACTGGGGGCCTACTTGCCCCCAGATCCCCCAGCCGAGGGGATGGACCCCGCAGAGGGGGTACCCCCCCTCTGCACTCCCCCGTGTGGAAGAATGTACATACTTCTAGAGTGTAAATACTTCATGGGGTATAAACACGGCTGAAATCAAGGACCTCTGAATCAGGAAGATAATCAGGCTCCACAACCAACAACTTTAGCATCCAATTTCCTCCTACTCTCCTTTGGAATATGAGAAAAAGCCTTACACCCAAATAATTTCAATTTATGAACTACAGGTTTGGAACCATTCAAGGCTTCAAAAGGAGTAACATTATCAAGACACCTTGTTGGACTTCTATTCTTTAAATAAACTGCAGTATTTATGGCTTCAACCCAAAATGCATTTGAGAGATTCTTACCTTTAATCATACTGCGTGCACACTCTACGAGAGTTATTTTTTTCCTTTCAGTGACTTCATTTTGTTGTGGAGTGTGAGGTACTATAAATTGTTGTACTATTCCATTATCTTTGCAATATTTGTTGAAGTCCCCTGATTTATACTCTCCCCCTTGAACTGAACAGAGGATTTTGATGGATTTTCCTGTCTTCTTTTCCACCATGGTTCTGAATTTCTTAAAGTACTCGAAAACATCACTTTTTCATCTAAATAAGTAAACCTATGTGTATCTTGTGCAATCATCAATAAATAACAAAAAGTAAAATGCACCTCCTAAAGACCTAGTCTGCATAGGCTCACAAACATCAATATGCACAAAATCTAACACATCTCTCTTTTTCTTATCAGGATTTGAGGGGAATTCATCTATGTGCATCTTTCCTAATGCACATCCATCACAAGCAACCTTCTCATTCTTTAACATGGGAAGTCCTTCAACCATATTATTTTTCTGTAATAACAATAAATCAGGATGATTGATGTGTCCATACCTTTGATGCCAAAGAATCTCTGTTGGCATAGTTGCAGAAGTCAGTGCATGATGTGCTTTGCTGGTAACATCAAGTTTGTATAGACCTCCTGTTCTGACTCCTGTTGCAACAGTTTGGAAGTGGTTCAACAGATCCTTCACTATGCAATAATTCTTGAAGAATTCAACCTTCAAGTTTTGATCTGTAATGGTGGACACAAAGATCAAATTCTTCTTTATTCCTGGCACATACACCACATTGCGAATGTGATGAACAGTACCATTTGACAATGTCACAGGAATGTCTCCATATCCCTTGATCTGATGAGCATGATCATCTCCAAGATATATGCTGGCACCATTCTATGTTTCTTTAAATTTAGCATACCAATTTTTATTACAAGTCATATGTATTGATGCTCCGGAATCCACAAACCAGGCATCAGAATCATCTGTTTCAGTAGATAAAGCAGCGTTAGACACAAAAAACCTAATATCCCATGAGTCAAAATTCAGGGGTTCATCAATATCATCACTAGCAATAAATAATCTGAGATCTTGATTTGAAGATTTTTCTACATAATGACCTGAATTTGTTCTAGGTTTATTCCTAGCCTCATCACTTTTCTTCTTATGACAGTCTTTAACAATATGTCTAGGTCTACCACAATAAAAACAACCCTTTGACTCATTCCTATCAGATTGCATACCTTGATTTTGAGATTGTCTTCTCTGCGATGAACTGCCTCTCTGCCATGAACCACCTCTATGCCATGAACTGCCTCCTCTGCCTCTTACTCCTGATCTCCCTCTTGTAGATCTATTATTTGAACACAGTGCCAAATCTTTACTCTGAGGCTTCAGATGCCTGTGCCTCTCTTCCTCTTGCAGAAAAATTCCTGTCAGTTCTTCAAACGTAGGAGGTTTTTCCCTTGCTGCGAGACCTGTTATGAACATAAGATAATCTTCTAGCATACCATTTAAGGTAATAATGACTAGATCAGTGTTGGAAACATTTTCCCTTATATTTATTAGCTTGTCTTTCACCTCTTTAATACGACCTAAAAATGAACTAGCAGATTCATTTCCATCCATCTTAATGCCTAGCAATTTAGTTTTTAGGAACAAAATGCGATTTGTGTTGCCAGTTTCATACAATGCTTTAAGCGTTGTCCATGTTGCAGCAGAAGTTGTAGTTTCTCTAATATGTGGAATTATGCTATCTTTAACAGACATGCGCAAGAATACCTTTGCCTTGTTTTCGTGCTTCTCCCAATCTTGGATCTGTGTTATTGTCAAACCTGCAGCCGCATCGGGTTTCAGTTCAGTTCCCTTCGCAATGTTCCAGACACCATAGCCTTCCATGAACATCTGCATCTTGAATTTCCAGTTAATGAAATTTGAGCCATCTAACTTGTTGGCTTCGTTGAGGTAGGTCTCTGCCAGACGATTCGCCATTGATGCAAGATAGTATTTGCAAGTGAATCACCAAGAATATGCAACTTTATGTCACTCTGCCTTCAGATACCACCGATCTGTCTCAATATTGACTCTCAACTTTCTTAAGAGAGAAATTTAAAAACAAAAATCCTTAACAACACTTTATTATATAAAAATAATATATAAATTTCACATGCATCCACTTGAAATACACATATGCATAAACTTATAACTCCCTCTTCACCTTTTTATATAAAAGATATCCACTTTAAATAAATAAATAAAATCGCTTTTAAATAAGTTCCTCTTCACTTTTAAAAAGCTATCATAATAACTCCACTTTAAAAATTTTTATAACCCACGCTTATTCAAATGTTCCTAAAACTCCATGCATGCAAAAGATTTTCAAACTAAAAAAAAACCTCAAACTATAACCAATGGAGTCCTCGCTCCAATGCTCATGCAAATCGTGGATCAGACTTCTGTCAGTCCTCACGCTACATGCTCTTCCACGTGATTTCATCCAACGTATTTGCTCACGGATTATACCGCTGACGGATTTGCTCACGCTGAGGAAAGAACTCCCGATTTTTCCTTCAAACTCGTTCTTTCCAAAGAATTGACGGCGACGCTCCTTGGATCAGCAAAGGGGAGAATTATCCCTATCGTACAATTGAAGGGGGTGCGACGACGCTCTAGCGCTCCTTGAGGCATTCAACGAGAGCGCTGGTAATCAGAATTGAGCGTCGACGCTCTCTAACACTGTATAGGGGGGCGTTGGTGATCTCAGTTTTGATACCAAGTCACAATATGTGAACCAAATAGAACGGTGAGGTTATGCTCACTTTTATATGATTCAATGATAACGAATTACATCTTTATATAGCAAAATAATCTATCGAATCGGTTACATGTAAATTAAACACAATTAGACTCTCAACTATGAACTGATTCTTAACACAGGCCTACAACTGACTCTCACAACTGAAGCTTATAACTGGTGCTTACAACTAAAACTTACTCCATTATTTCCAAGTCGTTTTTCCCCAATCAAACCACATAAGGGTTTCGCTGATATCCTGACTTTGTTGTGTATAATTAAGAATTATTCCCTCTATGTATCCCTGAGAAAGATTGAAGACTGAGTCAGAAGTGTCGAAGACATTCTCAGCAGCGAAGACTGAGGAAGAAGCATTGAAGTGTATATCTTGGGTGATTTGAAAGGTTTGGGTATAGTAGGACGATTTTGTGATATTCCCAATTAATATCGCACAGAATCCATTGGTATACTGATCGTACAAGGTAATTTGAAGGGTCCGATCGTCTAAGCAGTCAGACTGTCCAGGGCCACATTTTCCGAAGGGATATCGGATGATCGAATTGCCACAAACAGAAGGAGCGCAGTCTTTATAAGATGGATAATCCTCATCTGTGGCGACAAAGACGAGGATGTGTGAGAAATACAGTAATAGTAGCGTACCAATAATAATAACGATAGAAATGGTGATGCCACGGAAAGAGGAGCTCATTTTCTCACTCCAAGCAGAGAGAATGTGAGTTTGTGCAAAGAAAATGTAAGAGTGATGGGAGCGAAGATAATTTGAGTTGTGTGCAGAGAGAATTGCAAAGAGAATTTAAGAGTGGTGTGAGGCTGGAAAATATGGTGGATTGTCTTGACTTGATGACCAACCACGTGGAAGTCTTCGGAGGCGGCTGAAAGGAGGTGTGAGGGCGCTAGAAAAGACGGTGGATTGTCTTCGAGTTGACGACCAAAGACTTGGAAGTCTACTGAGGCGGCTGGAAGAATTTAAGAGTGGTGGAAGTCTACTGAGGCGGCTGGAATATTTTAAGAGTGGTGTGAGGCCCCTGGATATGTGTTGTATGTTTGAATAATAAATATTTTCATTATTTTATCCTACAGAAATGTTTTCAGCTGGAAGATTTTAAGAGTGGTGTGAGGCTATCGATATCTGTTGTATTTTTGAATAATAAATATTTTCATTCTTTTATCCTACATAAATGTTTTCACTCCTATACCCTAAGTAAATGGATGATTGACTTGGCTTAATTGGTCTCTTTCAATATGCTTTGATTTAGGGATATGTCTTGCATCTTTGAATAATAAACATTCTCACTCCTCTATCCTCACAATGTTTTATTTTTCTCTTTGAATATATTTTGATTTAGGAATATGTTTTGTATCTTTGAATAATAGATATTTTAACTACTCTGTTGTATATGGATGGATGATTGACTTGACTTGTCTCTTTCAAGATACTTTGATTTATGGATATATGATTTGGATTGGATCAGTATATCATTTGTCATCTATCTCTATGCTTTTAGAGTGAAAAAAATTAGAGAAATCAATTTACATGTTCATTTTAGTAGCAGGTTCCAGTTTAGAAAATTGTGGTCCACAACTTTCTGAAGCCATTTTGAGGCATTAAATCCAATTTTCTGGGGTTTTGGTGTTCAAAACTTATAGCCACCCCCTTGATAGTGTTCTAAACTCTGAAACCTATTCAACAGTGAAAATTGTGTGTCAACCAAAGCTCATATGCAAAAGTTATGTCTCACACGAGTTGACCTACCATGTTGACCACCATGATATGAGAGGATGTCATGTCATTCCCCGTTATTCATGCATATGGGGCTAATCACGTATGTAATTTCAAGAATATTATAGAAGTTTCAAAACCTTATCACATTTTAGGGTTGAGAAAGTTAAAAACCTACTCCTAGATGGCTATCGGGCTCTGTTAAATACTAAACCACTAGGAGGAGAAGGGGTTTCATTCTATGACAAACCACTAGGAGGAGAAGGGGTTCCATTCTATGTTATTGTATTTTGTTTCTGTAGTAGAGAAAAACAACTTTGAGTGAGAAAATTATGGAGCATAACAAAGGGGGTTAAATTTCTATAGCATCCTAATAGGTCAGAGGTCTTAGGTCACTCTATAGAGAGTGCCTTATCCTTTCTACTTGCATTACTTCCATACCAAAAAAGAGAGTAGAGAAACCTCACCTTGTAGTTGGATTTTCTCTCGTAAGGGTTTCCCAAAGAAAATATTTGTGTTGTTTTGTAGATGGTGTGTGAATGTACTTTACTGAATTCTCTATTTTCTGCATTTTATCTATTTCATGCATAAGAAATTATCCAGGTGGATATCGGTGGTCACCCACTTATTCCATCTAGCTCACATGAATTTTTTATTTTGGCAATTATTTTCCTAGTTTTCACGTCCTGAACTTTCGGGGCCGTTTTGAGGCCCTAAACAAAGTTTTTTGGGCTTTCCACAATCACATTCTTGGTAAAGTTAGAGTGTGACAACATAATGTGTATTCCTTGGATAGACATTTCCAACAGAATATCGTGTGACTAAAACAAAGATCGTATGCAAAAGTTATGACCCCGGGAAGTTGATGTACCAACTTACCTCGACAAGGCCCACATGACTTTTGGCACTTCATCTCCTAGGGTTAGGTTTTTGGATGTATATGGTTTTGGCATTCATGTTTATTGTAAAAAAGATTTTGGAGCCTCATTGTTTTCATCTTCTTGCAAATGAGCGCATCCGTCACATCTCTTCTCAGAGATAAACCGCCACCATTCTAGAAAACTTGTTTTCAGTCTGCATTTTATAGTTCCAGCTTGTTTTTTTATTGAATAGAATCCATTTTTATTGTATATATGTACTGATCATTGTGCCTCTATGTTAATAACATTAATAATATGTGTTCATTTTGTTATGCTCATAAAATATGGATCGGTGGTTTCAGAGCGGTTTGCTCCTTGTCGTTCTTAGTGCATGGTGCATGTCCCCGACGAGGTCAGGGTACAAAGAGTTGGGTCTTCATCTTGTGTCTCTTGAGGGAAAGAGATATTTCATGCCCAAGCGACCTTCTATGGTGGGAGAAAATAAATATGACATCACATGATATCCTTTCAAATTGTTTCTCGAGGAAGCCCTCACGCAACAGAGGAATGGGGTGATGGATAGTGTTGCGCAAATCCTTCGATGACTACTAACACGCGATGCATATTCTTCAAGCAAAGGAATCACACCCTTCAAGGTACATATCAACTTTGATATTCCTATATTTGAAGGTCAGATAGATGTGGATTTTGTAGCCAAATGGTTGAATCTACTAGAAGGGTATTTTTTTGTCCATAACTTTTCCAATAAAGAAAACATTACTTTTGCACTCCTCAAAGCCATCCCTCATGTCAAAGTTTGGTGGGAGACTTTCTATGAGGAAAAGGCAATAGAGTAACCCTCATTATTTACAGTTGCACTCACCTGGGAGTCCTTCAGGGATGCCATTAAGGAACAATACTACCATGTTGGAAGTTATGACGACCTATATACAAAATGGACCACATTGCGGCAGGAAAGGGACCAAGTAGTGCTAGATTTCATAAATATCTTCCATACTTTGTGCACTAAGCTGGGTATCAAATATTCTAAGCGACATCTGGTGCTCAAGTACTACATTTTTCTACATAGATACATCCAGGTAGAAATGGATTTTCTAGACATCTCATCCTTGGGCGTGACCTATCGATATGTCGTCAAAATCGAGCAGAAGATTAAACAAAAGACACGATAGTTTTGGTCTAGGAATTCCTTGTAGAAGAAGCAGAGCAAGCGAAGCCCCAACTCCCAGAACAAAGGTTAGAGAAAAGAGGGACAACCTTAGGACAACAAGTCTAAGCCGTAAAAAAAGGACAATGGAAAACCATCGAGAAGTTGTGTGACTTCCATAAGAGCCCCTAGCATAACACTGTTAATTGCCGCTCAAAACAGTCATTGGCAGATGGGGTGAAAGACTTTTAATGAGATGCGGGTTATGACTCTAAGTTAGAACCAGAAAAGGGGAGACCGATCATTGACGTGGAACCCAGTGCCACTATTTCTACCACCAAGATCCATCCCGGTGAACCTACCAAGCTAGCGGAAGGCAAACACCTCTTTCATTCACAGATGTGGGTGAAAGACACCCCATTGCCTTTCATCGTTGATAGTGGTAGCCATAAGAACCTCATCTCATCGAAGGTAATCAAGCAGTTGGCCCCGCCGATTGGCCCTGCCGACAACGCTGCACCCGCAACCCTACACCATCATATGTCTCCACCAAGGAATTGATCTTCGTGTCATCCAACAGTGTCGCCTGTCCTACAACATCAAGCCCTTCAAAGATGAGGTATTGTGTGATGTTGCTCCCCTTGATGTTTGTGATGTTCTTTTGGGCCAACCTTATTTATGGAAATGTCATGTTGTATATGAGTCTAGGCCTCGCAGTGATATTATTACTTTGGACAAAAAATTGTAAAAGATACCTGAGGTAGTCCTACCTAGTGCCATTTCCTTGATCTCTACCAAGCAATGTAGGAAGGTCATCTCTCAGACTGGGAAGTTTGTCTTCTTCGTGATTTTCTCTAAGAGTGAGCAAAAGGTTGCAACCACATCCATGGCCTCCACGACTGACCTCTCCATGCAACAGAAGCAAGTGGATAAGGTTGCGGAAGAATACAAAGACATATTCTCGTCACCTACTGGGGTACCTTTTCATTGTCAGGTCAAGAATTCCATCGATCTAACCCCTGGTGTTTACGTCAGAAGTCACTCTTGGATTGCTTGCAGGAGCAGAGCCCAATGCCCATCAGTTTTATGTCATCATAGTTTTTAATGGGTGATAAAATGGATAGAGACTCAGGGAGATGCCACTCTAACTTAAGGACTGGGTCTGGTATGCAAGGAACAAAGGAGGTCTTGATCTAAATTCAGTCAGTGAGTTGCTTAAAAGATTAACAGATGGAAGAATTGGTAAGAAGAGTGAGAAAACTGCCTCAGGCAACAATCCTTTCAGCAGTTTGTAGAAGAAAAAATCTGAATGCAAGATCCTCTTGGTTCAGGGCTTTGGGAAACTGAAAGGGGGACTTGACTGGATCCTCCAATTCCAAATCGTTCAGCACTAAATAAATCACAGAGACCGATTAGAAACGATGCAACTGTTACAGTGATCCAACCTACATCATCCTATAACAGTTACGAATCGACTGGATCCTCCAATTCTGAGCTGCTCTAATGCAGTGTCAACAAAGACGTGAAAGGAACTGACATTCATAAGACAAGAAGTCTCAAGATTCCATGCATAACCATAATAATAGTGCTTCATTAAAGTTTTACAACTGGGAGCCTTTCTCAACCATCGATGATTACAAAATACAAAGACTGAGTCTATATACTCAGAAAAATTTGCCTAACAGAGGTGTGCTCAGTCATCCGAGGCTTGGTGTCCCTTCAACCAAATTCGGATGGATATTCTTCGTCAGATGCCACATTAACTTCACATGGCTCCTGTAAGGGGAGTAGCTGAGCCATTAAATGCTGAGTTAGCATGAGCAGACTTCTCTGGCTATTCGAGGACTCGGCATGGATTCTTTGGAAAAAATCGGTACACAGGACCTTTTCGGGCAGACAGCTTGCCAGACCCTCCATACCTTACACTTAATGAGTGAGGAGAGGTTTCAACCACCCCCTCTCACCTTCATTTACTCCAAGTGAGAAACAGGATTGAGATCAGATCCGATGGCACTTGGAGATCGCGATGATCCCCTCTGTGACTGAACTCGATGCCTTTGGCCCTTCTTGTGCAGCTCTTTCCTTTTCCAAGTGACCATGGGCTGTGACCCTGCGTTTATTTTCAAAGACACTTTCGGTGTTCACAAATAGGAAGGGGCCGATCCTTTCTCCTCACAGTCGCAATGAGTGAAAAGCCGAGATGGTTTAATTTGGCACCATGTGTCCCTCTCAGATCTGATGGTCCTGAACTCACTCGGCGATATTGTGGGCCCGGGTCGTGGACGCTCCTGGCACTTCACGTTTCGGGGATATGAAGGAGCTTCTCCTTGTGCTTCGGAGTCACAATGGGTGAAAAGGCAAGGGGCCTAATCGTGCAGCACATGTTCCTTTTGGATGGATAGCTGAGACTACTCTGTGATACTGCGGGCCCGACTTTGGGTGCTTTCGGCGTTCGGCGTTTCAAGAAGTAGAATGACATGGAACCTTCACCCTTCGAATTCCCGAAAGCTGAAATGCCACTGCGATTAGATATTGCGCCACGCATTCTTTTGTGGACAGATGCTATCATTTCCTGCATGCAATATAGGTGCTATCCATCGTGCTAATCTCGGTGCAACTCTACTAATCACGATTTCCCACCGACCGTCGATCTGTTCCTATGGCTGATTTTGGATTGTCGACGATATAATTTCGCCAGCTTACTTTCTTGGAAGGATGAAACGATATTTCTCTGTGCTGCGCTTAGGTGCTTCTCGCGCAACTTATAGACCTGAATACTCTTGTGCCCTGGACAAGAATTGTTACTAACATTAGGCTCCATGGGGGATAGAGTCGTCCCTGTGATGCTCTAAGGACTCATTTTGTAGTTCCAGTGCCTTGTTTTTGGGCTATGGGGCCATTTATTTAAAAACTTAGTGACGGAAAGAAAAATAATATTTACAACTACGAAAGAGCCATTTGCGGCTCAAGAGAAAAATATTTTTAGGAAATGCCCATTCACAAGGCCATTGAAAGCTTCTCGATCTTTCAAATCCCACAACCTATAGGTATTATTCGAGAATACTTTAGAGACTTTGAAAGGCCTGATCCACAGGGATTCAAATTTTCCGTTCTTTCCTTTATCTTGATTGGGAGCATCCCACTTCAGTACCAGGTCTCCTATCTGAAACTCTTCCTTCTTGGCCTTCTTATCAAAAACCTGCTTGATTCTTTGCTGATGGTCCCAAATTCTTCCCATTACCTGCTCCCTGGCCTGTTGGGCTTCCACTAGCTAATGAATTCTTATGATCATGTCATCAAGTTCCACTTGATGATCCTGGAGGAATTTTGCTACAGGAAAGGCTATATGAGAAGGAAAAACAACCTCTGCTCCATAGACTAATTGGAAAGGAGAGACGCCTATAGATCTCTTCGTGGTCACTCGATCGGCCCATAGAGAAAATTTCAATCTTGAATGCCAGGCCTTCTTGTTGTCTTCCAACAACCTTTTGATGATCCTTATCAGGCTTTTGTTGGAGGATTTTGCTAAACCGTTGCCCTGGGGATAATATGGGGTGGAGTGAATCAGTTTGATTCTGAATTGCTCACAGAACTTGGCTAATGGCTCAGCCCTGAAAGAGGCTGCATTATCAGTGACAATCTTACTTGGGCAGCCGAATCTAGTGATGAGGTCTTCCAGGAATCCAATGATTACCTTGTGGGACGCACTCTTGGTGGGGATAGCTTCAATCCACTTGGTGAAGAAATCGGTTGTGGTTAGGATCCATTTGTGCTGCCCACTAGAAGCAAGGTGAATTTGTCCAATGAAATCTAGGCCTCATTGCTGGAAAGGTCCTGAAATAACCGCAGGATTTAATGGTAAAGACTTGAGTTGTTGTTTCCCTACAAATATTTGACATTTGGTGCAAGCTCTAACCCTTCTGCAGACGTTAGTGAATATGGTGGGCTAGTATTATCCATCCCTGAGGATTTTGTAAGCTGTGGTTTTCCAGAAATGATGCCCTCCACATAGGCTGTCGTGAAATTCAACCATGATCCTCTTAGCCTCTTGTGGATCTACACATTTCAAAAGTAATCCCAGGGGGTCTTTCCAATATAGAACTTGATCAATAAGGAAGTATCTGACTGCTTTGAGCTTCAGAACTTTTGCCTTGTTTCTTTGTAGGCCGTCTGGAGGCCACAACTCTTGCAGAAAATATATGACATCCTTATACCAGGGACATCGAGCCAATGGGGGCTCCTTTTGTGGGTCTATTTCAGACAGCTGACCCTGCTGAATTCCTGAGCATTTGTTAATGAAACTTATCCCCAAAGCTTGGCAATTGGCTTCAAGCAACAGCTTGGCTAAACCTTGACCTTTGATTAATTTGGTAGGCTTTATTCCCATGTCAAATTCTAGAATCTTGGCTATCCACTCACTCCTTTTCCCATCTATGTCAGGCTAGATAAGAATGTCTTTAACAACAGTTGAGGGGACATAAGCGATGATTTTTGCCTGCAGGACATAGATTCTAAATGCCTTGAGAGCCTTTACCAGGGCATAGGCCTGCTTCTCCATAGTGTCATACCTGAGTTCGACGTCTCTCAATGATCGGATGAAATAGGAAACAGGCTTCTCTAGCCCAACCTTGTTTGTCTGTAATAAGACAGCGGCCACCATGTCAGGTGAGGAAAAGGAGAAAATAAGGAAATCCTTTGAGTAATTGGGACTGATAAGAATGGGGGCTTTGGTCAGGGCCTTCTTTATTTTCTCAAAGGAATTTCGTGATTCAGAAGTCCACCTCACTTCATTTCCTTTCCTTAACATGGTTGTTATAAGTTTTACCTCCTCAACAAAGTTAGGCACAAACCTCCTCAAAAAATTAATCTTACCAAGGAAAGATTGGACCTCCTTCTTGGACCTCGGGATTGATAAGGCTTGTATTTCCTCAACTCTGCTAGGATCGATCCTGACTCCTTCCACTGATACTATGTGTCCTAGTAACCTTCCCTCCTGCATGGTGAACAGATATTTCTTGGGATTCAATGAAATGCCAAAACTCTTGCATTTTAGGAAAACCTTTCTGAGATGACAACAATGTTCTTTATCAGATTTTGAAAATACTGTGATGTCATCCAGATAGATGACCACAAATTTATCCTTTTCCCCAATGAAAGTTATTTCCATGACACATTGAAACGTTGCCCCTGCATTCATCAATCCAAAAGGAATCTTGGCATACATGAATGTGCCCCATGGAGTGGTAAATGCCATCTTTTCCCTATCCTCAGGCATAACAGAGACTTGATTGTAGCCAGAGAAACCATCAATCATGGACATCTTGGATGCTCTTGTTACCCTCGGCAATATATTTTCCATCTTTGGTAAGGGGTAGTTATCCTTTCATGAGCTCTTGTTCAGGTTTCTAAAGTCTACACAGAGTCTGATTTCTCCATTCGTTTTCCTTAGTGGTACCAAGTTGGCCACCCACTCTGAGTATCTCAGTGTCATGATGATCTGAGCTTGAAGCAGCTTCTTCACTTCCCTCTCCATGATAGGCAGCAACATAGGATTGATCTGTCTCAGCTTCTGCCTAAATTTCTTTGCCTCCCTTTTCAACGGGATTTTATTCTCAATGAAAGCAGTGTTATACATTTTGAGATATTCATAGGTCCAGGCAAACACATCAACAAATTCCCTGAAAAGTACAGCGTATTCAGACCTCTGCTCCTTTGTCAAACTTCTTGACAATTTGACAAACTTGGGCTCACTCTCAGTGCCAATGTTGCACTGTATAGTATCAACGTCATCCTCTGAGATTTCCCTTTTTAATGACACATCATTTCTATCAAAAAGCCTCTCCAAAGGAACCAGTCCCCTTGGAATATGGTTGCTGGGGAGCTGCACAATGTTACGCTCTGCTATTTTACTCAGAAACTTACCCCCATCAAGCTCTTCTTCAGAGACAGAGTCTTGGTCGATATGAATCTCTAAAAATTCTTCGACAGTCTCCAAGAATTTCTTGATCTAGAGATCATCCTCGAATACCTTCCAATGTTTGACGCTGTTAGGTATGGAGGGCATGTATTTTACTTCCACATTATATCTAAATTTGGGCGGAAAGGGTACTTTGAAATTGCTTGCTGATGTAGCCAAGGAATCTGAAACTGTGTTCTTCTCTCTTGGGATAAAAGAAATGTTGAATGCTAAGAAGAAACTGTCAATTAAGCCACATACCTCATTTCTGTAGCTTCTTAATTGAGGATGCTTGCTCTGATAAGCGTTTCTAATCTGCTGGACCACCAACTCTGCATCTCCGAACACTGCTACTTCCTGAATTCCCATTTCCCTTACGGCTCTTAATCCTAGGATAAGATCTTCATACTCTGCCACATTGTTGGTAGCTTCAAATTCTAGTTTGTATGACAAAGATATGGTTTCCTGAGCAGGTGACACAAAAAACACCCCCACTCTAGCACCTTCCCTGGAAAAGGCTCCATCAAAGAACATTTTCCAGATGGGGGTGATGGTGGGAGGAAATTTATGGGAAGCGGTGGGTGACTTTCTGAGTTTTAGAGGAGGCTCAGGAGAATTAGTGAGTTGTAGTACACTGGAACCTAAATCAGTGTCCAAGGAAAAAATAGGATGGTTGGTAGGGTTGGCTTCATCACTGATTATATAGGCCAGTTGGGCTTCCCTGTATAGCCTCCTATGTTCTCCTCCAAACACTAGGATAGTAGTATATGTGAGGTCCATCTGCAAATCTCCCCCCAGTATTTTTATCCAAGATCTTGATAACAACATACCAAACTTGGGGGGGAAATCAACCACTACAATATCCATGACCACACTTTTCATGGGCAACTGAAACAAGGTCATGACCAAGTCTTTGATAACTCCTAGACATTGAGCTTTTCTAGAGTCAAAGGAATAGAGGTCATGATAGGCTCAGGTGACTTCTAGCCCTAACTCTTCCATGAAAATTTTGGGCATGAGGTTGTGAGAAGCCCCCGAATCCATCAAGCAGTTGTGTAGTACCTTGTCATGTGTGTTCAAGGAAGTGTAGAAGGGAGGGGATGGGTCATTCCTGTCTTCTACCATAGGACCTAGAATAACTGCAGGCTTTTCATCTTGCAAATTGATGGAGTCTGTGGGAAGGCATTAGACCTCAAACTGTAAAATCTTAGAGTAGTGTTTCTTGAACCCTTCATGTTTAATCAATTCAGTCAGGGGCACATGGATTCTGATCTTTTGAATTTCATGCTCGAAATTAAAAGAAGATGTAAACTTCGGGATTTCTCTTATTTTGGGAACATGACTCTGGACTATGGGATAGAGGGGTTGAGGCTTCTTACCTCTGTGACTGTCCGCTACTTCATTAGCAAGTTTATCTATTCTAGTGAACTACTCAGGAACATCAGGTGCTACTATCTTCTTCTTAGACCTCAGATCATACCTGCTTTGGCTGCCACTAGCTTTGTCTCCCTTGCTCAGTTCATTTAGTTGACTGTCCATGAGGGACTCCTCGTATGCTGATTGAGTGAGATGAGGAAAATGAGGAGCGTCCCCAAAGAAATGGATTTCAAGATCAAGCTCATCTATTTCCCCTTCTTCCCCCTCGGCCACAAAATTGTTTTGAAAAGGGGCCTAGATTTTCTAGTCTTCTCTATCTCTTCCCCTCTCTCTTTGCATAGTCGGGGAGGTAATAATGTTTGGCCTCCTGAAACCTCCTTTGTTTTTGGCATTTTGAGGGCCCGTGTATGCTTTCCTCCCCTCCACCTTCATTCTCTCCATCTCTGCAAACACAGACTTCACCATCTTGGTCAGTTCATCCACTTGAGGGTGGGGCACCGATGGGCCAGAAGTTGAGGCTTTCGATCTTCCCTTTCTTCTGTCTGCGTTGGCCTTGTTCCTCAGTCTATCATTTGCTAATACATTGAATTCCACTTCTATGGTTGCATCTTGCATTTGAGCTAAGGAGGTGGCTCTTCTTTCTCTCAATAAAAGACAGAAATTGGGGCCAAACACACTAGCATAAGAAATATTGGCCGAGGCTTCTGAGGGTTTTATTTTGGTAGGGATTTTGTTATACATCTTATTGAATCTTTTGGAGAAATCAGAGACAGACTCTCCTTCCATCTTCTTCAAAGACCCGAAATTTGTCATGTAATACATGAAATCCTTCCTATCTCCCCACTGCCTTAGGAAAACACTATTCAAGGCTTCGATCCCAGCAATAGATCCGAGGGCCAATCCTATAAACCATTTCCTCACCTCACCATCCATGCTCTAGACGAAGACTCTCATCTAGACATCTTCATTTTCAATGTTCATGTTGTCTGCATAACTCTAGAAAGAAGCCAGGTGCTCTTCCGCAGTTATGTTCGCTTCCCTAGTGAACTTGGGCATATACTTCAAGTAATCTCCAGCAGGGAGAGGATTCATAGGATGGGGTAGGATTAAGGGAGCATATATGGTAGCAACAATGGTGTCCATTCTATTTAGAGGGGGATTAGCACCAGCCATAGGAATATTGGGTTGAGGAGAACTTGGAGGAGAAGGAGTTCACGAAGGGGCTACTGGGAACGAGTCTCGAAGTGGGATGGAAAACAAAATGGGATTTAAAGAGAAGGCTAACGGGATCAAGTTAGTAGATGCTCCTTTTTGTGTAGGAGTGGTAACATCAACAAGAGGAGGAGTGGTAAAGGTAGGAGTGGGGAAATATTCTGTGGTCCTGGGTTTGCACCAAGGTACAACTTCAGAGGAGAGAGGAGTGACAAGGATTTCTCCCTTCAATCCCAGACCAGGAGGAGAAAACTCAATAGGAACACTCCCGAAATTCAGGAAATGGGAAACCTCAGAAAGAGGTCTATTAAGAAACTGAGGAGGAGAAAATGGAGTTCCTACAGAAGGAGATGGTGGATTACCTAGTTCGGTGGTGGAAGTTTCTTCTTTATAGGCCTTTCCTTTTCTAAGAACCACCTCTAGATCGGTTTTAGGTGTAGACAGAGGCAGTTGAGGATGGGACCACATGTGTCTACCTATAAAAGACACAATTAACATGGCAGGTTTGCCACAGTGGAGTCGTCACAATGGAGTCGCCAAGTGCACAATAGAAATATTCAAAGGCTCTAATACCCGATGCACCCTCAGAATCATAGGCTCAATGTCATTCGATCCCAGAGAAAATTTTCAACTTCATCCCTGGCAACGGTGCCAGAAATGTTAGCGTCATAAGTCACTCCTGGATTTCTTGCAGGAGCAGAGCCCAACACCCATCATTTTTATGTCATGATAGTTTTTAATGGGTGATCAAATGGATAGAGACTTAGGGAGATGTCACTCTAACTCAGGGACTGGGTCTGGTATGCAAGGAACAAAGGAGGTCTTGATCTAATTTCAGTCAGTGAGTTGCTTAAAAGATGAATAGGTGGAAGAATTGGTAAGAAGAGTGAGCAAACTACCTCAGGCAACAGGCCTTTCAGCAGTTTGTAGAAGAAAAACTCTGAATGCAAGATCCTCTTGGTTCAGGGCTTCGGGAAACTGAAAGGGGGACTTGACTAGATCCTCTAATTCCAAGTCGTTCAACACTAAATAAATCACAGAGACCGATTAGAAATGATGCAACTGTTACAGTGATCCAACCTACATCATTCTATAACAGTTACGACTCGACTGGATCCTCCAATTCTGAGCTTCTCTAATGCAGTGTCAACAAAGACGTGAAAGGAACTGACATTCATAAGGCAAGAAGTCTCAAGAGTCCATGCATAACCAGAATAACAGTGCTTCATTAAAGTTTTACAACTGGGAGCCTTTCTCAACCATCGATGATTACAAAATACAAAGACTGAGTCTATATACTCAGAAAAATTCTCCTAACAGAGGTGTGCTCAGTCATCCGAGGCTTGGTGTCCCTTCAGCCAAATTCAGACGGATATTCTTCATCAGACGCCACATTAACTTCGCATGGCTCCTGCAAGGGGAGTAGCTGAGCCATTAAATGTCGAGTTAGCATGAGCAGACTTCTCTAGCTAGTCGAGGACTCGCCATGGCTTTTTTGGAAAAAATCAATACACAGGACCTTTTCAGGTAGACAGTTTTCCAGACCCTCCATACCTTACACTTAATGAGTGAGGAGAGGTTTCAACCACCCCCTCTCACCTTCATTTACCCCAAGCAAGAAACAAGATTGAGATCGGATTCGATGCCACTTGGAGATCGTGATGATCCCCTCTGTGACTGAACTCGACGCCTTTGGCCCGTCTTGTTCAACTCTTTCCTTTTGCAAGTGACCATGGGCTGTGACCCTGCGTTTATTCTCAAAGACACTTTTGGAATTCACGAATAGGAAGGGGATGATCCTTGCTCCTCACAGTCGTGATGAGCGAAATGCCAAGATGGCTCAATTTGGTGCCACACGTCCCTCTTAGATCTGACGGTCCTGAACTCACTTGGCGATATTGTGGGCCCGGGTCCTGGACGCTCCTGGCACTTTGTGTTTCGTGGATATGAAGGAGCTTCTCCTTGTGCGTTAGAGTCGCGATGGGTGAAAAGTCAAGGGGCCTAATCACGCACCACATGTTCCTTTTAGATGGATGGTTGAGACTACTCCGTGATATTGTAGGCCCGAATTTGGGCGCTTTCGGTGCTTTCGGGGTTCGGGGTTTTGAGAAGTAGAATGACATGGAACCTTCACCCTTCAAATTCCTAAATGTCAAAATGTTGCTGCGATTAGATCTCGCGCCACACATCCTTTGGTGGACGGTTGTTATCCTTTCCTACATGCAATATAGGCGCTATCCATTGCGCTAATCTTGGCGCAACTTTGGTAATCGCGATTTCCTGCCGACCGTCGATCTACTCCTATGGTTGATTCGGGATCATCGATGATATAATTTTGCCCGCTTACTTGCTTGGAAGGTTGAAATGGGATTTTTCTGTACTGCGCTTGGGTGCTTCTCGCGCAACTTGCAGACCTGAATACTCTTGTGCCTTGGACAAGAATTGTTACTAACACCTGGCACACCACTACCTAATGGGTCATTTTATCCCCACTCTCTGTTGGAAAATGAGAATATCAAGCCTCAGATTCAAGAACTTCTCCAAAAGGAGAACATCTTACCCAACTCATCACCTTGGGGAATCCCAATCATGCTTGTGCAGAAGAAAGATGGGACTTGGTGGCTCTGCATTAATTACCAGGCCCTAAATAAAATCACATTCAGGAATCGGTGCCCGATCCCCCAAATCAACGATCTCCTTGATCATCTCAAAGGGGGGAAATACTTAAGTAAGAATGATCTGAAGTCTAGCTACCATCAAGTCCCAATATAGCAGACAGATGTATGGAAGACTTCCTTCAAGTCAAAACAAGGTCATTTTGAATGGATGGTCATGCCCTTTGGTTTGACGAATGCCCCAACAACTTTCATGAGGAGGATGGATTATTATATTGGGGCATTTCACAAATTATTTTTTGGTGGTGTATGTAGATGGCATTCTCATCTACAACAAGACCTGGATGGAACACTTGCAGCATATTCAGCAGGTTCTGCATACTTTGCGGCAACACAAGCTATATGCCAACTTGGAAAAATGCTTCTTCGGCATGGACATGATCAAGTACCTAGGATACATTGTTAATGAGCATGGTGTGCACATGGATCTAGCCAAGATCTAGGTCATTCATGACTGGACAACCCCAACCAAACTCTCTAAGCTTCAAAGCTTCTTGGGCCTTGCCAATTTCTATTGCGAGTTCGAGTTTGGATTCTCCCATATTGCATGGGCCCTCAACCAAGTAACCAAAGGTGGTGGTAAGGAAAAGTTTGTGTGGGGCCTGTCACAACAAAAATCATTCGAGAATTTGAAGAAACGCTTGTGCTCATCCCTAGTGCCCTCATTACCCAACCTGCAACAACCCTTTGAGATCGAGACAAATTCTTCAAACTATGCTATGGACGTAGTTCTCATTCAACACAGAGACCCTGAGGCCTATCATAGTGAGATACTATCAAATGTCATCTATAAGTACCCTACTTACTGTTAAAATATTTGATGTTTTCATTTAACCATAAACAATATCACAATATTGTCACCCAACCATAGGCACACAAGCACCCCCGAGCACCATAACCTTTGACAGATAGAATAATTCTGGAAGCAACACTAGATCTAACAGATAACCAAGAGAGAGCACACCTCTCTCCAAATATAGTGTAACAAGAAGAAATTCCCAAACCACATACCAAAGACCAAATACTGAGATGCAATTGTTGCAGCTGGACTCCTCCTCTAGACATGCACTTGCTTGAGTGAAAGTGTGTGTACAAATGAAATCAAGAACCCTCTATTTATAGTGCTCTTTGTCACATGTCTAGGCCGAATTCTCCTTCTAAATAATAATACTTTAATATTAATTATTTTATTGAGTCGACTTGTCTTCTAGGGTTATTACAAATCTGTTTAGGGTTTCTCTAGCTTCCAAAATATTCTAATCTATCAAGAGGTTACACATAGAGGTTGATACCTCCTGCAACAACCATAATATCAACACTTGTGAAAAATAAATGTACTCCATTTTGAAAGTCTGTCGCTAGTTGAGGCATTACATTCTCAAGAAGGAGACAATCATCCAAACTAATCATAAGCAACTGTAGTTCATGCAAACACAAGGAAAATTTCATAATGACTGCCATCAGAAGTGGTCAAGATACTTGCAAAAGTTCCACCTCAACATCAAGTATAAGATAGGAAGTACCAACCACGTCGCTAATTTCCTCATCCAACCTCCAATCGAAACACTCACCACGGTGCTAGACTCTTATGGCCACGATACCTCTAAATGGCCCCAACTCTATGAGAAAGATCCTAGCTTCACCACCACCTACTAGATGTTGGGCACAAACACATCGGTCACTAATTTCCATCTTCAAGACGAGTTGTTGTGCCAGGCCATCTCTATCTTCCATCAAGCGAGTGAGCGAAGCTAATTTGGGAATCCCACTATAGTTAGGTGGTAGAACACTTCATCATGGAAAATATAGTGGTAGTGTTGCAACAACATTTCTACTAGCCGAAACTTCGATAGGATGTCAACAAGTATATCAGGTCTTGCACTGTCTATGCCATTTCCAAACCAGGCACTAACAAACAAGGCTTATACACCCCTCTACCTACTCCTAACAAGCCCTAGGAATCCATCTCAATGGACTACATGTCATGCTTTGCATTTACCAAGCATGGAAATGAATGTGTTTTTTTGGTTATTGATCACTTTTTCAAGATGGCGATTATGGTCACCTACAAGAAGATCATCATAGCAAAGGCCACTGCCAAGCTCTTCTTTGAATGAGTATGGGTAAATTTTGGGATACCACAAACCATTATCTTAGATTGGGAAAACCATTCCCTCAACACATTCTAGTCAATCCTCTGGTCATTGCTGGACACCAAGCTCACCAAATCCACTATCTTCCACCCCCATATGGATGGCCAAACTGAGGTCGTCAACCAGATGATCATGCATATTATGTGCATGTACAATTCCAAGCATCCCCACACATGGGATGAGAGTCTTCCCTATGTTCAACACAACTATAATAGAGCCATACACATTTCAATTGAACACAACCCCTTTCATGTAAGGTTGGGATTTCAACCATCGGATCCCATGGATGTTGCACTACCCCTTGCGGCCACCCAGGCAGACTCGTCCCATGCTAAAAATGAAGATGAAAAAGCCACCCGATTCATTGAGTGGATCCAACACATTCTCCAACAGGTTTAGGATATTTTACAAAAGTTCAATTTCAAGTACAAGTAGCGCCATGATCAACACCGGGTGCCACACAAGTTTTAGGTGGGAGACAAGTTTTGGTTGCACTTGCAGAAACAATGCCTTATAGGGCCCCATCAGAAGCTTCGTCCACTCTGTTATGGGCATTACACCATCACCAAGGTTCTGGGTATGTGTTATATTCTTTGCAGGGGGTTAGAGGGGGTTTCAGAGGGGCGGAGCCTCCCACACAGGGGTTTGGGGGTAGTGCCCCCCAAAAATAAAATTCTGCATCGGGACCGCATTATATTTAGGTGTTTTTTCAGCACATGGTTTCTTTGCCGATGGTTTTCTATTTCTAGTTAAGGAATTAGGGTTTTGGACTAATCCAGGTCATTGGGTTATGGGTTTGGATGCCACTGACTCTTATATGTCATTTTTATTGTAAACATTGTAACACAATGAATGAATATAGAATATGTTGGTTTTCTCGGTTTGGGTTTCCAGGGGAAAAATATCTGTGTAATGTTTGTATTTGCCATTGTATCTTTTTTGTTCCTTTTCTGAATATCTGTTTGCAGTAAATATTATACAAGGTTAGAATGTACACAAGGTTGTGGGTGACAATTCTTTTGAGCTCAACATTCCCCCCTTCCTTGGTTTGCACCTAGTGTTTAATGTGGATCTCCTTCGGCCATATTTTCCACCATTATTGAACACCTCAGAGATAGCTGAAAAATTGACACCAAGAGAGCTCAACCCTAGCTGCATGGACAAGAATCCAATGATTAGATCATCGACACACAAGTCAAGGGAAATCTCCCACAGAGGATTCAACTTTATCGGGTTGTCCAAGCAGGGCAACTCCTGCACAAAGACAAGTGGCTCACCGGGGGCCAAATTAAGTAGAAATTTCCTCATCTAACGGGGGAACTCAACGTAATGGATATCGTTGATTCCTAAGGGAGGAATTTTGATCTAGGTGGATATTGGTGTCCACCCACCTATTCCTGTCTCACATGCAGTTTTGATTTTGGGAGTTATTTTCCTAGTTTTCAGGTCCTGAAATTTTGGGGCCATTTTGAGGCCCTAAACAACATTTTTTGAGCTTTGCACAGTCACATTGTACAAAAAATCAAACTTTGATATAATAATGTGTAGTCCTCGGATATACCTTTCCAATGGGCTATCATGCGACTAAAACATATATCATATGCAAAAGTTATGACCTCGAGAAGTTGATGTACGAACTTACCCCAACGGGGCCCACATGACTTTTGGTGCTTCATCTCCTAGGGTTAGTTTTTTGGATGTCTAAGGTTTTTGCATTCATGTTTATTGTAAAAAATATTTTGGAGCCTCATTTTACTCATCTTCTTGCGAACAAATGCAATTGTCACGTCTCTTCTCATAGATGAGCCTCCACCATTCTCGTAAGCTTGTTTCCAGTCTGCATTTTACAGTTACAACATATTTCTTTATTGAATAAATGTCAATTTTATTGTATATTTGTATTGTTCATTGTGTCTCTATGTTAATAAAATTAATAATTTGTGTTCATTTCATTCTACTCATAAAACCCGGATCAAATAGAAAATCAATAACTAAATATTCTAGAATCTAAATGAATTTAACCTTCATATTGTAGATTTCAGTTTTATTTATCATATTTGTTGTGACAAACTGTTCTAGTAGAATATCCATGACAATTTACAAATCAATATACCTTTCATATTTGAATAATATACATTCTAACTCCTCTATCCTCCACCAACAGATGATTGACTTAACTTTATTTGTCTCTTTAAATAAACTATTAATTTAGGGATATGTCTTACTTCTTTGAATCGCTCCTCTACCCTATAAAGTGTGCAATGTTAACTCTAGATAGTTCTACCAACATCCACATGAATTGATTAATTAATAATTTTACATACTTTTGTATTAATAATGTATATCTCAGCTACATATAGTATTATAACAATTTTCTTTCATTATCATAGACAATGGATTCATATTTTCAATGTGATCACCTTTTGACAATTTTAGAATTGAATTTTGTTCATTTGTCTAATGAATATGTCACAAACATGGTATTGATTACAAGAATAATTTTCATGCACACATTAACATAGTCATTCTGTATATCATCCCTTATTCATGTGGACATATGTATAGAGGAGAATTAGGTAGATTTAGTGAAAATTGTGTGAGACTACAGCATATGCATGTGAATAAAATTGTCTTAGTTGAACATTCACAAGATATAAAGCATCATGCATGTATTTAGGATGTAAAATTCATAGCTAGGATAAATAACTAAACTGGGGGGTTGTTGAAGAAGCAATTGAGATGATAGAAAGACAAACAAATAATCTAAACAAATACATTAAATGGATTCAACACGTGGTTCAATATGTTACAAAATAAATTTGGCATCGAATAAAAATTTGTGTTTATTGTATTACATCGCTTATATGCTTATTGCTTCTTTAATCTAATCATAATAATCATCATGAAGATGAGTTCAAAAGGTTGACCCAAAATATCAATACCAAAATTAATTCAGCATGATTCTATCTAGAAACTATATCTAACAAATAATTGATTTCCTCTTTTTACTTTATGTTGAATAGATTATTGTCATTGATGTCAAAGGTAAGTATTTAAATATAAATATTCAAAGGAAATGCAACTTTAAGAAATACAAAGTGGAAGTGGAATAGAAAAAAAGTTACATGAAAGTGGATTAAATATGAAATTTTCTTGTGGTGTTCTTGGCACTATTTTCTCTCTATGAACCCCATGGTATGAATAGTAATCATCAAACTCCATGATGCAATATTCACCTCCATTTTATGATCTGAGAAACTTAAAAAAATTTCCTGTCTCATTCTCAACCAAAGCTTTCCATTTCTTAAAAGTATTAAAAACATCAGATTTTTGTCGAATGCAATAAACCCAAGTTTTTCTAGTTGCATCATCAATAAAAGTAACATAATAATGAGAGCCACCAAGAGATGATACCTAAGTTGGTCCCCATACATCTATATGCACAAGCTACAACATTTCCCTCTTCTTTTCTTTTCCAACTCTGAGAAATGTGACACTCTTTTGTTTTCCATAAATACAATGCTCACAGAAATCCAAATCAATTTGTTTAAGATCTGGAAAAATTTTTCTTTTGTGAAGTATCTGCACCCCCTTCTCACTCATGTGTCCAAGCCTATGATGCCACAGTGTTGTATCCACTCCTGTAGAAGCTAAAGAGATAGAAAAGTCAGTATTACCAGTACATAAATACAATGCACCTACCTTCTTTCATTTTTATATCACCAATGATCCTTTGGTGACCTTCCACACGTTATCTGTAAATATGGATATATACAACCTTCACTTGCCAACTGCCCTATTGACACAAGATTTTTTCTTAGATCTGAAACATGTCTTACCTCTTTCAACAACCATTGGTTTCCATTCTTTTGTTTTATTTGTACCTTACCCATTCCAACAATTTTGCATGGTGCATCATCACCCAAATGAACCTGTCCAAAATCACCTTGAACATAATCTAAAAAACGTTTTCTATGGGGTGTGGAATGAAATGAAGCCCCTGAATATACTACCCAAGATTCATAAATATTATCTACAGAAACAATCAAATCATCTTGTAACACATCACCTGTTGCATTTGCTTCTTGTTTTTTCTCTTGTTGTCCATCTCTTCGTTTCTTTTGAGCTCTGTAGTCTTTATTCAGATGTCCTTTCTTCCCACAATTCCATCACTCTATCTTTCCAGGTTTGGATTTGGATCTGTCCCTCCTAGAATTCTCATGGTTCTCTGAGCCCTTTCCCCTATCCTTTTCTCTTCCCCTATTCTCCACAGTCAACGCATTACCTAATGTCTCACCTATGCTTTTCTCCTCACTAAGGATAACACCAAAAACATCATCAAAGTTTAGAGTGTTTGAACTAGAGATAGAGTTACTTACAGCCATGACCAAGCTATTCCATATTTCTGGCAATGAGCACAAGATTAGAAGAGCCCTGACCTCATCATCAAAGTCTACTTTTAAATAACTTAGTATATTTGTAATCGTATTAAACTTTTTTAAATGATCTGCAATAGACCCACCTTTTGACATCTTCATATTGAATAATCTCTTCATTATAAATACCTTATTGGACGTCGATGGTTTTTCATACAGTTTGGTCAATGCGTTCATCATCTCATTAGTTGTATTTTCTTTTGAAATATTGAAAGCCATCGATGTTGCCAGGCTCAGCCGTATCATTTCTATTTGATTTCTATCAAGAAACTCCCATTCTTTGTTCTTCATGGTCTTCAACTTCTTTTGTATTTCACCCAATGGTAGGAGTAGATCCTTCTTATATAAATAATCTTCCATCTTCATCTGCCATAACTGGTAGTTTTGTCTGTTAAATTTCTTGACCCTAAACTTTCCATCTTCTACCATTGCTCCCACTCGAACCAGGAACCCTCTTTTCCTGTGAGTTACCTTTCGCTCTGAGACAATTGTTATAAAAACAGGACCGCAGAGAAATAAAATAAAACAAATGAAGAAATAAAACACAGAAGATACAAAATACAATAGAGACATAGATATACATGTTTCACCTAGTGTGGGCTACATCCACCAGAGAAATTGCCAGGTCCTTCCTTTTTATTATCCAACAAAATGAAGGGATACAACCTACAACTCAACCATTGTAACTTTCTCTTGTTCCTCTCACAGTCTCCTATCTCATAATACAATAATCAGACACATACACAACCGCAATACAATTCCCTCATAAAATAGGTTTTCCTTCTAGGGAAAAAATCCCTAAAATAACTTCTATTGTCAGATCTACGACCTTATAATGAATGGTCCATATTGACTACAAAATTATAATATTTTACAAGGCAATTTTCCCAATATTTCACTTCAGGGGCGCTACCCTTGAATCCCCCACTAGGGGGGGCTACAAAAATTGTCGCCGCCCTCCTCTGTACTCCCTTGGTGAAAGTTGTGGGGGAGAAATCCCCCCCACACCCCACCGTTAGGGAATGGGGTCCAAGCATGGCTGAAACAAACCTTTGAATCAGGAATATAATCAGGCTCCACAACCAAAAAGAAGAATTGAATCAAATAGAGAAGAATGAAACATGGGAACTAGTTCCAAGACTAAAGAACAAAAATGTGATTGGTACTAAATGCGTGTTCAGAAAAAAACTAAGCAAAGACGGGAAGGTAACCAAAAACAAATAAAGGTTGTAGATTTTAACCTTGTACAATTATTACTACAGACATATTTTCTGTAAAAGAACAAAAAAGATGCAATGGCAAATACACACACTACACAGATATGTTTCCCCTAGAAACCCAAACCGGGAAAACCAACATCTTTTATATTCATTCATATCATACATTGTTTACAATAAAATATACATATAGGAATCAACGACATCCAAAACCCTAATCCAATGACCTGGATTAGTCAACAACCCTAATTCCTTAACCAAAAATAGAAAAACATCGACAAAAAACCATGTGTAGAAAAACCACCTAAAAAATTGACACAAAAACTGAGGAAAGAAATTCGTCGGTGCTTCCCCCGAACACCTACAACCCCCCCC
>JZKD02S2411955.1:1953822-1982567 GCA_000966675.3 Picea glauca
ACTAATTCTCACCATGCAAAGAATATAACACAAACCCAACAAAGGTTAGTATGCAAAAGATATGCTCAAGTTGAAGGAGTATATTTTGAGGAAACGTTTTCCCTTGTTGCAAGAATGGAAGTAATCAAATTGATCTTGGCCTATGCATGTTCCAAGAGAATCAAAGTGTATCAGATGGATGTGAAATCAAAATTTCTAAATGGTGAATTATAAGAAGAAGTCTACATCGAACAACCAGAAGGGTTCCTGTTGTTAGAAAAGGGAGATCATGTATGTAAATTGAAGAAGGTACTATATGGACTAAATCAAGCCCCTAGATCCTGGTATGCAAGATTGGACAGGTATTTGCAACAAAAAGGATTCAGAAAATGAAATGAAAATAGCAATATCTATGTGAATATTGATGAGAACAACATACTTATCATTGAAGTATATGTGGATGACATTATCTTTGGAAGTGATGATGATAGGATGAGTAAGAGGTTTTCCCAAGACATGCAGAATGAGTTTGAAATGTCACTACTTAGTGAATTGGCATTCTTTTTGGGACTTCATATTTCTCATCTGGATGAAGGCATTTTCATTTCCCAAACCAGGTACATCAAAGAAATTTTGAAAAAGTTTTGAATGGAATATCGCAAACCAGTAAGCACTCCTATGATAAGCGGTTGCAAGTTGAAAAAAGATGATGAATCTAAGGAAGCAGATCAGAGACTCTATAGATCGATTATTGGCATCCTACTCTATGTGAAAACCTTTAGACTAGATGTAATATAAGAAATTGGATAGGTTTCAATATTTGAAGTAGCACCAAAGGAAACTCATGTTCAGGCAGTAAATAGGATCTTTAGATATCTTAAAGGAACAACGGAGTTTGGATTGTGGTATCCAAAGGGGAATGAGATGACTATGTTTGTCTATGTAGATGCAGATTGGGAAGGAGGCATTGATTATCAAAGAAGTACTAGCGGAGAAACATTCTACTTGGGTGATTTTCTGGTATCTTGGCTAAGTAAGAAGCAACATCAATATCATTATCTACAACAAAAGCATAATATATTGCAGCAACAACATGCTTTACTCACATTATTTGTATGAAGCAAACACTACAAGATATACAAGTGAATTATGATTATCCCATTTCAATAGTCTTTGATAATATAAGTGCAATAAGTATCTCCAAGAATCCAGTAATGTATTCCAAGACCAAACATATTCTGATCAAGTTTCACTTTCTACGGGAACAAGTTGCAGAAAACAATATCAAGGTAGATTACGTTGGGACAAACGAACAGATTACAGACATCTTTACTAAACCTCTTCCAAGAGAGACATTTGAGTATCTTCGCCATAAACCTAGAATAGTTATGCTCCATAGTGATTTCCACAACATTTCTGCAGAAAAGACCAGGGAAGAAACATCAACTGTGAAGAGACAATAAAGGAATCTTAGTATGAATGTATTTGATGTATTGTAAATGTTTTATCTTTTGGTTGCTTGGATTTTATTTATTTTTTCTTTTTTATCAAAAAAATACTAGTGTGTAAAAATTGTTTTTTTATGGTATTAAATTTATTTATGTAATAAATAATAATTTAAAATAAAAAATTATAATTTCACCAAAAATTATATTATTGAAAATTTACAATTTCATAAAAAATTATATTATTGTATTTTTGAATAATGTACAATTTTACTTCTCCATGTAAATAAATGGAGAAAATAAGGATGATTGATTTAACTTAATTAATTTTTTCAACTTATTTTTATATAAGTATGTCTTATATATTATCTCTCTTTTTCTATACTCTGCATTATATATTATTGTATTTTTGAATAATGTACAATTTTACTTCTCCATGTAAATAAACTAATGATTGCTTTAACTTAATTAATTTTTTCAACTTGTTTTGATATAAGTATGTCTTATATATTATCTCTTCTTTTCTATACTCTTCCTTATATTGTTTTATGATTGACTTGGTTTGATTTTTTTTAATATGCTTTAATATAGGGATATGTGTTGTATTTTTGAATAATAAATATTTTCACTTTTTTATCCTACATAAATGTTTTCACTCGTCTACTCTAAGTAAATGGATGATTGAATTGGCTTAATTTGTCTCTTTCAATATAATTTGATTTAGGGATATGCCTTGCATCTTTGAATAATAAAAAATTTCACTCTTCTGTCCTCACAATGTTTGCTTTGTCTCTTTGAATATACTTTGATTTAGGGATATGTTTTGTATCTTTGAATAATAGATATTCTCACTACTCTGTTGTGCATGTATGGACGATTGACTTGACTTGACTTGTCTCTTTCAAGATACTTTGATTTATGGATATATGATTTGGATTGGATCATCATATTATTTGTTATCTATATCTATGCTTTTAGAGTGGAAAAAATTAGAGGAATCAACTTGCACAGCCATTTTAGTAGTAGGTACTAGTTTGGAAATTGGGGTCCAGAACCTTTCAAAGCCATTTTGAGGCATTAAATGAAATATTCTGGGGTTTTGGTGTTCAAAACTTATAGCCACGCTCTTGATAGTGTTCTAAACTCTGAAATCTATCCAATAGTGCAAATTGTGTGTCAACCAAATCTCATATGCAAAATTTATGTCTACCACAAGTTGACCTACCATGTTGGCCACCATGGTATGAGAGGATGCCATGTCATCCCCCATTACTCATGCATATGGGGCTAGCCATGTATGTAATTTCAAGAAGATTCTATAAGGTTCAAAACCTTATCACATTTGAGGGTTGAGAAAGTCAAAAACCTACCCCTAGATGGCTATTGGGCTCTGTTAAATATTGAACCACTAGGAGGAGAAGGGGTTCCATTCTATGTTATTGTATTTTGTTTCTATAGTAGAGAAAAACAACTAGGAGTGGGAAAATTATAGAGCATAATAAAGGGGGTTAATGTTCTATAGCATCCTAATAGGCCAGAGGATTCAGGTCACTCCATAGAGAGTGCCTTCTCCTTTCTACTTGCATTACTTCCATACGAAAAAAGGGAGAAGAGCAACCTCACCTTATAGATGGGTTTTCTCTTGTAAGGGTTTCCCAAAGAAAATAATTGTGTTGTTTTGTAGATGGTGTGTGAATGTACTTTACTGAACTCTCTATTTTCCACATTTTATCTATTTCATGCATAATAAATGATCCAAGTGGATATCGGTGGCCACCCACCTATTCCAACTAGCTCACATGCAGTTTTGATTTTGGCAGTTATTTTCCTACTTTTCAGGTCCTGGACTTCCGGGGTTGTTTTGAGGCCCTAAACAACGATTTTTGGGCTTGCCACAATCACATTGTTTATAAAGTTAGATTGTGACAACATAATGTGTATTCCTGAGATAGTTTCCAACAGGATATCGTCCACCTAAAACAAAGATCATATGCAAAATTTGTAACCCCGAGAAGTTGATGTACCAACTTACCCCAATAGGGCCCGCATGACTTTTGGTGCTTCATCTCCTAGGGTTAAATTTTTGGATGTAGAGGGTTTTGGAATTCATGTTTATTGTAAAATGGATTTTGGAGCCTCATTGTACTCATCTTCTTGCGAATGAGCATATCTGTCACATCTTTTCTCAGAGATAAGCCACCACCATTCTAGAAAACTTGTTTTCAGTCTGCATTTGACAGTTCCAACATATTTATTTATTGAATAGAATCCTTTTTTACTATATCTATGTATTGATCATTGTGTCTCTGTGTTAATAACATTAATAATATGTGTTCATTTCATTATGCTCATAAAATCTGGATCAGTGGTTTCAAAGCGGTCTGCTCCTTTTTGTTCTTAGTGCATGGTGCATGTCCCCGATGAGGTCAGGGTACAAATAGTTGGGTTTCAAGCTTGTTTCTCTTGAGGAAAAGAGCTCTTGCATGCCCAAGTGACCTTCTATGGCAGGAGAA
This sequence comes from Picea glauca, assembly GCA_000966675.3. Taxonomy (NCBI): domain Eukaryota; kingdom Viridiplantae; phylum Streptophyta; class Pinopsida; order Pinales; family Pinaceae; genus Picea; species Picea glauca. The sequence goes on from JZKD02S2411955.1 coordinate 1,957,760, forward strand.
AAAGAAAGACGACACGATAGGAGATCATTTCAAATTTTTGCTCGAGGAATTCCTCGAGCAACAGAGGAACGAGATGATGGATACTGTTGCGCAAATCCTTCGACGACTACCAACACGTGACACAACTTCTTCTAGCGGAGGTGTCGCCCCATTCAAGGTACATATCAACTTTGATATTCCTACATTTTAAGGTCATATATACACGGATGTTGTAGACAATTGGTTGAATCTACTAGAAGGGTATTTTTTTGTCCATAACTTTTCCAATAGAGAAAAGATTACGTTTGTGCTCCTAGAAGCCATCCCCCATGTCAAAGATTGGTGGGATACTTTCTATGAGAAAAAGACAACATAGTAACCCACATTATTTACATTCGCACTCGCTTGTGAGTCCTTCAAGGATGCCATTAAGGAACAATACTACCATGTTGGAAGTTATGATGACCTATATACAAAATGGACCACACTACGGCAGGAAACATACCAAGTCGTGCTAGATTTCATAAATATCTTCCATACCTTGCGCACCAATATGGGTATAAAATATTTTGAGCAAAATATAGTGCTCAAGCACTGCAGTGGTCTGCATAGATACATCAATGTAGAAAATGAGTTTATGTACATCTCATCCTTGGGTGATACCTATCGATATGTCATCAAAATCGAGCAGAAGCTTAAACAAAAGACACGACAGTTTGGGTCTGGGAACCCCTCACAACAGAAGAAGAGAAAGGAAAGACCCAACCCATAGAACAAAGGGCAGAGAAAAGAGGGACAACCTCAGGAAAACCAGTCTAATATGTAAACAAAGAAGGATAATGGAAAGACACTGGGAAGTGGTGCAACTTCCATAAGAGCCCCTGGCATAACATTGTTACGATCTGGGTTATGAATCTGAGATAGAACTAGAAAAGGGTATAAAAATCATTGACATGGGACCCAGTGCCACTATTGCTACCACCAAGATCCAGCCCAGTGAACCTAACAAGCCAGAGGAAGGCAAGTGCCTCTTTCATTCATAGATGTGGTTGAAAGGAACCTTGTTGCACTTCATCGTTGATAGTGGTAGCCAGAAGAACCTCATCTCATTAGAGTTCATCAAGAATTTGTCCCTTCCAATAATGCCACACCCGTAGCCCTACACCATCAGATGGCTCCACCAAGGAATTGATATTCACGTCATCCAATAGTGTCACATGTCCTATGACATCAATCCATTCAAAGATGACGTATTGTGTGATGTTGTTCCCCTTGAAGTTTGTGATGTTATTTTGGGCCAACCTTATTTATATGAGTCTAGGCCTCACAGTGTTATTATTAATTTGGACAAGAAATTGTACAGGATACCTGAGGTAGTGCCATCTAGTGTCATTTCCTTGATCTCTACCAAGCAATGCAGGAAGGTCATCTCTCAGACCGAGAAGTTTGTCTTCTTTGTGATTCACTCTAAGAGTGAGAAAAAGGTTGCAACCACATCCATGGCCTCTATGACCAACCTCTCCACATAGCATAAGCAAGTGGATAAGGTTGTAGAAGAATACAAAGACATCTTCTCCTCACCTACTGGGGTACCTTTGCATTTTTAGGTCAATCATTCCATCGATCTAACCCTCGACACACCACTACCTAATGGGCCAGTTTATCCCCCCTCTTTGTTAGAAAATGAGGAGATCAAGCCTCATATTAAAGAACTTCTCCAAAAGGGGCACATTCGACCCAAATCATCACATTTTGGAATAAAAATCATGCTTGTGTAGAAGAAATATGGGACTTGGCAGCTCTACATTAATTACCGGGCCCTAAATAAAATCACATTCAGGAACCGGTACCTGATTCCCGAAATCGAAGATCTCCTTGATCAACTCAAGGGGGGGAAATACTTTAATAATATTGATCTAAAGTCTATCTACCATCAGGTCCCAATAGAGCAGACATATGTATGGAAGACTTCCTTCAAGTCAAAAGAAGGTCTTTTTGAATGGTTGGTCATGCCCTTTGGTTTGACGAATGACCCAACAACTTTCATGAGGATGATGGGTGATATCTTGTGGCAATTAACCAATTATTTTGTGGTGGTGTATCTAGATGACATCCTCATCTACATAAAGACCTGGGCGGAACACTTGCAGCATATTTAGTAGGTTTTACACACTCTACGACAACACAAGTTATATGCCAACTTGGAAAAAATATTCTTCGGCATGGACAAGGTCGAGTACCTAGGATACATTGTTAATGATAATGGTGTGCATGTGGATACATCCAAGATCCATTTCATCCATGACTGACCAACCCCAACCACGCTCACTGAGCTTTAGAGCTTCTTGGGCCTTGTCAATTTCTATATTAGGTTCATGTTAGGACTCTTCCATATTGCATGGGCCCTCAACCAAGTGACCAGAGGTGGTTGTAAGGAAAATTTTGTGTGTGGCCTGTCACAACAACAATCGTTCGAGTATTTGAAGAAACACTTGTGCTTAGCCCCAGTGCCCTCATTAGCCGACCTGCAAAAACCCTTTGAGATCAATATAGATGCTTCAAACTATGCTATGCGTGCAATTATGATTCAACGCATACACCTTATGGAATAACATAATGAGATACTATCATATTTCATCCGCAAGTACCCTACTTACTGTTAAAATATTTCATTTTTTCGTTTAACCATAGACAATAGCACAATATTGTCACCCAACCATAGGCATCTAGGAACCCCTGAGCATCGTAACATTTGATAGATAGAATGATTTTGGAAGCAACACTAGCTCTAACAGATAACCAAGAGAGAGCACACCTCTCTCCAAAGATAGTGTACCAAGCAGAAAGTCCCAAATCAAATACCAAAGACTAAATACCGGTCATTGCAGCTGAACTCCTATAGACTTGCACACCACTTGCTTGAGTGAAAGTGTGTGTACAAATGAACTCAAGCACCCTCTATTTATAGTTCAATTTGTCACATGTCTATGCCGACTTCTCCTTCTAAAGACTAATACTTTAATATTAATTATTTTATTGAGTGGACTTGTCTTCTAGGGTTATTACACATCTGTTTAGGGTTTCTCTAGCTTCCAAAATATTCTAATCTATCAATAGGTTACACATGGAGGTTGATACCTACCACAACTACCATAATATCAACACTTAAGACAAAGAAATGTACTCCATTGTGCAATTTTGTCACTAGTGTAGGCATTACATTCTTGAGAAGGAGACAATCATCCACACTAATCATAATTCGCTGTAGTTTATGTAGACACAAGGAAAATTACATAATGACCTCCATCAGAAGTGGTCCACATACTTGAAACAGTTCCACCTCAACATCAAGTATAAGACATGAAGTACCAACCGTGTCGTTAATTGTCTTAGCCGACCTCCAGTCATGTCACTCACCATGGTGCTAGACTCTAAAGAACACGATACCTTTGGATGGCCCCAACTCTATGAGAAAGATCCTAGCTTCACCACCACCTACCAGATTTTGGGCGTAAACACATCGGTCACTAATTTCCATCTTCAATATGGGTTGTTGTTCCCGACCATCTCTGCATTCCATCAAGAGAGCAAGCGAAGATAATTTTGGAAGCCCAATCTAGTTGGGTGGCATAACACTTCGACATGGAAAAGATAGTAGCAGTGTTGTAGCAACATTTCTACTCGTGGAAAGTTGGAGAGGATGTCAGCAAGTATATCAGGTTCTGCACTTCATGCGCCAATTCCAAACCAGTCACTAATAAAAAATGCATGTACACCATTCTACCTACTCCTGACAGGCCCTAAGAATCCATCTCAATGGACTACATGTCATCCCTTCTGTCTACCAAGCATGGAAATGAATGTGGTTTTGTGGTTGTTGATTTCTTTTCCAAGATGGTGATTTTGGTTGCCTACAAGAAGAGAATCACAAAGGAGGCCACTGCCAATCTCTTCTTTGAATGAGTATGGGTAAATTTTGGGACACCACAAACCATTATCTTAGATTGGGAAAATCGGTTCCTCAACACATTCTAGTCAATCCTCTGGTCACTGCTAGACACCAAGCTCACCAAATCCACTACCTTCCACCCCCATATGGATGGCCAAATTGAGTTCATCAACCAGATGATCGTGCATATCATGTGCATGTACAATTCCAAGCATATTTTGGTTTCCTGCAAGAAGAGCACAGAGGAGGCCACTGCCAAGCTCTTCTTTGAATGAGTATGGGTAAATTTTGGGACACCACAAACCATTATCTTAGATTGGGACAATCGGTTCCTCAACACATTTTGGTCAATCCTCTAGTCATTGTTGGACACCAAGCTCACTAAATCCACTGCCTTCCACCCCCAAATGAATGACCAAACTAAGGTATTCAACGGGATGATCATGCATATCCTGCACATGTACAATTTCAAGAATTCCCACGCATCGATGAGAGTCTTCCCTATGTTCAGCACAACTACAACAGAGCCATACATAGCTCAATAGACCACAACCCCTTTTAGGTAAGGTTTGGATTTCAACCATTGGATCCCATGGATGTTACACTACCCCTTGCGGCCACCCAGAAATACTTGTCCCATGCTCAAACTGAAGCTGACAAAGCCACCTGGTTCATTGACTGGATCCAAAACATTCTCCAACAAGTTCAGGATATTTTACAAAAGTTCAATGCCAAGTACAAGCAACACCATGATCAACATTGGGTGCCACACAAGTTTCAGGTGGGAGACAAATTTTGGTTGCACTTGCAGATAGAGCTCCTTACTGTTGGATTACTAAGAGGGGGGGTGAATTAGTAATAGAGAAATTTAATCCTTTTTAACGAAATAATCCAAGTGTTATGTCAATGTATAATTATCATCCAATAATGAGCAATGAACAAATGAACAATCACACAAATACAAAGTACACTAGTGTTTTACGTGGAAACCCAAATTACAAGAAAACCACAGAATGTTTTTTCTTATATGTCTTGAAGAATTGCATTCATTGGAAGCACCAACTTCCTTTGTTTTCCAACTGCAACAGGAAGGAGGCTCCAACCCCCTAGTTTCTTAGGCTACAACCTGAGGGAAGCTTCAAATCCCCAATTCTCTGGCTACAACCAAAGGGAGGCTACAACCCCCTATGTTCTTCGGCTACAACCACCTGTTCTTGCCCCGTCCTGCCACCTAGAAGTAGAAGTAGAATGATGGAAGCACTGTCAACCTGTCACTATGAGATATACCACTGTAAACCTATACCAATAAATCTGAACCATGCATCAACCTGTTGACGGGAAAAATCGACCGTCCATCAACTGAGAGAGTGGAACCGGTCCGGGGTTGTCTAATAACCCAAGACATTTGGAATGAACCACCCTGACGGGTTTAGCGGCTCCGTTAGCCGATCTAAGGTCCTAAGAAAACAAAAGAAAAACTAATCTAAACTAACTAATCTAACTAAAACTAAATAAAACAAACTAAACTAATCTAATTATTCTATAAATACAAACTACTAATTACTACTATACTAACTCTAATTAACTATCTAACTACTAATTACAAAATAACTTATTCACAAAATTCATAGTATTGACAATTTACAGATTTAATTAAAACCTGAAAAACTCATTGACATTCTGCCCTAAGACAGCCAGAGATATTTTTGTTGATTTTATAATTTTTTATGAACATAAATAAAACAGAAAACTATACTAGACTAAATCACTAATCTGAACTACAAATATATCTAATCAAATCAACGAAAATAATCACAAAATAACCTGGAAATACGCTCCAGATTTTCCCTGTGTGTGATGATTGTACTAGCAGATCGGAGGAAGGAAACTCACACCGAATAATCTAGAAGCTTCTCGTAAACGATAGCTGCAGTGCTCTTTAAGTTTGTTTACAGGACAAACAAGACATAAAAATCATAACAATTATAAGATTTATAAATCTCTACAATTAGGTAAACCAATTATGCAAAGACTTATACAGAATAATCCAATTAATGAAGAAGAGAAATCTGTCATTCATAAATTGAATCAAGTGATTTCTATGTTTTTAAATATTGGAAGAAATCAGATATGGATCACATTAACAAAATCATATCACTTTGCAGAAGACTAAGATAGCTACAGTAGTCATTAATCAAATGCAAATTGACAATAAGATTTATATTATGAAAGCTAAAGTTGTAGCAGAACATCAACTTCTGTCTCAGTCTCGATTAGATATCCATAATCCTCTTTCTTCCACAAGAAAGGATGATCCTTATTACAAAAATAATAAGTATTTAAAGGTTTTCCACAGGGTAAAACCTCCCTGTGGAAGTTATAAAACTATTTACATGAAATCTGGGAAGATATCCCAAAGTTGTCTAAACTAGGAAATTAAAACAAAAGTAAAATATCAAAATATCCTCTAGACTGTCCATCAAATCCCATGCAATTCGAATTCACCTGAAAAGGATAAAAATGAACACATCAGAAGGATATTTTATTAATAAAATGATAGAAAAATTAATTCTATAGACTAGCTACAGAATCCTCTGATTCTGTAGCTAGTCTAAAATAAGAAACAGAATCAGCATTGAGATTAATTCAAATCTTTTTAAAGAATTAAATTTAATCATCATCCATGACCTATTTGAAAACGAATCATTTAGTTTGAAATTATTATACCATTCAAGATCAGACAAGATCCACATCATTCAACATAATACAGAGATAGGAATAGTCTGTTTCGATTATTGTCATAAGTCGGGTAAATGAAATCATATGGAACAACATCATAATCATTTCTCAACAAATCGAATCCATCAGTTATAAAATCGTTTTGATATTCAATTTAGAGCAAAACAAATCGCAAACACTTCGCTATACTTGTCTTATCAATAATCGAATCGGACAGGATTATTTTCAAATCGCGATAACTGTATAGCAAGCGATTTAGGCTATGAGCGAATTCAAACCATAAATGACTCATAACAAAATCATAATAGGAACAATCAAACAGAGTTCGTTATAGATATCCGATCATTTGTTTTTTTCAAACTGATAGACCTTGACCAAAATCATTTCATTCAAACGAATCGTAACTGGATTTGATAAAAATAACACAGTCAATCAATTTGTTTCAAAACCAATCGAATCCAACAGTTGTGAAATCGATTATAATCAAAACAAATGGCAAGCAACTATTACGTTGACTTGTCAATAGGAAATATGAATTTGAGAAGATCATTCCAATCGTGATGACTATGTTGACAAGTAAATGGTTCATGCCATGAATAGATCAATTTAAACTTGGCATGAAAATCAATTTAAAATAAGATCATAACAAGCCTGATTGACTGGCAATAAAATTCATAATTTGTTATGGCCAATTGGGCAAATAGGGTTGATTGGCTTTGATCAAAATGAAATCGTTCCAATCAAGCGAATCAATTGGCTGGAGATTCCATAGTTGTCGTGAATCGAATCCATTCCATGATTCGAGCACACCTGCACAGACTTAAATGAACATATTGTTTTTATAAAAACAGAGTAGTTCATTTCCCAAATTAAAATCGAACAGAGCAATATCCCAATTTGGAAAATTGTAAGACAGAGCATATTGTAACAACCAAAATCAATGACATCGTTTACCAACCATAGCATATTGATCATAACAACATTAAATCCGAACATGATTGTGTTCTAAACTGAGTATGAAAATTTTCCTTTTCAAATCGGATACAAACCAATCCATTCGAAGACAAACTATTAATTTCATCAAGCAAATAAGGCAAACCAATCAATCAAATCTAAACGCAGACCACTCAAATCCAATCAAAATCTATCGATTACTATACTAGGAATGATGAGATCGTATATCGAATCGAAATTCCTTTTTATTCAAAGCAAAGCTATATATAGAATGCACGCATTATAACAGAGTCATTCAAGGTGTAAACAAAACTATTTAAAAACTGAATTCCAATCATCATATCAACCTAGATTATTTACAAAAACAAAACAATGTGAAAACCATACCTGTGTAGCGACGAGGATGCTTGCTTATGCCAGCTTGGAATTTACAACAGCCGTGGTTGATTCCACATTTTTGAACAGGATGGAGCCGTTTGTCTTTTGCTTTTTATCTGTTGCTTGGAGCTTGGCTTTTTGACTGGTTAGCACTGCAATCTGGTCCTCCAGTGATTGAATCTTTGATTGGAGTATAGGAACATCAATATAATATTGTTCTAACCATGAATTGCATTGGTCACAGGGTGACTGTGTGGGTTTAGACAGAGTAGGCGAGGGTTTGGGCAAATGATCGAGGGTTTCACGAGGCAACTTAATACCTGGGTAGGCAGGGTCGGTCTTAAGGCAAGGGGGAAGGTTTGATACAAAATCATAAGGGGGCTCGGGACATAAACCCTGTGAGTAGGGATACTCGCTGGCCAGAAAACGCTCAATATCAGAATCAAAATCCTCACTTAGGATGATAGGGTTGGACACGGCAGAGGGTTTTGGTTTGTTTCTGGCCATTCTCGAAATGAGTCGGGCATTCCTTTTCCCTTTATCATTGGCAGTAAGGTTTTCCTTGGGCTTTTTTCTCATAGGCTTTTTAATGGCCTCTGCACTTTCAGTTGTAGTGTCAAGTAAGTCAATAGGAGGGTCAGCTTAGGGTTTAGGCAGTAGGAGATGTAAGGGTACAGGCGATTCAGCCTTGACTTCACTCACCACAGGTTTGTCAACCTGTATAGGGTTCAGATCCTCAAAGCCATTACGGGCGATGAAAGCCATCCAACTATCACCATGCAAATTCAAATGATAAACAATGATGAGCTTAATAAGCCCATGGTGGAACAGGCTGCTGCCAGCCTCCTGCTTCTTAAACCTTTTCGACATTTTAAATAGCCTACGATGAAAGTAGAAAGGCATGTTTAGAGGATACCCTATGAAAATCATCAACAAACACAGGTGGTAGAGGAACACAAATCCATATCGACCTTCACAGGTCACGAACTGCTTGACTAGCATTAATAAGTCGTGCCATCGTGGTTTGAGCATTGATATGGGCACACCTCTGTCACAAGAGGTGACTTTGCACAATAGAAACAATGATGTCCATGGCACTTCTTCGACCTTGCAATTCTTAAACCAACGCTGTCCCGAGGCAGGCAGCCCTGTAGCCGAGCTGATAAACTGTTCATCGATCTCTAACTGTATATCGCCAATCTTGGCTCGAGATCCATCGAAATTCATGGCAAACTGTCATGCTACACAAAGGTTAAAATTGTCAAATCATTTCACGAAGGTAAGCCATCCATTGTCCTCCAAATCTTGGCGGGCATTGTCAAACATTAACAGGGCTTGGTTGCCATTGGGCTCGACTCGCACGACTGGTGCCATGAAGATGAACACATGGTAAGGGAAGGGTTTGGATTCACCAACACACAGGAGAAGAGCTACCCGAGCTAACAGAAACGAATGAGCAAAAGGGATAAGCATAAATGCGAGCATGTGAAGGTGGTGGAGTCTTCCATGCAAAATATTGATTATCCAAGTACAACCACTGATTTACATAGCTTTTCAATCCATAATAGTAGTTCAAACATCGAGTCATGTGTCCAACTAATAAAATCAAATGTGTGATCATGCAAACATTATGCCATAATGTTTAAACACCCAACTTATAAATCAAGATCAAAAATAAACTATGCGCCAATGTATTAATTCATATAATCAAAAGTTTAACCAAGGTGCCAAACGATATTCATATGGTTGACAAGCCAAAAGTTATAAAAAGATTAACATAAGGATTATATCATATATGTATAAAAAAAACGTTTAATCATAACCCCTATGCATTTTCATAGAATCAATGATCAGGCAAGTCATATAAAGTGCAAATCCAAATGCTAAATGCCTTACAAACTCAATAAAACCAAGTTATACAATCAATCAAAGTATGAGAACCGATTAGAGGACCTTGCCAATTGTATAATGATAATAAAGGTAAGCACAATAGGCAAAATGATATAAAATATATCGAAAGTTCAGATAATGATCGAAATATGACTTCGAAAGATTAAGTTTTCACACTTACAGTCATGAAAACAAAACAAAAATAAGCGTGTAAATGTCACAAGAAATGAAAATGTCATTTATTTGAAAATTGCGACGAAAAATTGATGTTTGCAAAACATAGGTGCAGGCAGCTTATAGGATCATAAAAAAAATGTGAATTGGATACCAACAATGGAGACACACTGGTAGAAGAAGTTATCTCTGTCAAAATGGACAAATTCAGATTAGGACAACAAAGATAATTTCAACTCAAAAATAACAACCAGAAAATCGTACAAACATCATCATTAATCATCTTTTCCAGCAGTGTTTCAAAAGAGGAAAACTAATAACAGTCTTAAGATCAGCAAGTCACGATATTAAAGATAAAATCTCCAATACTGTTGGCATGGCCACTGCTTCCAGCAGGCGTCCATAGCTTCGACAGGGTTTCCATTTAACCCACTCTGACATCTGTATCTTGTTAAGAAGATTTGGATCAGAATAAAGGTCATTAAAGATGTTTCTTTTTTACGAGTTTTCATATACCCGACATTGCTTCGCTACCAGCAGGCCTGTTCAGTACCCTGGCGAAGTTGTCTTGGCGTCATGCATGCATTTACCCGCTGCTAGCAGACTTGTTCAGCATCCTGGTGGGTTTACAAGCACTTCCCACAGCTCTTACTTATTTTGTTTTTCATAGGTATATAGCTGAGCGGGGTGACGCTGAAAATCTTGATATTTTAACATATTTTTTAGACCTCATCTAATTTTTATTTTTTTTTAGAACTGTCCTTTATTTATATCCAGAGATGTTTTATCTAGAAAAAAAACTTCCTAAGGCAGGGAGACATCCTCTGAGTCATTCCTTTATGGAAACAGGACAGTGTAAAAAGATAATAGATGATCATGACAAGCTTTGCTCAGAGATCGAAATCAGTAAACTTCTTTTAAACAACAGATTTTTCAAACACAGATACAAGTTTCAGAAGTTTACTGATGTTTGTACAAATTTTTCAGAAGTTATTTCAGTGAAGGAAATTTTCTAACGTTTTTGTCTGAATAGCTCAGTGTACAAGTATGTGCATTTTTTCAAAACAAAAACTGATAAATACAAAACAAAAAAAAAAAAAAAGGAAAACGAAACGTAATCAAAAATCAAGATATGTACATAAAATACAAGGGTAGTTATCAAGAAAAGTATCTCTTCAGGGCTTGGACATTCATCGGGTAGGTGTCAAGCTGCCCTTCAAGATTCTTCAATTGAAAGGAACTAGGACCCAACTTTTCAGCAATTAAAAACGGTCCAAGCCATAGGTTTTGAAATTTTGTGTGTTCTCCCTTTCCCTCGTGTGGTTTGTCCCATTTTAAGACGAGATCGCCTATTTCAAAATTTCTATCTGAAGCAGAGTTAGAATTGAACCAGCTTTTAACCAATTGTTGATGCTGATCTAGCTTACATTTAGCTTGGGCTCTTACTTCCTCTAGCTTCATCAAAGCGTTAATTCGGTTTTCTAAAGGGGGACAATCTTCTTCTTGAACTTTCTGTGACAATTGAAGCGAAGGAAGAAGAATGTGAGGTGGCAGAATTGCTTCTTTGCCATAAACGAGAAAAAAGGGGGAGTTGCCTACAGTAGCTTTTGGTGTGACCCTATCAGCCCACAGCACGTTCAGCAGCGCATTGTGCCAATTCTTGTGATTTTCAACCACAGTTCTCTTGATAATTTTAATCAAGTTCTTATTTGTTGATTCTGCTAATCCGTTGCCCTGGGGGTAATAACTAGCAGAATACTTCAGCTTTATCCCTTTCTCCAAAGCAGACTCACTCATCTCAAGAGAAGAAAAGTATGAAGCGTTTTCAAAGACTAAACAGTCAGGGATACTGAAACGAGTAATAATATTCGAGTTTAGAAAAGCGATTACTTGACTGGTGTTGACAGTTTTTAGCGCAACGGCTTCAAACCATAGAGTAAAGTAATATGTGGTTGTCACAATATACTTATGATGTTGTGAGGATGGAGGGTTAATTGGACCTATGATATCAAGGCCCCATTGCTGGAAAGGAGAATTTACTGAAACAGGTTGCAAGGGAAAGGCTGGCTTTTGCAACCGCCCTGATGCTTTCTGACAGATGATACATTTACGACACAAGGCATGGGCATCCCTAAAAAGCGTGGGCCAATAGTAACCGGCTCTTAAAACCTTGTGAGCAGTGGTGTCACCACCAAAGTGACCACCATATTATCCTGCATGCAACTCTAGAAAGACTTTTTATGCTTCATCCTTTTCAAGACAGCGCATCAGTACGCCGTGAAAATTCTGACGAAACAGGATACCATTAACTAGATGAAAGGAGGCAGACTTTATCCTCAACGCTCTTCTCTTGGTGGGGTCTAAGTGATGAGGAGATAACCCATATTCAAAACAGAACCTAATATCGTCGTACCAAGGGCTAACAAGGTTTTGTGTGCAACAGATTAGGCTTTGATCGCTTTGTCCTAGGTTTGACGTATCACTATCTTCTTGCTGTCCTATTTTCAAATCAACCACCAAATTACATAACCCTTGGCCTCTCACTATCTTAGTTGGGGTAATTTCTAAGTCATACTCCTGCAAGGAGGTGACCCAGTTAGCTCTCTTCTCTCCTAACTCCTTCTGCACTAACAAATTCCTCACGGCTGGGTAAGGGACAATGACTTTCGTCCTTGATTTCAAGAGATAGGACCGGAAGTGCTTAACTTCTTTGAAAACAGCGTAGGCTTGCCGATCAACCACTGGGTAATTAAGTTCAGCACCTTTGAAAGAAAATCTCATAAAGGTGATGGGTACTTCATGGTTCCTGGCATTCTTCTGGGTTAGGATGGTGGCATAGGAACGATCAGAAGCAAAAGTATAGAGTGTAAAATCTTGAGAGAAGTCAGGGCCCATGAGAGACGGAGCGTATACTATGGCCTTCTTTATGGCATTGAAAGCTTGATTTTCTGTGGGTCCCCAGTGATATTGGGTGTCTTTCTTAATCAGGTTCTGTAGAGGCATGACCATTTCAGAGAAACTGGGGACGAATCTTCTCACGAAGTTAATCTAGCCTAAGAAAGACTGCATTGATTTTTTAGATGTAGGAGGGGGAAGGTTTGCGATGACTTGCGTCCTTTCGGGGTCAATAATCATCTCTTCTGTTAGCACTCTGTAATTTGCCCAAGGCTGAAAGGAAATCACAGAGGCAACATCAAAACCGCTTTAAGTCTTGGATCTAGCCCTCCAAGACTCAGAGAGGGATCTCTCTGTATGATATAGCTTTGTTTTAACTTTAGATATTAGGCTAGGTAAAAAGTACAATGGGCTTTGTTGTCAAAGTGTTTTTGAATTGGTTGAGACAGTCAACTCCTCCATTGGGCTATGGGGTCTGTAATTAATTAGGAATGAAATACAGTCATAAACAAGGAAAGATGACTTCACAAGGTAAGATAACACACTCACTGGATATTTAATATTTAAAATGATGATCAGAAGAAAAGATAAGGAAAATAACTCCAACTAACAAGCACTTAAGAATCTCTTAATTGAAAATATTTAGAAGATGAACATTGAAATCTTTAGAATCGGAAACAGGGTATCGGGGATAAATACTGTAACATGACGCTATTCGTAAAGATTAGCTTCAGAAAAACAATATGATTACAGAGAAAGAAAACATTTACTGAGAAATCACATCACCAATAAACATGCGCAGGAATCCTGTAAAGTGCCTCTTCTTTATTAATGGCATATCTCTTAAAAAATGTTACAGCTTGATAGCCACAGGGGCGTGAAGATCCAACCATTTTACATAAAAATCATCCCAATAAATAAGATATATATTCTCCTCAATTTCTGAGAGTCGGTTCAACCGCCTCGGCCAAAAATAGCCACCACTCCCAGAAAATTCGGAGTTTTCTGCCATAAAAAATGGACCGTTTTTCTGCGAAACAGGGGTCCGATCAGATGTGATTCTCTCTTCAATTATGACACTTGGGAGAAAACTGAAAGAGGTTATTGTATATGGGCATGTTCTGGACAAAAACCTCTTTCGGTTTCAAAAAATTCGTCCCCAGCTGGCCGTGACAGCTCCTGTAAAATCGGGACTGAAACGGAAAATGGAAAATATGGAAAAATAGGCCTCGAAGATGTCTTCGACTCTCCCGCCTCGTAGCTCCATTGCAAAAACTGAAAAAGGTTTTTTTTCCTCAGCCTGTGATGAGCAAAAAACTCTTTCATATTTTTAAAATTTGCCTCCGTTTTCTCAGAATATCCCCCGGAAGAAGGCATGGTAAAAGTGGCAAAAGATGGTAAAAACATGCAAAAGAGATTTTTGGCGGGGGACGGAATTCCGGACCCCCCCCCCTCGTTAAATGCAGACTGCCCGGGGGGTCCGAAATTGAACCTGGGCCCTGGATATCGGGGCACAAAACTGGGCCGTTTAGATGTGTTTGGGTTTTAATTTAAATTCCGGACCCCCCCCCCCTTCGTTAAATTCCGGAAGGTGGGGGGGCCTCCGGAATTAATATGACGCATTGATAATTCATGTGGTATAGTGGATGAGGGGGGCGCATATGGAAAGGTGCACGGGAATAATGTGTAGGCGAGAATGTAAGTGGGGGGCTGACATAGGGGGAGTTGGGTAATGGATGGTGAGGTGGGGATGGTGGGGAGTGACGTGAGGGGGGGTGTACGTGGGTAGTGAGTGGGGTAGTGTAATGTACTTAGGGTAGTTTAAATTTATTTGTTTTTTATATTGTTTTTTCCTTTTTAATATTTTATTTTTTGTTTTTATGTGTTACGTTGTTTTTTGTTCATGTTTTATTTTGTATTTTTGTTTTGTTTTTATTATTATATATATATTTTCTAATTTTTAATGTAGTTTGTTACTTTTTGTTTTTTATTGTTTTTTAAATGTTTTTTAATATTTTGTGATTATTTATATGTTTTATTTATTTTTGTTAGTTTTAATTTATTTAATTGTTTTAATTTAAATTTAAAACTAACCCTAACTTTTAACTTAGTTACTAACCTAGATATTTCAACTTAATTAATAATTGATTAATTAATAATCAATAAATAATTAATCAATTATTAAAGGAGTTGTTTATTAATCATTTTAACTTAAACTAACTTTATTGCTTTATCCTAAGTCCATTTATTTATGGAAGGAAGGTGGGAGACGCGTACTCAATGGGGCAAAAGGGCAAGGGGAGAGAGGGCGCAGTGTGTATGAAGGATGCAGCAGGGTGATGGAGAATTGAGCGAAAAGAATGGAGGGAGGAAAACGGAATCACCTGAGCCATACTTCGTCACCGGGAGAGATGCCAAATCAACAGTCGAAGAATCGACTCGCCTATAATTATAGGACCCTAACACCTTCGCTAGACACAATGAATCCTAGGAGTCTACCCTGTTCTATCGCAAAGATGGATTTTTTGGGATTTAAGGAGATGTCGTATTTACGACATCGTAGCAGAACGGATCATAAGTGAGCTAGATGATCATCTTTGTTTTTGGAATAAATAGTCACATCATCTAAGTAAACTACGACGAACTGATTGATTAAGCCTCGGAAAGCAATGTCCATTGCTCTCTCAAAGGTAGCACAAGCATTAATCAATCCAAAGGGCATTTTGCGATAAGCGTAAGTGCCCCATGGGGTACGGAAGGTAGTTTTGAGTTGTTCTGGTGGAGACATCAAGACTTGGTTGTATCCAGAGAAACCATCTAACAAGGATAGCCTCTTAGAACCAGATACCTGTTGAAGGATTTGTTCCATGGGTGGGACAGGATAGTTGTCTTTGTCAGACGCTCTATTGAGGTTTCAGAAATCGATGCAAAGTTGAATTTCCCTTTTTTTCTTCCGCACTGGGACAAGGTTGGACACCCATTGAGTGTGCCTAATAGGAAAAATTATTTTAGCACTTAGGAGTTTATTCAATTCTTTTTGAATGGTCGGTTTTAGTTTAGGGTGCATCTTCCTCAGTTTCTGTTGGAAGGGTAAGGTTTGGGGCTTCATCGGGATGACATGCTATATGATATTAGGGTCAAAAGTTTTAAGATCATCATACATCGATGCAAAGACATCCTTAAATTATTTAAATAATTTAACAAAAGAATCTTTTTCTTGTCTAGAACATCCCAAGCCTAGGTTAATGCACTGAGGATTTTCACTAGTTCCTAAGTTTACTTTTTCATAAGATAATGAGGAACTATTGGTTTTACAATTGACCGTCTTTTTAAATTTATCTTCGAAATAATAAAACTTCTCTAATCTAACTATAGATTTGGGTATGGAATTTAACATGTCCGATAGAGCTTCAAGAGATTTCAGATCAGGTATTATTGTAAAATCATGCAAATTGTCGTCATGTGTGCGTTCATCTATCACCGTGCCTTGAAAGGTTTCTTCCAGGTGTAGAAAGTTGATAATCTTTTGATCGTCGTCAAATACTCTTTAGTTTTTGATATTGTCAGGAACAGAGGGTTGAAACAATAGCTCGACGGAGAATGCGTCTGGGGATAAACCTTCTACAGGAAGAAGTTTAGAAGCTACATTAGCTAATAGATCTTCTTTAGCATTATTTAATCTAGGAATGGAATTTATATTGAAAGCGAAAAATTTATTCATCAAACTCCATACCTCAGACTGGTAAATTTTGAGATGCGGGGAAAGACAGTGTATAGAATTTCTTACCTGTCTAACCACTATTTCAGAGTCGCCAAATACAACCAAGTTTTAAATGTTCATATCCAGATCTTTTCTGAGACCTTGCAGTAAAGCCTCATATTCTTCAGTATTGTTAGTACATTCAAATTCTAGTCTACAAGCCATTAATGTCTTGTTACCTGCCGGATCGATAATGATGTAGCCTACACCAGCTCCTTCTTTAGACTTAGAACCGTCGAAGTATAGGGACCAAATTTGGTTTCTATCGGGCACATGGGATTGTTGTGTAGAAACTGTTGGTTGCGTATATGCTTCAATCTCGGATTGTTGTTCTGGATTGATAATAGGTGAGGCCTCGACCATGAAATTTTCGAAGAAGGTGTCCATCCCTTGTACTTCAGGTGTATCAGCGGAAGGTGTGAATGGTTCATTGGGATCATTCAAATCTGTGACCGTGAACTTAAGGTAGCACTCACGATTCACCCTAATCTTGTTAGGCTTACCATTCTCTGGAAGCCATAAGTGAGACCAGTCTGTCGCGAAGTAACCATGTAGCTGCTCTGACCAGTCCCTGCTTAAAAATAGACCATATACTTCTGGAATATCCACAACAATTATATCAATAACCTGATGAATCTTAGAGTTAGACGATAATCTAATAAATACATTTTTCAGTTCGCCTATAACTTTAGCATTTGTCCAATCAAGTTGTATGATTTTTAAAGTAGATGGTTCCACTTCAGCGTTAATCTTTTGGCAGACAGACCAAAGCATCTCATTGGATGACGCTCCTGAGTCCACCATACAATTATGCACATTTCTGTTGAAAATCTTGAAGGTTAACAAGAAAGGAGGTACATTTTTGCGAGTACTAAGAGTAGTAGCAGTTTCTAAGGCTACTTTATCTACATTATTTACATTATTTACATTATTTACAGGGACTACAGGAAGGCTTCCTTTATCTTGAGGATCAAGATTATTTTTAGTGGAAGTCTTCTGCGGAACTTTGCTTTGCACAACCTTGTTACCACTTGAATTACCATTCTTGTCGTTCTTTGAAATATTTTGCAACATTTTTTGAAGCAGAAATGGAAACTTCAATAACTCATAAATAGAAATGTTAGCCCTTAACTTTTTAAGAACTTCAACAACATCATAATCTAAGTTGGGGTTCACATTACTCTTTTTAGGCTCAACTGATTTAGATTGCTTTGGAGGCGAAGTTGTAGTGTTTTCAGTAGAAGGTTTGTTTGCTGCCTTACTCCTAGTATTATAAGGGTGAACAGTCTCGAAGTTAGCTTGAAAGATGCTATCCGAGAAGTGTCCAAAGATGTTAGGAGAAGACTCTTCTTCTTGAACTGTTTCTTGTTCAACTACCTCCTGAGGGATCTCAGGGGGTATCAAGTTATCTTGGGCTTCTAGAATTGTTTGAAGGGCACATTGCAAACTTTCTAGATTTAGGCCTTCAGGGGTTGGATTAGGTCGGTTGGTAGGAAAAGGCTTTTGGAAAGGAGGTTTGTAGGGTCCTTTGCTCTAGGAAGCTTCTTCAGTTGACCTTTTTAAGTCTATAACTTGATTTGACAGTTTTTGAACAACTTTAGTTAAGTTTTCCAAATCAGGGTTTTCAGGTTGTGTTTTACTTTGAGTAGGTCTGGAGAGAATTTCAATCTTCTTTTTGGAAGAAGAACTAGTCTCAGTTTCATTGCTAGAAGATTCTTTAAGACTAAGTATGTCTTTTTCAATCTGGATGGCCTCCTCAAAGGCCTCTAACAACGTGGCTTTCTTGGATCGTTTAACCCAAATAGTTATACTTTGATGTAAAGATTTAGTGTAGTAAGTTATTATAAGACTCTCAGCAGGCATGGAATCTACAAGGATTCAGTTTTTAAGTGTTAAGAATCTTTGATTAAAGTCTTTAACTTTTTCTTTTGGGTTCATTCTTAATCTTGAAAGGTCCATGACTAAGACCTCTGGAGGCTTGCCATCTCCGAACTTTTCCAAAAAGCATGACTCGAACTTTTCCCAAGACACGATGGTATGGGGTTGTTGGGAAAAGTACCATGTGGATGAATTACCCTCAAAAGTATAAGGGAACAACCTACAGACAACGTCTTCATGTTCAACATTGTGGAGTCTAATGGATAGCATAAATTTTTTAATGTGATCTTCAACTATCTGTTTTGAGTCAGGATCAAACTTGGGAAGCCATTTCTCTAGGTGTTTAGGTAGAGGGTGTTGAGCTCCAGGTACCACTACAACATCCTGATCAAGCCAGGGTCTAGCAGGGTTGTTCTAATTTTCCATTGGGGTAGTGGGCGTGGAAGGCTGAGAAGGTGAATTTCCTTCATCAGAAGAATATTCTCCAGAAGAAGAAGGAGATGATGGAGGTGGTGAAGGAGGTATCCCAGATCCTCCTGCAGTAGGATTTGTGATTGGATCTGTGGGATTCACAGTGAGGTTAGTGTCACCTAATTGTTCTCTGATATCAGAGAAGTCCAAAGGTCGACCCCACGGATGTTTTGGTTGCCTAAGACTAGCTAAGGCACTATGTGTTTTAATAAGAGATTGATGGACAATCTCTTGTATATCACCACCTGTAGGATTAGGGGTTGCTGGCTCAACTGTGATCTGTGGATCGTCGGTTGAAGTAGTTGTTGTTTGAAGGGGAATATTATCATGTGAACAGCTTCTAGTCACTATAGGTGAGCGATTAGGGGGTGGAGGATTCTTGCGACCGCCTCGTGCCAATAATTAAATTCAGGCCCTCCTTCTAGCACCATTTGCTGACGGGCGAAATCGACCGTCCGTCAACTGAGAGAGTGGAACCGGTCTGGGGTTGTCTAATAAACCAAGCCGTTTGGAATGAACCACCCTGACGGGTTTAGCGGCTCCGTTAGCCAATCTAAGGTCCTAAGAAAACAAAAGAAAAACTAATCTAAACTAACTAATCTAACTAAAACTAAATAAAACTAACTAAACTAACTAACAATAAATAAAACTAACTAATAAAATAATCTAATTAAAACTAACTATTAAATAAACTAACTAAAACTAATTAACTAAAACAAACTAAACTAATCTAATTATTCTATAAATACAAACTACTAATTACTACTATACTAACTCTAATTAACTATCTAACTACTAATTACAAAATAACTTATTCACAAAATGTACAGTATTGGCAATTTACAGATTTAATTAAAACCTGAAAAACTCATTGACATTCTTCCCTAAGACAGCGAGAGATATTTTTGTTGATTTTATAATTTTTTATGAACAGAAATAAAACAAAAAACTAGACTAGACTAAATCACTAATCTAAACTACATATATATCTAATCAAATCAACGAAAATAATCACAAACTAACCTGGAAATACGCTCCAGATTTTCCCTGTGTGTGATGACTGTACTAGCAGATCGGAGGAAGAAAACTCGCACGGAATAATCCAGAAGCTTCTCGTAAATGATAGCTGCAGTGCTCTTTAAGTTTGTTTACAGGACAAACAAGACATAAAAATCATAACAATTATAAGATTTATAAATCTCTACAATTAGGTAAACCAGTTATGCAAAGACTTATACAGAATAATCCAATTAATGAAGAAGAGAAATCTGTCATTCATAAATTGAATCAAGTGATTGCTATGTTTTTAAATATTGGAAGAAATCAGATATGGATCACATTAACAAAATCATATCACTTTGCAGAAGACTAAGATAGCTACAATAGTCATTAATCAAATGCAAATTGGCAATATGAACATGAAACAAAAGATTGATATTATGAAAGCTAAAGCTGTAGCAGAACATTAACTTCTGTCTCAGTCTCGATTAGATATCCATAATTCTCTTTCTCCCACAAGCAAGGATGATCATTATTACAAATATAATAATTATTTAAAGGTTTTCCACAGGGTAAAACCTCCCTGTGGAAGTTATAAAACTGTTTACATGAAATCTGGGAAGATATCCCAAAGTTGTCTAAACTAGGAAATTAAAACAAAAGTAAAATATCCAAATATCCTCTAGACTGTCCATCAAATCCCATGCAATTTGAATTCACCTGAAAAGGATAAAAATGAACACATCAGAAGGATCTTTTATTAATAAAATGATAGAAAAATTAATTCTATAGACTAGCTATAGAATCCTCTGATTCTGTAGCTAGTCTAAAATAAGATACAGAATCAGCATTGAGATTAATTCAAATCTTTTTAAAGAATTAAATTTAATCATCATCCATGACCTATTTGAAAATGAATCATTTAGTTTGAAATTATTATACCATTCGAGATCAGATAGGATCCACATCATTCAACCGAATACAGAGATAGGAATAGTCTGTTTCGATTATTGTCATAAGTCGGGTAAATGAAATCATATGGAACAACATCGTAATCGTTTCTCAACAAATCGAATCCATCAGTTATAAAATCATTTTGATATTCAATTGAGAACAAAACAAATCGCAAACACTTCGTTATACTTGTCTTATCAATAATCGAATCGGACAGGATTATTTTCAAATCGCGATAACTATATAGCAAGCGATTTAGGCTGTGAGCGAATTCAAACCATAACTGACTCATAACAAAATCATAACAAGAACAATCAAACAGAGTTCGTTATAGATATCCGATCATTTGTTTTTTGCAAATTGATAGACCTTGACCAAAGTCATTTCATTCAAACGAATCGTAACTGGATTTGATAAAAATAACACAGTCAATCAATTCGTTTCAAAACCAATCGAATCCAATAGTTGTGAAATCGATTATAATCAAAACAAATGGCAAGCAACTATTATGCTAACTTGTCAATAGGAAATATGAATTTGAGAAGATCATTCCAATCGTGATGACTATGTTGACAAGTAAATGGTTCATTCCATGAATAGATCAATTTAAACTTGGCACGAAAATCAATTTAAAATAAGATCATAACAGGCCTGATTGACTGGCAATAAAATTCATAATTTGTTATGGCCAATTGGGAAAACAGGGTTGATCAGCTTTGATCAAAATGAAATCATTCCAATCAAGTGAATCAATTGGCTGGAGATTCCATAGTTGTCACGAATCGAATCCATTCCATGATTTGGGCACACCTACACAGACTTAAATGAACATATTGTTTTTATAAAAATAGAGTAGTTCATTTCCCAAATTAAAATCGAACAGAGCAATATCCCAATTTGGAAAATTGTAAGACAGAGCATATCGTAACAACCAAACTCAATGAAATCATTTACCAACCATAGCATATTGATCATAACAACATTAAATCCGAACATGATTGTGTTCTAAACTAAGTATGAAAATTTCCTTTTCAAATCGGATACAAACCAATCCATTCGAAGACAAACTATTAATTTCGTCAAGCAAATAAGGCAAACGAATCAATCAAATCTAAATGCAGACCACTCAAATCCAATCAAAATCTATCGATTACTATACTAGGAATGATGAGATCGTATATCGAATTGAAATTCCTTTTTATTCAAAGAAAAGCTATATATAGAATGCACGCATTATAACAGAGTCATTCAAGGTTTAAACAGAACTATTTAAAAACTAAATTCCAATCATCATATCAACCTAGATTATTTACAAAAAAAAAAAATGTCAAAACCATACCTGTGTAGCGACGAGGCTGCTTGCTTATGCCAGCTTGGAATTTACAACAACCATGGCTGATTCCACGTTTTTGAACAGGATGCAGCCGTTTGTCTTTTTCTTTTTATCTGTTTCTTGGAGCTTGGCTTTTTGACTGGTTAGCACTGCAATCTGGTCCTCCAGTGATTGAATCTTTGATTGGAGTATAGAAACATCAATATAATATCGTTCTAACCATGAATTGCATTGGTCACAGGGTGACTGTGTGGATTTAGACAGAGCAGGCGAGGGTTTGGGAAAATGACCGAGGGTTTCACGAGGCAACTTAATACCCGAGTAGGTAGGTTCGGTCTTAAGGCAAGGGGGAAGGTTTGATACAAAATCATAAGGGGGCTCGGGACATAAACCCTGCGAGTAGGGATACTCACTAGCCAGAAAATGCTCAATATCAGAATTGGAATCCTGACTTAGGATGATAGGGTTGGACTCGGCAGAGGGTTTCGGTTTGTTTCTAGCCATTCTCGAAATGAGCCGGGCATTCCTTTTCCCTTTAGCAATTGCAGTAAGGTTTGCCTTGGGATTTTTGCTCATAGGCTTTTTAATGGCCTCTGCACTTTCAGTTGTAGTGTCGGGTAAGTCAATAGGAGGGTTAGCTGAGGGTTTAGGCAGTAGGAGATGTAAGGGTATAGGCGATTCGGCCTTGACTTCACTCACCACAGGTTTGTCAACTTGTATAGGGTTCAGATCCTCAAAGCCATTACGGGCGATGAAAGCCATCCAACTATCACCATGCAAATTCAAATGATAAACAACGATGAGCTTAATAAGCCCATGGTGGAACAGGCTACTGTCAGCCTCCTGCTTCTTAAACCTTTTCGACATTTTAAACAGGCTACGATGAAAGTAGAAAGGCATGTTTAGAGGATACCCTATGAAAATCATCAACAAACGCAAGTGGTAGAGGAACACAAATCTGTATCGACCTTCACAGGTCATGAACAACTTGACTAGCATTAACAAGTCATGCCATCGTGGTTTGAGCATTGATATGGGCACACCTCTGTCACAAGAGGTGACTTTGCATGATAGAAACAACAATGTCCATGGCACTTCTTCGACCTTGCAATTCTTAAACCAACGTTGTCCCAAGGCAGGCAGCCCTGTAGCCGAGTTGATAAATTGTTCATTGATCTCTAACTGTATATCACTAACCTTGGCTCGACAGCCATCGAAAGTCATGGAAAATTGTCATGCTACACAAAGGTTAAAACCCTCAAATCATTTCACAAAGGTAAGCCATCCATTGTCCTCTAAATCTTAGCGGGCATTGTCAAACATTAATAGGGCTTGGTTGCCATTGGGCTCAACTCGCACGATTGGTGCCATGGAGCCGAACACATGGTAAGGGAAGGGTTTGGATTCACCAACACACAGGAGCAGAGCTACCCGAGCTAACAGAAACGAATGAGCAAAAGGGATAAGCATAAATGCGAGCATGCAAAGGTGGTGGAGTCTGCCATGCAAAATATTGATTATCCAAGTACAACCACCAATTTACATAGTTGTTCAATCCATAATAGTATTTCAACCATCGAGTCATGTGTCCAACTAATAAAATCAAATGTGTGATCGTGCAAACGTTATGCCATAATGTTTAAACACCCGACTTACAAATCAAGATCAAAAATCAACTATGCACCAATGTATTAATTCATATAATCAAAAGTTTAACCAAGGTGCCAAACGATATTCATATGGTTGACAAGCCAAAAGTTATAAAAAGATTAACATAAGGATTATATCATATATGTATAAAAAAACGTTTAATCATAACCCTTATGCATTTTCATAGAATCAATGATCAGACAAGTCATATAAAGTGCAAATCCAAATGCTAAATGCCTTACAAACTCAATAAAACCAAGTTATACAATCAATCAAAGTATGAGAACCGATTAGAGGACCTTGCCAATTGTATAATGATCAAAAAGGTAAGCACAATAGGCAAAATGATATAAAATATATCGACAGTTCAGATAATGATCGAAATATGACTTTGAAATATTAAGGTTTCATGCTTATAGTCATGAAAACAAAACAAAAATAAGCGTGTAAATGTTGCAAGAAATGAAAATGTCGTTTATTTGAAAATTGCGACGAAAAATTGATGTTTGCAAAACATAGGTGCAGGCAGCTTATAGGATCATAAAAAAAATGTGAATTGGCTGCCAACACAACCATGCATCAAGTTGTACCTCAACCTATAATCAACCTGTACCATAAACAAGTGCATCAACCATGCACCAACCTATACCAAATAACCTGTAATCAACCTGTACCAAAAACAAGTGCATTAACCATGCACCAACCTGTACCAAATAACCTGTAATCAACATGTACCATAAACAAGTGCATCCAACCATGTACCAAGTATGTACCAATCATGTGTCAACTACTCATCAATATGTAC
>JZKD02S2411955.1:1984657-1994739 GCA_000966675.3 Picea glauca
CAAATATGTGGTTCAGAAGAAAGTGCACAAATCAATGGCTCATGGTGTTTTTCGGAGCCCCCCGAATGATCTGTTTTTAACAGAGGGGAGGGGGTCCAGAATGGAATATTCTCTGGTGGGCCCTGTTCCTCTACATGGCATAAATTCATTGGTTCAGACTTCCATCACCTGTCATTTTTGACATGCCCCATCACCCCATGATGTCATCATCCATGTTTTTCCACTAGAGGTCACGTCTCATTACTCTATCGGTCTTTTCCCCTATTCACCCATGGCAAGTCCCCTCACCATGGCCTTTTTCCCCCAATCAATTCCTGCCACGTCGCCTGGTCGTATTTTTCATTCACTATTACCTGCCATCTCATGCTCCAAACGATCCGTTGGCAATTTATTACAGGCTAACTTATTCGTTAGCCTGCTGACCTATCCCCCGCGCGCAACAGATATCCATTCATTCAAAACCATCGCTTCCGTTCTTTCTTCCATTTGCCTACTATGTTGTCTGAACAAAAAAATACCTTTCCCATCATACCAGAGAAATTTTTCCCTGTTTCATCTTCGTTATGGTCAATTACCCAAAGCCACAGTCACCCCTGCTAACCTTCTTTTTTTTATTTGCAGGTATTGTTGCAGTGAAGGCGCCAAAATCAAAGAAAATAGAGGGCAAGGAAAATCCTTTCCTCCCACCTCCTGTTGACCTCGATGGGATCCCTTTTCCCGACAAAAACTATCTAATCACAGACACCAGATGCGATTTTGACTTCGCGGACTTACATTCATGGCTCAAAGAGGTTTTCCTTTACTAGAGCAATGAAATTAGGTTCTAGGAGTCCAACCTACCCCTGTATATCTTCCCCCAGATTCACCAATTCCCAGAATTCACCCTCAAATGCCAAGCCCATTATATCCCTGAACAAAGAGCCATTATGTCTTCATCTGAAGAAATTCTTTTCCTCATCACACCAGAAACCATTGACCAGATGATGCAGATATCCAGAGCCGAATACGCCTCACCTTTCAACCTCAAAATCATCACAGAACTCTACCAGAAGTTGTCTTTCCCCCAAAGAGCTCAGATTTTTTATCTTTTTCTCCCACAATTCACTTATCTACCCACTACAAACCCCCCTTATCCTTCCTCCCTGTTCTCAGTAAAGGGAAACTAGGTCATCACGTCACTATGTGCCTTGCTTGGATATTTTTTGGATCAATGGGTGGATGAACCCATCTTAGGATTTCTGTCCATTTTCTCCACCGATGAGAAACCCACTACTCATTTCGACTAAAATACGTTCCTGGCGGACAACATTCACGAACAATTCATTAACTTCGCACAGAAGGCATGTTTCGACATTCTTCAATACTGACTTACATGTTCGTTTTCTTTCAAGCAGACAAATTTTCCTTTTCAATGAAGAAGATGGACAAAGAGGGGAGGCCACAGGCAGTAACAACGTGGACTTCGCTACTCAGGCATAACTCCACAGAATTTAGTTTCAAATAGTTCATCGAGCAGTTCTACCACCTAGTGGTGAGTATGCTCAGCGGCAGACCCAAACCTAGAATTAATGAGGAAATTCAGAGTATTTTACATCTCTTGGACCTTACCAAGACTGGTGATTGGTACCTGTACCAAAATCACACTAAGATCAGAGTCTATGGGTGTGCGTTGGCCCCATATAAATTGCCGAGGTATTTACCCGTGAGGATTTTTGCCCTGGAATACATAAGGAAGATGATAAATTCATATGACATACATTTTGTGTCTCTGAAGAAGAAGTAGCAGCTCATAATCAAAGGGAAGATTGGGCCTTTCATCTGCAATAGATGAGGCGCCAGGGAGAAAGAAGATAGACTGCTAAAAGAAATGAAGTTTTATGTTAGTTTGGTGTGGCACTATGATCCATTTGGGATAAGTTCTGAGATGAGGATCAAAAATAAGAATATCCCATATGCTCACACATCTAGGCCTGAGGTAGAGAAGTTTTCCAACCAGATGAAAAGGGAACCAAACACTCTGATTGAGACAAAACAACAGGACCCTTAGGTCATTGTTTCACCGATGACTACACCACAGGTTCCAAAGGAGAAAAGGCCCAGGAAGGACGCTTCGCCTTCCATCACTGAAGTATAATCTGAAGAGTTTCAATTTCACACAAAGAGGCTAAAAATCACTCAAGCACCTGACACAGTGGATGAAAAGGAAATTCCATCCACTACAACTATGGAGGTGGATCAACCACTCCTTAGTACAAGAAACAAATAGATCATAACCATAGTATTGCCCAAGAATCCTATAGATACTCCACCAATCAACCAGCCAAGAAAAACATGACCAACGCTGAGCATTTTTTAGAAGTACGATTTGATCAAGAAGAAGAATAAGACGCTAACCAGCAACACCTATGCTCAGTTCTGGAAGAAAACATCGACTGCACAACACAGAATGTTGTTGGCATTCGACACTGAGAAGGGTAGAATGCACATGGTGTTTCTACAAGAACAGGTTCCAGACCCGAAGGTAATCACCGATTACAAAAGGGAAACATTCAAATTCTAGACTGAGGATGTGCATCCAGCTGATCAAATGGATCTGCACAGGCAAATTAGAGAAATAGTTTTCTCCACATTGGCAAATGCTTCCACTGCTGCCTCCAAGTTACAGGTATCTCTGAACAATGTCCAGACGCAACTAAAGTTAGAAAAAATATCGTCCTTTTCCAAGGATAACAAGATCAAGACGTTGGAAGAACTGATCCTCAAGATCAGATATGATCCCTTAAATGTGAAAGAATTTTAGGAGATGCTCAAGAAAAATAATGTTGATATAACATCTCTGAGGAAAGAATTGAAGCTACCACCAATAGTAGACTCATAGGCAGAGGAAATAGCAGAGACAGAAGGAGAAAAATATGAGATGCTTAAGCTAATCATGGATCAGAATGCACAATTAAAGGAAATGGAAGTAGAATTGGAGAAACTAGTGAAAGAGAAGGAGAAGTCAAAGCCCATGGAAGTCATTCCACTGAGCGCAGTTCCACTCACAGGAGTAAGCACAACATCTGTAGTAGAAATTCCATCGGAAACTCCACTGACAGCTCTGGAGAAGACTGTTCAATTGGATAAATCCATGGAGGAGATGAATCTGCAAGAGATAGAGATTAGTAGACTCAAAAAGGAGATTGAGAACCTCCAGGAACTCAAGTCTTCTTATCAAACTAGCTCTTCCAAGGAGAAAGAGATTTCAGACCAGCTCAAACAGGAATTACAATAGCCTCAGAAGCAAACAGTGGCGGGAAAAACACTTGATGAGGTCAAAGAAAGTGTCTGGGCAGACATCACCAAGTCTATGAATGAAATATGGCCAATGATACAAATTATGTTCGAGCAAAATGAACTGGTGCAGAGAAGTAAGAAGGCTATCAAGAAGATAAGAGAAGAATTGGGGGAGATGCCCATAGAAGCTACTGAGATCATCAAGTTCTTGAATTCCAAAACCAGAGAATAGCTTGAAGATTTGAATATTGAAGATAGGATAGAGACCATCCTTGAGGTCAAGAGGGTCTTGACCAAGAGAGGACTGATGCTACAGCTAGAGGAAAAGGTCTAGACCATGGAAATAGGAGTGCAAAGATTCTTCATCAAGATTGAAGCTCTACAAAAGAAAGGTCTTCCTGGTTTGAGAGTTATAAACGACAAATTGATGACATTGCCCGATTATAAAAAGAGACTAGCGACGGTGGCTAAGGATAGCTCAAAGTTCTCAAGGATTCAAGACAGTATCACTAGCAAGGCATTCTTGGATGCTTTACAATTGGACATCAGCATACATCATGAGATCTGGCACATCTTCATCATCAAGCCAACTTTTGCTAAGTACACAGAGATGGATGAAGTATACCGAAGATTACTCAAAGTCGTCATTCCCAATCACCTTCGATGGGAAGAGATTTTCAATTTGATCGAGTAGTCGATGAGCTTTCCAAGGCCAGTCATCTATCCAGCCAGACGAGGTCATGTATAGGCCTCACCAACGGTTCACCCAGAAAACAACATGAAGTTTCGACACATCATCGAACAGTTTCCTAGATTTTTGTAGGTTGTTAAGTTAGTTAGCTAAAAATAGATTTACCACGTCCTGATCTTTAATGACAGGATCGTTTGTAATTTTGATTATAAATACTTCACACTTTGAAGTATTGAGGGTTGATCTTTATGCCTTGTGAGATACCAAACTGTAATATTTTTATCAAGAGATCTTCCATTAATACAAAGAGATGTTTCACAAGATTCTTGCGTGTACTCTTTGGTGAACCCAGAACCTACAATAGCAACTGATAATCCAGAACAGTTATTCATGAAAAAGAGAATTGAAGAAAGTTCAGTAAGTCATAGTCCCCTTCAGAAGTCCCCTTCTCTTCTATAGGAGCCTGTTTCCCTTCAAGATCTTGACTTTGACATCCTTTTTGAACAAAGCTTGTTTAGAACGAAATCTGATATCTTTGTGACTGAAACCATTCTAGACCCAACTGCCTTGCAACCCCAGACCCCTGAAGTTCTATCTCCCACTACAAAACCTCAAACCACTCACTATGCACCAGCTAGCCCCTCCTCATCCTTCTCTTCTATCACCGCCCCACTTATCATTCAGTTTGTTGTCCTGCCTCCTACACCTATCATGGCAGCCAGATATGCTCCCTTGGTGTTGGACGCACCTCTACATGCGATGGCCCAGGATTATCAAACAAGACTTCCTCAGTTCGATGGTACAGGGCCCTTGAATGCATAGCAACATGTCAATAAAATCAATGACTATTTTGACCTACAGGAAGTAGATGAAGCTGACATTCAAATGAGATTGTTTGTGCAGAGTTTGACAGGTGACGTTAAGAAATGGTACAAAGGATTACGTGTTTCCTCAGTGCTCGACCTTACAGAGTTTCAAATAAGTTTCCTAGACAGATGGGAGGTAAAGAAACATCCTCTCCAGATCTTGTCAGAATACAAAAACATCAGAAGAAATCAAGGTGAGATAGTAAAAGATTATTGCACCCATTTCAACAATCTGTACAATGCAATTCCAGTCGATATTAAACCTCCACAACGTTTAGCATTGGTAAAATTCCCTGATGGTTTTGATGTTGATATGTCATATCAATTAAGGGAAAGAAACTCCTCCACCCTGGAGGACATGCAAAAAAGCGCAATAAGTGTGGAGGCCAACCTATTGGCAAAAAGGGCACGACAGAGGACAGAGAGGAGAGTCACAATTAAAGAGGAACTTTCCACATCCTCTTCTGATTCCAAATTGGATTCCTTAGCCATAGCAATGGAAAGAATGATGAGGAGAATTATTATATCTGAAAGAAAACCTCCCAGAGAAAACCAACCAGCTCCTCAAATTTGAAATCCTAACTTTAGAAGGAACCCTCCTCAAATCTGGCAGAGAGATCCTAGGGATCAAAGATAACAGAGAGGCCCTAATCAACAGATCAGATCGCCCCTACAGGAAAATTATGCCGATGAAGGAGAAGAGGTAACTGAATAATTGGAGGATACATGCATAAACCTCATGGGAATTCACGATAATGAAGTTATTTTCCTCACCCAGGAAGAGCAAGAACTTTTTCTTCTTTCTCAAACAAAGGTGAGCAAAGAAGCTGAAGATACCAAACAAGAAGCATTTGAAAATTCTATTATGGAGGTACACCATCAATACAAACTGTGAAGTAAAAAGACAGACGGAAGTTCCCCAAAAAAGGTAACCGAAACGAAGAAGATAGTCGAAACCAAGAAAGCCCCTAAGCCTTCTACCGAGAAGATCCCTGAGAAAGGTAATGCCAAAGTGAAAATTCCCATTCCCCTTTCCGATTTGATGAGTAAGGATTCTTACTGATCACAAGTGATCAAAGCACTAAGAATTGAACTGGATATAGGCACAAAGGCCTTAACTCTCAGATCGATGAATCATTCGGATACTGTAAATGTTACCGACGATTAACCTGAACTCTTGTTTGGCCCTGAGGTTGATGGTCAGACCAACAGTGGTGTGGTCGTTCCTTTTTACATCATCCTTAATATACATGACCTGATTCTGCATAATACTATGTTAGATTCAAGTGCTTCCCATAACCTGATGCCTAAAGCAGTGATGGAAAAGCTGGGACTCGAGGTCACCAGACCTTACAAGGACTTACACTCTTTTGACTCCAGTAAAGTTAGGTGTATCGGTTTGATCAAAGACTTATGTATCACTCTAGTTCAAATTCCAGCAAAAAACATGGTTATGGATGTGGTGGTCACAAACATTCCCCCGAAATATGGTATGTTGTTTTCCAGGTCTTGGGGGGGCCAGTTGAAAGGTACTTTGTAGTTGGATATGTCGTATGCCACCATCCTAGTATTTGGGCAACAGAGAAGACTATACAAAGAAACACTGATGAAATACATGGTTAGCAGCCAAGAAAACCCACATAATTATCCTCTGTAATCTTCACACTCTGATCTAGATTCCTTCATCCTGTATAACGATGGAGATATGGAAGAACAAATCCCTCAGCTAGAAGAAGATACATCTGATCCAAATCAAGGCCAAGAAATCACTAAGGAAGAAAGAGTGAAAAATGTGATAAGTGAAGAATTACCAGCAGATTTCTGGAGCATGGACTTCGATGGAGCTGTAAGCAAAGAGGGAGTTGGATCAGGAGTTTGGTTGCACAATCACAAATCGAGGTATTCGGAAAATCATTCTTACAAAATGAATTTTCAATGCACTAACAACATAGCTGAGTACGAAGCTTTGATGCTCGGTCTGAAACTACTGAAGAAGGTTGGTGACAAACAAATCATGGTAAGAGGAGATTCTGAATTAATTATCAAACAAATTAAAGGTGAGTATGAAACAAAACATCCCCATCTTAAAGCTTATAGGAATGATGTTCTAGATGCCCTTAAATGTTTCACTGACGTTTATTTGTAGGTGATGCCCAGGGGATAGAATATTTTAGCAGATGGATTAGCTACGTCAGTGGCCACATGAAAGATACCTTTTCATTCCACTCACCCACACACGATGGAGGTGAAGTGCATACCAACTGTCCCAGACAACATCAGATATTGGTAGGTATTTGGTAATGATGATCAAATTGAAGATTTTCTACAATGTAAAAACAATTTCGAGTGTACAAACATAGACTTAGAAAATGAGGATGAAAATGTAAATAGATCGGATTTTGGAAATGATAGTGTAAATAAGATAGATTCAGGAGAGTTAGCTGAAGATGAGATAGAATTTGATGTTCTGCATTTAAAGAGTAATTTTTTACCTAGGGGTTTAGTTCCTTTAGAAGACCTGTTTGATTTTAATGATGTAGCTAAAAAACCAAAAATTGAAGCCAATGGTCAAGAAGTTGAAGATTGTAATATAGGGACAGAAGAGAAACCCAAGACGGTAAAACTTTCCAAATCATTACCCCCTGAACAGAAACTCAAATACATTGAACTTTTCAAGGAATACTCAGACGTATTTTCCTGGGGTTACGAGGACTTGAAATCTTATGACACAAGCAGCATACAACATAGGATCCTGATAAAAGAAGATCAAAAACCGTTTAGATAGAAACTTAGGAGAATCAATCCCAAACTACTTCCCCTGATAGAAAAAGAAATAAAAAAGATGTATGATGCTAAAATCATAGTTCCATTACAATTTTCCAAATGCGTTTCAAATCTGGTCCCAACCCAAAAGAAAACTGGAGAAATCCGGCTTTGCATTGATTTCCAAAATCTGAAAAAGGTCTCTCTAAAAGACAACTACCCACTGCCAAAAATGGACCACATATTACAAAAGGTAGTTGGATCTAGTCAAATCTCCTTACTGGATGGGTTCTCAAGCTATAACCAGGTTCTCGTTCACCCTGATGACCAGGAGAAAACAACATTCACAACACCTTGGGGTACTTTCATGTACGTGAAAATGCCTTTCGGGTTGATGAATGCTGGGGCCACTTTCTAGAGAGTGATGGACATCACTTTTGTGGAAGAACTTGGTAAATTTATTGTCATTTATCTGGACAACGTAACTGTGTTTTCCCAATCTGATGATGAGCACTTACAACATATCAGACGAGTGTTTGAGAAATGCAGGAAATTTGGGATTTCTTTGAATCCTAACAAGAGCCTTTTCGGATTAGAGGAAGGTAAACTGCTAAGGCAAATAATCTCTAAGGAAGGAATTAAGATAGACCCCAGCAGAATTGAGGCCATTCAGAAGTTACAACACCCAAGAAATATCAAAGAATTACAGTCTTTCATTGGAAAAACAAACTTTCTTAGAAGATTCATACCTAACATGGTCGAGCTTCTCAGGAATATCACCAACATGTTAAAAAAGGACACAAAAATAAAATGGGACGTTGAGTCCAAACAATCTTTTGAACAAGTTAAACATGCACTCACACAGGCTCCAGTCTTGATCAGTCCTAACTTCGCCAAAGATTTTTACCTTTTTTTCTTTCGCTTCTGAGCACACCATTGCAACAGTATTACTCTAGAAAAATAGAAAAGGGTATGAACAACCCATATCCTTTTTTAGTAAATCCTTAAGAGATGCTTCTTTGAATTATAAAATAATGGAGAAACAAGCTTTTTCCCTAGTGAAAGCCATAAAATATTTTAGAGTATATATTCTCCATTCCCACACCATTGCATATGTCCCGAACGCGGTAGTAAAAGATATTTTAACCCAGAAAAATCTAGACGGCCGAAGAGGAAAATGGATTGCTATCATTCTAGAGTATGACATAGAGATTAAGCCTACTAAACTGATTAAAGGTCAAGGTCTAGTAAAGTTAATGGCTGAATCAAATTTCCATGCTCTTGACATTAATTTCTTAGTAGCAATAGATGAACAGGGTGAGCAGGTGACTCCAAGCATAAAAGAGGTATTTCTGGACTCTCCATGGTATGCAGAACTGATATTTGTTTTACATAATTTACAAGCTCCCCCTGGTCTAGCCAAAACTAAAGCTAGGTTTTTGAAATTGAAATCATTAAAATTTTTCATTCTAGAAGGCAATCTATATTGGAAGGATCCTGGAGGTATTTTGTTAAATTGTCTATTGAAGGATGAAGCTGACAAAGTATTGCAGGTTTTTCATGCAGGAGACTGTGGTGGTCATCTAAGCTCGAAGACCACAACTAATAAAATTATTAGAGATGGGTTCTATTGCCCTACACTATTCGCTGATGTGCATTAGAAAGTGACTTCATGCCATAAATGTCAGGTGTTCGAGGGAAAAAAGAAGCTTCTTCCTTTGCCCCTGAAACCAATCTCCGTTGAAGCTCCTTTCCATCAATGGGGATTAGACTTCATCGGAGAAATACATCCTCCCTCTTCTGGCCAGCATAGTTGGATTTTTACTGCTACGGATTATTTCACAAAATGGATCGAAGTTGTACCAAGCAAGCAAGCTACTGATTCTGTTATTATTAAATTTCTAGAAAATAATATCTTGTCTCATTTTGGATGTCCTAGAAATATTATAACTGACAATGCAGCTACATTTCAATCTAAGAAGCTCATAGATTTTTGCAACCAGTATCATATTGGTTTGGGACATTCCACAACTTATTATCCTCGGGGAAATGGGCTGGCAGAATCGTCAAATAAAACCCTAGTGAACATTATCAAGAAGACGTTTCAAGAAAACAAAATGTCATGGCATAACAAGCTGGTTGTAAGGTAGCTAGAGAGGTAGTGGGGGGGCCCAGAGGGCCCATAGTGATAATAGTGGAGGGCATTCAATGTAATGTGAGGTAGCTAGAGAGGTAGGGGGGGGGACCAGAGGGCCCATAGTGAAGAGAGGTAGTGGGGGGGGCCAGAGGGCCCATAGTGATAATAGTGGAGGTAATTCAATGTAAGGTGGACTAGGTCCACTATATTATTAAATAAGGCCCACTATGGTATTTAGATATAATAAATGTAAGAAGACTTCTTAGAAGGTTCTACTTCTAGAATATTCCTCCTCTAGAATGTTCTTAGGTGATGGTAGCACTATATAAAGGGGTTCAAGCAATGTAAT
>JZKD02S2411955.1:2015826-2029061 GCA_000966675.3 Picea glauca
CAAGAGCTGATACTTTTGACTCAAATTTTGCAGTTAGAGATCTCAAAATTTTTTCAACCAAGGTAGGTTCGGTTATTGTTTCTCCTAGATTTCTCATGCAATTTACAATCTCATCTAGACGTAAAAAGAAATTGGCAATGCTTTCCTCATTATTCATTTTCAGATTCTCATATTGAATTCTAAGGGTTTGTAGTTTGGCACGTTTTACCTTTGCATCGCCTTCATAACTCAGTATGATTTTGTCCCATATGTCCTTTGTTGTGTTCAGCTGCATGACTTTGACAAATTCTGATTCAGTTAGGCTCCCTAACATAGCATTGAATGCTTTTGCATTTGTTTCGTAGGTTTTTCTTTCTGCTGGATCTATTGGTACTGCAGATGGATATTGATATCCTCCTTCAACAATAGCCGATACATATTCTCCCAGAGACTGAAGATAAGATCTCATCCTTGTTTTCCAGAAGATTAAATTGTTTCCATTGAAGAGTGGAGGCCTAATAGATGCCATTTCGTCTTGATTGCTCATTTTGATTGATCTTCCTTCTAGCGGTTAAGCCTTTTCAGAAGGACCTTGCTGCGATACCAATTGTTGAGAAATACTGAGAGGGGGGGGGTGAATCAGTATTTGAGCTATCAATAATCTGTTTTAACTTTTCTTTCACTGACAAATCTTAGTCTACTTCATAGAGATCAGTTGTTGTATATTCTTATGAAAACAGTAGTACATCCAGAGATCTTATTATGGATTTCTTCATTCAGCAGATATCTTTTAAACAGTAATTCAAAAAAATAAACTAACACAGATGAATAGGACACATGAACACCAGGATTTAAGGTGGAAACCCAAATCGGGAGAAAACCACCGCTGTTGTTGTCTCTATCTTCAATGATTATTATTAAGAAAACATTCTACAACAATGTACTAGTGCAGACTCATACTAGTACGCAGGATTCTACCTGCATAAGGCTACAACCTTCTCTCATTTACCAGCCTTTCCTGGAAGGGAGCTTCAACCCCCTGAAGTTAGCACCAGCTTCTACTGGTAAAAGGGTTTAACCCTCATACTCACTGCTGACCATGTTTCATTAATTTTCACACTGGATCAGGCAGTTTCATCTAGTGATTATGACAGTAACAGAAACTATATCAAGAGTAAACACAGATCTACAGACTGTCAGGCAGTTACCAAAGGACACATATTAAATAACTCAATAAACCTAGAGAAGATGCCTTTGATATCGTAGTTGCAGGACCCGCAGCTGAGATCTCTCTGTCAATGTAGATCCGCTGCCCGACTGCCACAAGGAGGTTCCTCTTTCTTCAAACTTGCCATGCTGCCTGCACAAATGACCTCACCCACCAGCAGATATTCCCACTGTAAGAAATTGGCCTCCGCATCCTTCAAAAGGACCTCTGCGACCTATCACCGTCCTCCTTTGCCTCTGCAACCATCACCTGTAGGAAGAGCATTGACCGCTTCTTATACCCATAGGTCTAGAACACGTTCAGTGCTCATCGGGTCCCATATTTATTATCCGGAGGAAATCGGGCTCCTATGTTTATTGCTCAGGGGAAATTGGCCCCCTTTTTAAAATTTTAAATTAAATCTACGCGCGCCCCGTTTTAAATCAATGGTTTTGATAAATTCGGTATCTGACGATCCAGATTCACTCGCGATTTTCGTGATATCGGGGTTTCGATGTTTTCGATGTCATCATGCACATGCCTCCAGGATTCCCGATCCCCGATTTCCTGAGATTTAGCCTCATTCAGCTACACAATGGTCCATATGACCATTACCCATGACCACAAGCTAACCCCGTCGGGGCTACGGAGTTTTTGATGCATCAATGCATTCACCCGGAGATTTCCCGATCGGCGAAATCCCGACGTGTTTCAGCCCCCCTGGCTGACCCTGGTTCACGTGACCATTACCTGTAACCGTGTCCTTATCTCTGACAGTTGGCAACCACTAATCCTGTGTCCTCCTTCACTGCTGTGCTGACAGTTGTACCCCACTTATCGGGATTTCGTGGATCGCGATTTCGAAATGCACAAAACCTTTGTGCCCGGGATCTCCAATATCCCGATTTGCAATATGCCGATTCGTTCCTGATTTCCAACACCTGTCCCTCAGATGGACGGTCTCGATGCCTTTAGGATTTCGAGACTTTCGATCTCTCATTTCCTTCAACCTCAGGAACTCTGATTTCCCGATGTCCGATATGCCGATGATGCCTTGATCTCTGACACCTGTCCCTCAGATGGACGGTCCCGATCATTGATGCCTCTGCTAACGTCATACGTGATTTGACACGTGTTAGATCCTGCCATGTTTCACTCTGATTCGTGACTTTCATGTGCCTGGAGTGTTGGATCTGCCTGACACCTGTCAACTTCTGATTGTGCCACGTGTCCCTAGGTGACGTGGTCTACCGACATGAGTTGGATCAATGGTCAAGATCACATGTTGGTCTGACGGTTCAGATTCAGTCGAAATTTCGCATTTCGCGAAATCGGGGTTTTCGTTGCATTGTATTCTTTGCATTATGAAATCCCGATCCCCGAATCTCCGATGAAGCCTCCTGTCTACACGTGGATGGTCACGATCTCTGCTTGAATTAACGGCTGTGATCAAATCGCGAAATCGCATATCGCGATTTCGGGGTTTTCGATGTCAAGGAACTTTGACATATCCAACTCGCGATCCTCGAAACTCCGATGACTACGCTCTTGGTCCATATGACCATTATCCTCATGACCGTAGTCAAACCTTCTCTCCCTTTAAAGACCTTGCAGGTTCTCATTGATCCAACGGTGGTCGGGTCCTTGCGCTCGGATCTGACGGCTGAGACCTGTCCTCCTATCGAGCTTCTCCTGATGGCGCCCAATCGTTGCCACGCGTCCTTCCAAATAGACGGTCCTGATTATGTCGAGATTTCACCTTAGCTTTTCCCGATGGTATATCTCCCTCACAGCTTCTGTTTGATCTGACGGCCCTCGTTCTTTCGGGAAATTTGAATGAGATCATGTGGTTGTGGATCTCTGTCTTCCTTCTCTACTGCACGCCAACTCCTGCGCTTAACATCTGCGCAGCTTCTCCCGATCCAACAGTTGTCAGGATTTCCGAGTGAGATCCGACGGCTCTCGGTCTCTTTCCTGAGCTTCCTGCATGTACAAGAACACTATGCCTCCTGAGATTTGTCTTTTGTTTGCCTGTCATCCTGTAAAACATGCCAATGATCCTTTGTACATTCTTCCTATATACATGCCAGCTTCATTGCTGTACTTGCCATCAATGACAAGCATATGCTACCTGTTAAAAATTTCCAACACTTTCAAAACCCTAGGTTACCGGGGACGTCTCCCCTGGGCCTAACCTCCCTAAATAGAAATATCCTCCCCATTGTAGTGACATTGGGTGGGGAAGGTTCTTGTTTCACCAGCTTGACCTACTATTCTTTAGCCTTTCTTACATCAGCAACGACGCCAAAATTTTATCGCACAGTTTGTAGATCTTGGACACACAATTCAAGGGCACTCACCAACAGAGGATCCAACTTTATCGGGTTTTCAAAGTAGGGCATCTCCTACACTAAGACAAGTGGTTCACCTAGGGCCAAATTAAGTAGAAATTTCCTCATCAAATGGGGGAACTCAATGCAATGGATATTGTTGATTCCTAAAGGGGGAGGATTGATCTAGGTGGATATTGGTGGCCACCCACCTATTCCAACTGTCTCACATGTAGTTCTAATTTTGGTAGTTATTTTCCTAATTTTCGGTTTCTAAAATTTCAGGGCCATTTTGAGGCCCTAAACGACGTTTTTTGAACTTGCCATAGTCACATTGTACAAAAAATGAAAGTGTCATGGAATAATGTGTATTCCTCAGGTATACCTTTCCAATGGGCTTTCGTGCGCCTAAAACAAATATCATATGCAAAAATTACGACCCCGAGAAGTTAATGTACCAACTTACCCCAACGGAGCCCACATGACTTTTGGTGCTTCATCTCCTAGGGTTAGGTTTTTGGATGTCTATGGTTTTGGCATTCATTTTTATTGTGAAAAATATTTTGGAGCCTTGTTTTACTCATCTTCTTGTGAATGAGCGCTACTGTCACATCTCTTCTCATAGATAAGCCACCACCATTCTAGCAAGTTTGTTTCCAGTCTGCATTTTACAGTTCCAAGATATTTCTTTATTAAATAGAAGCCAGTTTTACTGTATCTTTGTATTTCTCATTGTGTCTTTGTGTTAATAACATTAATAATTTGTGTTCATTTAGATCTTCTCATAAAATCCATATCAAATAGAAAATCAATAACTAAATATTCTAGAATCTAAATGAATTTAACTTTCATATTGTAGATTTCAGTTTTATTTATCATATATGTTGTGACAAACTGTTCTAGTAGAATATCCATGACAGTTTAAAAATCAATATACCTTTCATATTTGAATAATATACATTCTAACGCCTCTATCCTACACCAATAGATGATTGACTTGACTATATTTGTCTCTTTAAATAAACTATTGATTTAGGGATATGGCTTACTTCTTTGAATGATGGACATTCTCGCTCCTCTACCCTATAAAGTGTGCAATGTTAACTCTAGTTCTACTGAC
Organism: Picea glauca; assembly: GCA_000966675.3. NCBI lineage: Eukaryota > Viridiplantae > Streptophyta > Pinopsida > Pinales > Pinaceae > Picea > Picea glauca. The sequence continues at coordinate 2,020,463 of JZKD02S2411955.1, forward strand.
ATCCACATGAATTGATTAATTAATAATTTTACATACTTTTATATTAATAATGTATATCTCAGCTACATATGGTATTATAGCAATTTTCTTTCATTATCATAGACAATGGATTCATATTTTCAATGTGATCACCTTTTGACAATTTTAGAACTGAATGTTGTTCATTCCTTTAATGAATATCACAAACATGGTATTGATTACAAGAATAATTTTCATCCACAAATTAACATAGTCATTTTGTATATCATCCCTTATTCATGTGGACATATGTATAGAGGAGAATTAGGTATATTTAGTGAAAATTGTGTGAGACTACAACATATGCATGTGAATAAATTGTCTTAGTTGAACATTCACAAGCTATAAAGCATCATGCATGTATTTAGGATGTAAAAGTCATAGGTAGGACAAATAACTAAATTGGGGGGTTTGTTGAAGAAGCAACTGAGATGATAGAAAAACAAACAAATAATTTGAACAGAGACATTAAATGGATTCGACATGTGTTTCAATATGTTACTATATAAAGTTGGCATCGAATCAATTTTTTTTTTTATTGTATTACATAGTTTATACACTTATTTCTTCTTCAATCTAATCATAATAATCATCATGAAGATGGGTTCAAAAGGTTGACCCCAAACATCAATACCAAAATTAATTCAACATGATTCTATTTAGAAATTATATTTAACAAATAATCAATTTCCTCTTTGTACTTTACGCTGAATAGATTATTGTCATTGATGTCAAAGGTAATTATTTAAATATGAATATTCAAAGAAAATGCAACTTTAAGAAATACAAAGTGGAAGTGGAATAGAAATAAAGTTACATGAAAGTGGATTAAATATGAAATTTTCTTGTGGTGTTCCTGGAACTATTTTCTCTCTACGAATCCCATGGTATGAATAGTAATCATCAAATTCATTGTTGCAGTATTCACCTCCATTGTCTGATCTGACACACTTCAACCTTTTTCATGTCTCATTCTCAACCAAAGATTTCCATTTCTTAAAAGTATAAAAAACATCAGTTTTTTTTTAATGCAATAAACCCAAGTTTTTCTAGTTGCATCATCAATAAAAGTAACATAATAATGATACCCACCAAGAGATGATACATGAATTGGTCCCCATACATCTGTTGTTGATTAATTGGGTTCATTGTCATTGATGTCAACCCTTGAAGAAAGTCTGGTAGTGAATTCTAGTAGCACAAAGGTTTGGGTAATGGACCCAAGTTTGTTTGATGTATAATGGTATGTGTTTTGATATATTTGTAGGTAATATTATTCTATATGGATACTACACTTCATGCCATTTTTTGTGGTATGTGGAACATCACATAATTCCTCACGGTTTGAGAGTTATGGCCTTACAAATTTGGAGGACCCTCATGTGTTGGCTTGAAGCCCCAAAAGGTCAAAGAAGTAAAAGTGTTTGCAAAGAAGAAATTGTTTAAATAATAAAGTGAAGTGACAAAGTCAAAAAAGATTATTTAAATAATAAAGTGAAGTGAAAAATTCAAAGAGGATTATTTAAATAATAATGTGAAGTGACAAAGTCAAAGATGATTATTTAAATAATAAAGTGAAGTGACAATGTCAAAGATGATTATTTAAATAATAAAGTGAAGTGACAAAGTCAAAGAGGATTATTTAAATAATAAAGTGAAGTGACAAAGTCAAGGAGGATTATTTGAATAATAAAGTAAATGGAGAACTTTTTAATTATGGAAAGTGATTAGAAGTGGGTTAGCCCTAAAATAAGGAAATTGGGTTAAGATGGTTAAAAGGTAACCCCTTGAGGAAGCTACATGAAAGTATAAATAAGAGGCAAGGCTCTCTCATTTTAATCACACTTGAGCATATTGAATATCTACAGGTGACTGAGGTAACCAAAGGATATCTAAGCCGAATTTCAGAGGGAAGGTGAAGTAAAGAAGGCTGAAATTCAAGGAAGGATAAATTCTTTTGATGATGCTTTCTAAGGTATGTTATTTATAGGTCATCTCACCATTTTCGCAATAAAGTTTTTTCTAGAATGATTTAGACTATGAAATTGGGAGGCCATTGAGGAAACATATCCAAGTAGTTGTGGTATGAATTTCATCTTGCGGGTCATTGTATTTTTGGAGTTACACTCCGTGGAAAATAAGGGTTTGTGGCTAGTCCTGAAACTAGTATAAAACAAGTGTTTTAGGTAAAAACGCCATAAATTCTTCATAACATATCCAAATTAAGTAAGATGAAATGTTTTGGTTAGAGTACAGTATGTATTATTTTGTGTAAGATATTTGGATCCATAGAACAAATATTCCATGTTGGGCACGCTCTACAAGTTCTCTCTCTAGAATAATCCAAAATTCAACAAGGTAGGCCATTTTTTCTATAACTCTTTTTCTGGGAGGTTACAAGAGGTGAAACCTGGAGGAATTGCATAAAACACACTGAAGAACATTCTGTACTATTTTGAGATATTTATTCATTACAGGTACATAGTTAAAATTATTTCAAGTTAGGGTTGTTGACTAATCCAAAACTAATCATGTGAGACTAAATTAAAGTTTGATGAAAATGTTAGTCTCTTGTTGTTAAAGTTAAGGAAGGTTTGCAGGTTGAGGTACAGGTTGGTGCATGGTTGATGCACTTGTTTATGGTACAAGTTGATTACAGTTTTTTTGGTACAGGTTGGTGTATGGTTGATGCACTTGTTTATGGTACAGGTTGATTACAGGTTGAGGTACAGGTTGATGCATTGTTGATACATGGTTCAGGTTATTGGTACAGGTTGTTTGGTGTCGGTTTATTGGTACAGGTTTACAACTTTATATCTCACAATGATAGTGTGACAGTGGTTCCAGCATTCTACTTATACGTCAGGTCGATTGGACAGGGCAAGGACGGGTGGTTGTAGCCACCTTCTGGTTGTAGCCGGAGAACATAAGGGGTTGTAGCCTCCTTTTGGTTGTAGCCAAAGAATTGGGGATTTGGAGCTTCCCTCAAGTTGTATCCTGAGAAACTTGGGTGTTGGAGCCTCCTTCCAATTTCAACTGGAAAACAAAGGAATTCGGTGCTTCCAACGAATGTAATTCTTCAAGACATATAATAAAAATCATTATGTGGTTTTCTCCTGCTTCGGGTTTCCACATAAAAACATTGGTGTACTGTGTATGTGTATGATTGTTCATTTGTTCATTGTTTATTTACTTTGAAAATATTGGATGATAATTCTACATTGATATAACACTTGCAATATATGGCTAAAAAGGGTTAGATTGCTCTATTACTGATTCACCTCCCCTCTATCAGTAATCCAACAATTGGAATCAGAGCAGGCTCCTTCAGAAATCAGTTTAACTATTGAAAGGTATATCATGGAGAGAAACAACATGTATAAAATGGAATACCACAATTTGATGGACAGAAGTATGCCTTTTGGAGAATAAGGATGAAGACATATATACAAGCACAGGGATTTGAAATTTGGCAATAAATTGTAGATGGATACACAACACCAGCAGTTCCACCAACAAATGACAAAGCTATGAAACTGAGTCAGAATAATTCCAAAGCCACAAATGCACTTATGAATGGTCTTGGAGAATCGATATTCACCAAATATTGACATTGTAAATCTGCTAAAGATATTTGGGACAAACTTCAGAATATTTATGAAGGAGATTCAAAAGTCAAAGCAACAAATCTTCAAACTTATAGAGGTCAGTTCGAACAACTAAATATGAAGGAAGATGAGAACATTGCATCTTACTTTTTACAAGTAAATGAAACAGTAATGCAATCTTGGGATTGAGAGAAGAAATCAAAGACTTTGTAATTGTTCAAAAGGTACTAAGATCTCTTCCTATGATATTTGACCCTAAGATATCAACACTAGAAGAAAGAGTACATGTAAACTCAATAAGCATGGATGAACTACATGGAATCTTCACAACATATGAAATGAGATCTGAATAGGAAAATCTAGATATAAAAGAAGCAACCTTCAAAGCATCCAAAAGGTCAAAGAAAAAGGGAAAGAAAAAATAAAAATAGCATAGAAACAACAGTGACATCTCAGAAGATGATGAAGAAGTGGCCAACTTTGTCAGAAGATTGAACAAGGGAACCAATGGTAGGTATAGAGGTAATCTTTCTTTGATTTGTTTTAATTGTGATGGTATTGGTCATTTTTCTAACAAATTTCCTCATAATAAAAAGAGAAATGATGAAGGTTACTCAAATAGAAAACAAACATATAAGGGAACAATAACCACAAAGAAAGTTTTCAAGAAAATTTTATGCACCAAATAAGACATCTCATCATCAGATGAAGATGAAGTCAATGACAGTGAGACAAAAAGATTTCTATTCAGTGCAGTAGAAGACTCTGAAGAAGAACATGAAGATACCGAAGAAGTATATGAATAGGAAGAAGTTGACTACCGAGAAAAAATGTTGTGTTCCATGGAAGTCATCAGAAGAGAAAAGAAGAAAAATAAGAAACTACAAGTGGAACTAGACAAGAAAGAAGACACTCGGGAACTAGAACAAATGATCACAAATTTGAAGGTTCAAATTGAAGAAGATAAAAGAATTGAATAAACACTCAAAGAACAGCTAGAAGGAAGAGACGGGATCATTGGAAATTTGGAAGAAAAAATTGTCACATTAAGAAAGGATCTTCAAAAGAAAAATATGCAGAACAACTCAAAAGTTTTGAATGACATTATCAGCATTCAAAAACCTCATCATGATAAGTCTAGACTTGGATACAATTAGATAGGAAAGGAATCAAGCTCCAAAACAACAGAACAAGAAACATATCCAAAAAGCTATGCAGAAACAATCAAAGGTGATAGGAAGGTCTACAAAGAAAATTACAAGGACACTCCTCCACCGAGAAGATTCATATTTTAGAATCAATGATCGACAGAAATAGATAGGCCTTGGGAAGAAGAAGGATTCATAAGAGTACCTCCTTTCAGAAGATATTCAACTCTCAGTTATGAAACTATATTTTTTGGTTTATGTTATGCATGTAATAATTTTGGACATAAAGTTGTGAATTGCAGAGATAACAACAGGAACATAAACAACTTTGAAAGTCATACACAAAAGGGTTATCCAAGAAGGCCTAGTGAAACACAAAGAAGAAGTTACAATAGGTTTGAATCTTTGAGCACTGAAGTGGAATGATACAAATGTAACAACTTTGGACACATGGCCAAATATTGCAGAATGGAAGTCCTTCCTAGAGAACCACAATAGAACAACAATAGTCACAGACAAGAACCTTAGAAAAGGACATGGATAAGAAAGTAGAATCAGTGTAGAAATGAAGAATGCACACTGACTCTACAAGCTAAGCAGAAGAAACGTGGTTGGTATGTTGACAATGGTTGTTCAAAACACATGATAGGTGATAGAGACAAGTTTCTTACATTAATAAAGGAAAGAGATGTATCAGTCTCCTTCAAAAATGACGATTCAACTAAAATCATTGGAAAAGACACAGTCAGAATTGGGAACAAGAATACCAAGGCAAAAAATGTTCTACTAGTAGAAGATATGAAACATAATCTTCTAAGTGTGAGTCAAATGTGTGACCAAGGTCATAAAGTTACTTTCGATTCACAAAAGTGCGAGATAAGAAAAGAAGGTTCAGGAAAATTGATTGCAACAACCATGAGAACTTCAAGCAACATATATGTATTAAGTGAAATTGGAAATGAAAAGTGTTGTCTAGGAAAGGAAGATGAAACTTGGCTATGGCACAGAATAATGGGTCACATACATTTTGATAACCTTGTCAAAGTTAGCAAAAGAGAAGCAGTTATAGAAATTCCCTAGATCACGAAACCAACCAACACTTTATGCAAGCAAACAAAGACCAGGATTAAATCAAAAGAATATTCAATGACAAGACCACTAGAAATTGTGCATATTGATATAGTTGGACCAACTAGAACAAAGGTATTAAAAGGTGATAAATACTTTATGTTATTAGTTGATGATTATACAAGAATGACTGCAGTTTTCTTTCTCAGGAATAAGTCAGAAGATTTTGAAAACTTCAAGGTCTACAAGGAAATGGTTGAAAATGAAATGGATTCAAAAATTAGATGCTTGAGATTTGATAATGGAGGAGAGTTCACTTTAAAGTAATTTATGGACTACTCCAACAAACATGGAATAAAAAGACAATTCTACGTTGCTAGAACACCTCAACATAATGGATTTGTTGAAAGAAAGAATAGGATAGTACAGGAAATGGCTCGAACAATGCTAATGGATTCCAAATTGACATATATCTTTTGGACACAGTCTGTGCATACAATAGTTCACATTCAAAATAGAGTAATGCTCAAACAAAACACTGAAAAAACTCCCTATGAGCTATGGAAACGAAGACCAGCAAATGTGAAGCACTTCAGAGTTTTTGGAAGCAAATGCTACATCAAAAGAGAAGATGGAAGAATGGGAAAGTTTGAATCTCATGTGGACAAAGGAGTACTTGTTGGTTACTCAAGTACAAGGAAATCATACAAGTGTTACAACCTGAGATTGAAAAACGTTGTGGAAAGAATCAACATAAAAATTGATGAAACAGGTAGACAATAATTAAATGAAGAAGAAATGAATCAATGGAACAAATTTACGAAGAAGAAGAAGAAGATGAAAAAGAAGTAGAAGGGGAAGATGAAGAGGATCTGACAGAAGAAGAAGAGAAAGTTCAGCAAGTGCCTCCAAAGACACCTAGAAGACGAGTACAGAAGAATCATCGTTCAGATCAGATTATCATAAACAAATATGCAGGAGTTAAGACTAGAAGAAGAATTCATTCACCAGAACAAACACACCTAGCACTCTCATCTACGATTGAACCAAAGTATTTTGAAGAGACCAGAAAGGATGAATTTTGGAATAAGGCCATGGATGAATAATTGGATCAAGTAGAGAAAAATGACACTTGAGAATTGGTTCCAAGACCAAATGGTAAGAATGTGATCGGCACAAAGTGGGTATACAGTAATAAATTGAATGAATATGGATAGGTTACAAGGAACAAATCTATATTGGTATGTAAAGGATATGCACAGGTTGAAGGAATCGACTTTGAATATACATTTTCCCGAGTTGCCAAAATTGAAGCAATCCAATTGCTTTTAGCTTATGCATGCTCCAAAAATATTAAAGTGTATGAGATGGACGTAAAATCAGTTTTTATGAATGGGGAACATTGAACAACCAGAAGGATTTCAGTTGTCAGAGAACACAGATTATGTGTGTAAATTAAAGAAGGCCTTGTATGGTCTAAAACAGTCTCCTAGGGAATGGTACTCTAGACTGGATAAATATATACAACAGGCAGGGTTCAAAAAAGGAAGTGTAGACAACAACCTCTACATCAAGGCAACTCATGATAGTATTTTATTAATTGAAGTTTATGTTGATGATATTGTTTTTGGAAGTACTGATGACAGGTTAATCTAGAAATTTTCAAAGGACATGCATAATGTGAAATGTCATTACTTGGACAACTATCCTTCTTTATGAGTCTTCAGATATGTCAAAGCAACCAAGGAATTTTTATTTCTCAAACCAAGTATATCAAAGAAATGCTAAAGAGGTTCAGAATGGAAGATTGCAAACCAGTTATCACTCCCATGAAAACCAGTTGCAAGTTGAGCAAAGATGATGATTCAAATTCTACAGATCATAGGAAATACAGGTCAATGATTTGTATCCTACTATATGTGGCAGCATCCAGACTAGACGTAATGTAGGCAGTTGCACAGGTGGCACGATTTCAAGTAGCACCAAATGAATCACATGTATTAGCAGTGAAGAGGATTTTTAGATATCTTAAAGGAACATAAGAGTTTGGATTATGGTATCCAAAAGGAAAGGATCTATCACTTATTTCCTACATAGATGCATATTGGTCAAGTTGTATTGATGACTGTTGTAGGAAAATCTCCCCACGGAGAGGTAGATTTCCTCTTCAGAGCTAGACTCTTAACTCTAAGATAGAAGGGTTCTTAACATGGACACTGACATCCTTTTAGATCTATATAAACTAATGTGTGAGGATGAAGGAGAAAAGAAGTACCTGTTTATCGGTGTTTGTCCCTGCACAGTCTGAGTTGAGCTCCAATCTTAAACTCCTTGATAAGCCCTGTAGAAAAACAAAGATACAACCAACTTCCTACTCTAATGAGATTAGATTGAAACAGATCTATCTATTAGAGACAAGTTCATGTGAGATCAAACACAGATTTGAAAAAAATAGGCCAATCATATTATATTAATGAGAACAACAATGAAGAAAACTTACAACCATAGATGTGAGTGCAACAGTTTCATCAAGTTCCCCTTGTCCAAATCCTCACTTAAACAGTCCACACACAGAATGTTGATGTTCCAGATGGCATGTCCCTCATGAGATCATAAGTTAGATGCTTCACAATACTTTCCATCCCCCTTCCTCCATGGAAATCCCTCATTATATAGGATTTGGAGACTTAACCACCATGGAGAGGATCTCTCATTAGATCCACTAAGAAAGGGATCTCTAAGATATTTAGGGAGAAA
>JZKD02S2411955.1:2029111-2059065 GCA_000966675.3 Picea glauca
TGAGATCCTCCACCTTCCCTAAAAAATAGGAAACCAAATGTGAGGTGGATTCTCACACTTAATTACTTTCTTTTTCATGAATATTAATAATAATTCATGTGCACTTGGTATTTTGTCTTTCATGTAATATATCCCTCCTCCACATTGACTAGGGATTGTGACATAGGCTATTCCATGGTGTCAAGGTGTATGAGACACTTATATGACACTTTACGACACTTAGGGCGAGGTACCTAGGTGTGAAAATTTCATGTGTAACAGAATGCCCCCTAAAGTGTGAGGTCAGAAGAGAAAACGATGGCCGAAACACTTTACAAATATTTAAAGCAAGGGTGTGGACTCGGAGAACCTGGTAGAAGCTACAAACAAACATCCAAAAAATATTATGACATGTTTCAAACCCAAGGCAGGCATACCTATGCTTGAGTGATAGAGACTTTCAAGGTATGGCCGCCATTAATACACTGCAGATCCATAATTATATTGACAAAAAGGTATAGCCACTGAACATACACTATGGATCTATACTCCCATGACCTGAATTGATTGTAGCCATGAGGAATACACAGTGGATATACGAGATGACAAGACATAGCCATGACTAATACAAAGTGGATCTATGTGACAGTATATGTGTCATTGTTCAAGAGAAACGTCATCGCAAACTGGGTAAAGTACATATCAAAGTGATCACTCAACCGAGGGTCTTCTTATCGATCCCTATGTAGTACGAATCTAACCATGTGAATAGATGTCTTGATGTCGAACATGGCAGAAACCACTTGATTACCGGTCAATGATGTAAATCGTTAACAAGAGCAAGGGAAATCACCATTGATGTCAATTATTCCCAAGGTACCCTAGTACATTCCAATGAATGTGAATAGATGCGATGAAGTCGAACATTCATGGAATCATCTGATCAGAGGCAAATGATGTAAACCCACTGTCAGATGAGAGGAGGCCTACCATTGAGGCATGCAGGTCCCAAGGTACTAACTAGTTTCTAAGTCTAGTTCTCGGATAATGTGTTGAACTCGACAGGAATAGACTCGTCGTAGTAGGGCCTTGATGTATCCCTCATCAAAGACATGAAATTGACACAGAGATGTAAATTGGTAGATCAAATGAACATGGACTGACATGGGTATTGAAACAAGATATATGTGATGGCTGACTCTCGAGGCGGATACTTCCCTTGAACATTGAGGCACAACAGTAGAAACATGACATGGACCAAAACACGATGATGCAGTGGATACTGTGACTTTCGTTGGGTGACCCAAAGGAGTAAGAAAAACTCATAGGAATGGTTCAGTGTAGAGGTTTAGTGGATTAAGATGTGTGCAAAGACAAAGTGTCATGTTCAAGGGCGACTCTAAGAGTTTCTAGTAATGTTCTCAAAAAATGCTTGGCTTGTTTCCTTCAATTTTTCCCCCATCCAGATAGAAGAGTACCTATTTTTTAATTTAACGAGCTCGAGGAGGGTAACACATGCTCGATATAACTCACTTTTGGTAAGTTTCTCTTCCTTTGTTTAACAAACTGGAATAAGTAAGGGTTCGGTCCCATATGGGCCCTTCAATGTATGATTGTTTAACGAGTACAGAGAAGGTAAACTCGGTAGTTTTTCATTTTTAGAGAGTCTGAAAATGACTTAAAGAAGACTCCAATGTTTTCCTTTTTCATAATGTTAGTCTTGCGAGGCCGAAAAAGAGATAAATTATCACTCGAAAGATGCCCTTTCAAACCTTTTAACGAGTGGGAAAGGAAGAAAGATCACTCGACAATATTTTCATGTTTAGAGAGTCTGAAAAGAACTTAAAGGAGACTCCAGGGGGTTCCTTTTTCATGTATCCATACAGGTCTAAAAAAGAGATAAAAGTTTACCCAAATGCATTCTCATGTATTTACGAGCACGAGAAAGAACAAAGACTAATCTTAGTATGGCCCCAGCTTGAAAATCTCGTGGCTTAACTCCAGAATGATCATCAAAGGCTGGAGACATGCCCTCCAAGCTTCAATTCATTCACTGACTTTGAGGTGAATGAAAAGAAGGTTCAAGAGAGGTGACCATTTCATTTTTTAATGAGATTGACATAGGAAAATAACTATGCTCAGGGTTCTGGGTTAGATCCCCAGATTGTTGTTTCATTTTTTAATGAGCTTGCTACAGAGAGGAAAACTATGCTCAAGGCCTTTGTTTCATTTTTTAACAAGCTTTCTATAGAGAAGAGAAACTATGCTCATCGATTCTTCTTGATCATGGCTTCCAAGAGGATAACGCTCTGGAAGGATACCATGTCAAGGAACAAAATGCAGTCATGGCTTCCAAGAGATCTTAACTGGATGGAAGATAATCACTCTAGAAGGAACAGATGTCGAGGTTCGTGATAGGGGTAAGGGGATTAGGCTCCAACAACCCTACCAAAGAGATCACCATGTCCACTTCCAGATCCAAATCATCAAAAGTTGAAATCATGGGAGATGATGGAAAATCAACATCAGGAGGGGAGATAGGGTGTATATCTTCCCGAATTTCTTCACGAGGGGGAAGAAAAAAGGATTGGTGATGATGATTATCCTGAGGTAACTTGTCAACGAGAAGCATTTTCAGAATAGATTCATCAGAAGGAAAAATTGGGGAAATGTAGTTGATCACAGACAACAAGGAACTTAATTATGGTGGCATCGAACGATTGTTGGGTTCCAATAGATGATGGTCAACCGAAGAGGGAGAAGCGGATTGGAAAGAAACATATGATGTTTCGAGTGTACTAAGTGGCATAGTGTCACTTAGTGCAATGAATTCCAACAGACTAGGTACAATCCAAGGGTCAGATGACTCCAAAGATTGATAAGTTGTGGTCAAAATTATATCGACAGTGGCAATATGATGTGTACTCGGTGGAAGTGGTGTGTGGAAGGTACCCATGAGGCTAGAATCTTTTAGTAAGCCAACACCAACTCTTTCATACATGATCTTGTGGTCTCCCAAGAAAGGAATATTGTTGGTAGCGGGAGCACAAGCATCGGTCGTGCATAAATCCAACTGATCAATAGTGACAATTTTTCCTTGATGAGGAAATTGTACACATCAAAAAAATGACGAGGCAACGACAGTCATAGCATAAAACCAACTTCTTCCAAGTAACAAGTTGTAATCAAGGGGAGCATCGACCACCTCGACATCAACAGTAACAATTTTTCCACCCAATTTGATGGGCAGGGACTATAAAATCCCATGGGGATGAAAACCTCGCCCATCAAAGGCGCGTAACATTGTCGGGGATTTGTTGAGTGTGGGTGATTTCAAACCTTTCCACCATGCTAAAGACATGACACAAGTTGAGACTCCCTCATCCAGAATAGTTCGATGGATTTTTTGATTGTGAACAACAACATCAACTTGAAAAGCAAGTTGGTGGGAGAGTCGAGACATATAATTGTCCAGGTTAAACATGATATGGTTGGATGACTCAGGATCAACAATGCCAATAGCAGCCAAGAATGTTCTATGTTGACTAGGGCAGTGTTGTAGAAATTCTAACGCCGACATAACACATAGTGCTTGAGCCAAATCTTCAACAATGTTGTAGTTATGGGCGGCACGTGAACTAGGATTAAAGGTAGCTTTATGTATAGTGCTCTTAGGAGGGCGTAAGATAGAGTCGAATGGGGGTTTCTCAATCTGAAGTGGTCTAGATGGAGGAGAAACCGATGGAAGACTAATGGAGGATGGTGATGGATCCGGTAAAGTACCGGTATCATTAGTGTCTTTTGCTTTGTCAGGGTTACCTGGTGTGTTGTATGTCTTAGAGAGATTGTTCAAATTAATCCCATTAAACATATAAATATGTGCACTCATCGAGGCCTCATCATGAGGATGGCTAGAACTACCCCTAGGAGAGGGGGTTTGAGCAACCATGGATTGTTGATATGGAAATGGTTGAGTAAGCACAACGGGTTGTGAATGTCCTTGAAACATTTGGCCACTTCATTGCGATGTGGACAGTCTCGAGTGTAGTGATCATCACCACAAATGATACGCCGAAATTTCAGTTTCCATTGTGGTTTCTTTTTGGTAGCAGGTGTTTGAGCTTATTTTTCGGTTGTTCATTGTTATTAGTATTTTTTGATTTATTCTTTGGCTTCTTCTTACCTCCGGATTGTTGTGAAGGGGCGGATTGAACTGCATTCACCTCAAAGATCTGAGTTTGGGGGGAGGTAGAGGAGAGTGTGAGCGATTGGGAAGTATATTGAGTGTTGACGGAATAGATAACGCCATCTGCATGAGATGATGATGACAACTTAGATGGATCGATATTAGCTCAAGAAACATTCAGAAGAAAATCATACAAAGTACTAGATTGTGAATAAACCAAATCTAAGTACTGAGCCCGAGAAATGGCTTGTTCCTCTGTGACCATGCCACCCATAGTGACATCACGAGAGATCGAGGGAAAAAGTGATTTAGTAAACCATTCTGCCAATAATATGTCAGGAATGATTACCTTGATCATCCTTCGTTGTCACCTCCACTCATGAATATGGTCAAAGATATGCACAGAGTCAGTTTGACGAAGGGAGGTCAAGAGTTCAGTACCTGTCTCATAGCGAATAGGTAGTTGAAAGTGTGTGTGGAAAGACATGGCAAGGGAATTGAAATTATGAAAAGAAGCACATGGTAGTTCAATACACCACTTTGTTGCCGAGCATGTAAGTGTTCACTGGAAAAGATGAAAACATATAGAATCATCCATGAGGGAGTTTGATGAACACCACAAATGGAAAGTCATCATATGGTTGTTTGAATCTTTGCCAGATTTCCGTCAAATTTCAGAATATCAGAAGGAAGTTTAGCTGGAATGACTAGCCAAATTGGAGAATGAAAAATAGGATCATTAGTTAACCAATACAAGTCTAGGAGATCCAGAGTCACAAGGAAAGGTAGTTGTGAGTTAATTTGCAGATGATATTGGTGCAGCATAGGAACACTAGTAGGACCATAAGCTGGGTTAGGTGGATAGTTGTAACCAGTAGGTCCTCCTACATATGGTTGTTGTTGGACAGGATAAGCAGGATGAGATACATTTGCATAACCTGGTGGGTTCTGAGCATTATAGTCCGGGTGATTTGCTTTCCCATAATGAGGATAAACATTGTGCCCTTGAGGATGGTAAGGATTAGATCCCAGAGGTGGATACACATTATACCCATGAGGAGGATAAGGTTGTTGTCCTGGAGAACTCCAGGTGGTGTTTGGGATGCCGCCCGGATAAGGTTGCCCATAATATGGTCCGGGAGGAACAGGATTTGAGACTCCTCCTAGTGGGTTATGAGATGAGTTTCCTCCAATGTGGGGTTGAATAGAAGTGCCTCCTGAAGATACTCCCCATGATTGTGAAGGGTGTCCAACAAACAAAGGTTTCCCTCCTACCAGCGGTGGATTAACGACCGGGGTGTCACTGGAAAACAGAGGTTGCCCCCCAGGAGGAGCATGAAAAGGAGGTTGTTCCCCAGGAGGGGTAGGCCCACCATAGAATGGTAGTCCTCCAAGAGGGAAAGGTTCATTATATGGTGGCTTCCCTCCAACTAGTTTTGTTTGTCTAGCAGGGGTCTTCATTCTCGGGTGAAAATATGTCCCAACAAAATCGTGTGGAACATGTGGAGCTGTAGAGTAAAAGATCGTAGAAACGGGGGTAGGGATTGAAGTTATTTGGAGATGAGCAGAGGGGATGAGTCCAACAGTAGGATGGACTTGTGTTGACATAATAGTAGGGTTGATGACCTGATCTACTAGGTGACTCATGGCTTGACTGGACAGTCCTATTTCACCAGGAGGGTCATGAGGATAAAAGGGTTGTCAAAAGGATTTTAAATGTTCATAAAGATCGCGTCCCGATGAAGTCCTCTATACAGAATGAGTAGGTGTGGGATGTGTATCTACTGCAGTGCTAGGATGAATAGGAGTCCTATACTCATCACCAGAGGTTGGTTCTGTAGATCCCATATATGTGTCAGTAAAAGGTCTCCTCGGTAATCGTGGGACCTCTTCATCTATGATGTTTCTAAAGGAGTCTAGATGAAGAAAAAGTGGTTCAAGAGGGGTTACTGACACAGAGGTAGTCTGAGGAGTGGGATGTTTAACTGTGACCAAAGCGCCTTCTAAGTGATATAATGGAGGAGCAATAACACTTCCAATGTCAGATTGATTTTCTACCTCTCCATGATAGTTGTCTTCTAGAGGGTTAGGAGGTAAGGGTTGATAGCCTTCCAGAGCCATCCCTTGCATCCTACATGATCAACGATGACCTTTATCGTCTACAGGCTCAATTTTGGAGAATAATAGAACACACTGAAGATCTAGGGCCAACTAACAAAAAGAAATAGCATATGCTAATAAAATCTAGGAATCAACCAAGCAAACAAAACTTCTCTCGATGATTGTAATAGTTGGTGATGAAATCCAACATCGCGTGATCAAGTCAAGAAGGGGCTAGGATATGGTGGAATAGTTACAATGATGACCTGCTTAATGGAATTTCACCTTGGTGCAAGCTTCCACGCAGTAATTGTGGATTTACCCTCCAAGGAGCCCGAGTGAGTTTGACCAATGTTTGTTCCAGGTACAGTGAGACTTCCCTTCACGGTCACCTTGTGCAAGACCCTAAAGATTATGGCAGCTAAAGACACCAATTCATAGTTACTCCCCGGGCGGGTACAGTTGACAATCTGATCCAAAACGTATGGGCAGGATAACAAGCCCGAAATCAACCTGACAGGCTCCCACACATAATCATGGGTATACCTTCAAGTGACCCCCAATATACGATCAGACCACTAAAAACAGTTGAACCATGGAGGGATAATCTCTGTAATTCATCGGAATGTGACCTCGTGTGTAACCCCTGTGTGAGAGGGGGGTCCCAGGAAACCTATACAACAATTGGATTTGAGTCTCCCTAGCTCAGGATGCTAATGTATGTTTTGAAAAATTTGGAGAGTTGTACTCATAGCCTAATCCAAAGTGCTAATCCTAGTCTAATGTTGGTGGAAGATCCTAAAAATAAAAAATGTTCTAGATAATTTTAATTCGCGTTCGTTTTACAACCATTCTTTACTAAAAGGGTGTATGAAAGTGAAACTGATGGAATGATGAATCAATTCCCAAAAATGCATAGAATATGATAATAAATCGTTTCTTTTCAATGAATGCCTATTTCAGGGAGAGAGAAAGAGTTGTTTTCACTATCAAACACTAATAAGGAATGTCCTCAATCAATTTTTTCTCAATCAAATCCAATGTAATGCTAATACATTTCATAAATGCCTTCTAATATGCAAACCAATCACTAAGATGTATCTTTGTTGTTTTTATGCAAATGATTCTTAATTCAATGCAAAACTTCTCCTACCAACTACCCTTTCAAATCAAGGAGATTCGGACAAGCATAAGAAGATTTCGCTCAAACAACACACCCTCTTGCTATGATTGAAACAAGAAGCAAAAAGAAAACAAAATATAACAAAGAAAATAAAAAATTTCACACAAAAGAAAGATGCTAAGAAAAATGACCCCAAGGAACCAAATGAGATGATTCACAGATTTTTGATGTCCTTCACCAGAGTTTCCGCTCAATCAGATAAGAGGGAAGAAAGCAGTGGATCGATTCCAAGCTCTCAACAGAAGAAAAAACTCAAAATAAGGAAGAAGGTCACAAAATCTGAATAGAAAAGTTCTTATTTCTTAGAAAGAAGAGTCTCAAAGGTTAATGGGAAGAAATATTGAAGCACAAAGAAGCTGAGCAAGGGAAAAAATAGAGACTGGACTTCAGAAAAGACAATCTTGGAAGTTTTTTCTATAGGGGAAAGGCTGGTGCTCCAATGTAAGGGGCACCATAGAATTGTAACACTCTATGCAAAGCCAATAGGGGGTGCCAGTGCTCTGCTAACATAAATAGGGGAGTTCCATGCTTCAAAAAACTCAGAAAATTGTCAAGAAAAACTAAAAAATCAGTCAAACTTTGTCAATCAAGATGAATGTGATGGAATAAGGATTCAATCAACATATGAAATCAGAAATACAAGGTGAATAAAGTCTAAAAAGAACAAAGGGTAAGACAAGTTCTGTGAGGAAAACCAAAACTGAAAGTTTCGATTCGATCCCCAACGAAGTCTCCAATTTCTGTTGTAGGAAAATCTCCCTGCGGATAGGTAGATTTCCTCTTGAGAGCTAGACTCTTAACTCTAAGACATAAGGGTGCTTAACATGGACACTGACATCCTTTTAGTTCTAGATAAACTAATGTGTGAGGAGGAAGGATAAAATAAGTACCTTTTACCGGTGTTTGTCCCTACACAGTACAAATTGAGCTCCAATCTTAAACTCCTCGATAAGCCCTATAGACAAACAAAGATAGAACCAACTTCCTACTCTAATGAGATTAGATAGAAATAGATCTATCTATTAGAGAAAAGTTCATGTGAGATCAAACACAGATTTGAAAGAAATAGGCCAGGCATATTATATTAATGAGAACAACAATGAAGAAAACTTACAACCATAGATGTGAGTGTAGAAGCTTCATCAAGTTCCCATTCTCCAAACCCTCACTTAAACAGTCCACACACATAATGTTGATGTTCTATATGGAATCTCCCTCATGAGATCATAAGTTATATGCTTCACAATACTTTCCATCCCCCTTCCTCCATGGAAATTCCTCATTATATAGGATTTGGAGACTTAACCACCATGTAGAGGATCTCTCATCAGATCCACTAAGAAAGGGATCTCTAAGATATTTAGGGAGAAAATATCTCTTAAGGATTTTGGGGAGGAAATATCTCTCAAGGATTTTAAGGAGGAAATATTTCAACCATCCATGAGATCCTCCACCTTCCCTTAAAAATAGAAAATCAAATGTGAGGTGGATTCTCACACTTAATTACTTTTTTTTTCATGAATATTCATAATAATTCATGTGCACTTGGTATTTTGTCTTTCATGTAATATATCCCTCCTCCACATTGACTAGGGATTGTGACATAGGATATTCCATGGTGTCAAGGTGTATGAGACACTTATATGACACTTTACGACACTTAGGGCGAGGTACCTAGGTGTGCAAATTTCATGTGTAACAATGACCAACGAAGCACCAGTGGAGCAATGTTCTACTTGGGTGAGTGTTTAGTATCATGGATAAGAAAGAAACAATCATCAATATCTTTATCTATAACCGAGGCAGAGTATATTGCAGTAGTAGCATGTTGTACACATGTTCTATGGATGAAACAAACTCTGACATATATACAGGTTGAGTATGATGAGCCCATTCCAATCTATTGGGATAATACAAGCGCCATCAATATCTCAAAGAACCCAGTGATGCACTCCAAGATGAAGCACATTCCAATCTAGTATCGCTTTCTACAAGAACAATTTGTAGAAAAGAACATTAGAGTTGAATATGTGGGCACAAAAGAACAAGGGACATACATCTTTACAAAACTGCTTCCATGGGAAGCCTTTAAGTATCTTCACCGAAGACTCAGAGTTATTTATACTCCAAAATGAATGCTTTTGAATGCTTATCTTATATGTCTTAGATGTACACGAGGAAGCACCATAAAGAGGACAGTTCAGGTTGGGAGATCAAACGAATCAGTTAGGGGGATCATACCCGAATGGAAAGATACATTTTCCATTTATGACAAAGGGGGAGAGATTTATCAGATGTAGAGGATAGAGGCATGGTTCCAAGGGGAGAATTGGTCACATAGATGTAGGCATGGTTCCAGGGGTAAGATGAGTGGTATGATTTCAGTATTGCATCAAAGTGTTGATCCAGATTTAGGAGTAGAAATAATTGATTACAGACTGAATACCATAAACATAGAGATAGGAAGAATAACACAAATATTCAGTGAACAATGTCTTCTATCAAATAATGAAATAAGATGAAACTATAAAATTGCATAACTGAAACTTGCTCGAATGGTGGTAGTTATCTCTGAGAAGAAATGTGGCTGCTATGTGCATCCGTCTAAGCATAATGGATTACAATGAGGCTCCATAGGCCCTTTTCATATTACTCATGAATGCCAAAACTCTAGACATCCAAAAACCTAACCCTAGAAGGTAAAACACCAAAATGAATGTGGACCCTATGGGTAATTTGGTGTAATTTGGTACCTCAACTTCCTAGGGTCATAAATTTTGTATACAACATTCACTTTAGGCACATGATAGCCCTTTGGAAAGGTATTTCAAATAACTACACATTCCCTCTTTAGACTCTGACTCTATCTATAGTTTGACTGTGGCGATCCAAAAAAACAATGTTTAGGGCCTCAAAACATCCCTGAAAATACAACAAGATGTGATGACATGAAAACATACAAAATAGGCCAGTTGGATTAGGTGAGAGGCCACCCGTATCCACTTGGAGAATGTGTGAGGCTTCATACAACCCCAGAAGTGTAGAACTCACAATTATAAAGTAGTACAGAAAGACATGATGAAAAAAAATAGACATAAGGAGCCCGTTGGAATAGATGGGTGGCCACCAATATCGATCTGGATCAATCCTCCCCCCTTAGGGAGCAATGGTATTCATTGTGTTGAGTTCCTCCATTAGATGAGAAAACTTATGCTGGATTTGGCCCAGGGTGAGCCACTTTCCTTGGTGTAGGAGTTTCCCTGCCTTGAACACCCGATAAATTTGGATCTCTTGCGGGCAAGTGCCCTTGACGTGTGTGTCCACTATCTGATCGGTGGATGATTGTTCCATGCAGTCAGGGTTGAGCTCTATTGGTGTCAGTTGTTTTTCAATCTCAGAGGTGTCCAATAATGGTGGAAAATATGGCCGAAGGAGGTCCACATTGAATATTGGATGTAGACCAAGGAAGGGTGGAGTGTTGAGCTCAAAATCATTGCTACCCATAGCCTTGGTGATAGTGTAAGTCCCATAATGAAGTGGTTGAAGCTTCTGATGCAGACCGGTGAGACACTCCTTTTGCAAATGTAACCATACTTTGTCACCAACCTGAAACTGGTGTGGTACCCTATGTTTATCAGGGAGCTACTTGTACTTAGCATCAAATTTTTGAAAAATATCCTGGACCTGTTGGGAGATGTGTTGAATATTCTCAATGAATCTAGTGGCTTTACCAACCACAGAATCATCATGGGAAGATTCTATATGTGTAGTGGCAAGAGGAGGTGCAACATCAATGGGTCCCAAGGGTTGGAATCCCAGACCCACCTAAAATGGGATATGGATGGTGGAACTATGGAGAGCCATGTTCTAACTTTGTTGGACATATGCGAGACTCTCGTCCCATGTACGGGGATACTTATAATTGTACATGTGCAGGATGTGTACAATCATTTGATTGACAACCTCGGTTTGGCCATCGGTTTGGGGGTGGAAAGAAGTGGATTTTTTGAGCTTGGTGTCCAACAGAGACCAAAGACTCGACCAAAAGGTGTTGAGGAACCTATTGTCTCAGTCAAAGATGATGGTCTGTGGCATCCCAAAGTGAACCCAAACTCCTTTGAATAAGAGCTTGGTAGCATCGGCTGCTATGAAAGTCTTCTTATAGGCTATGAGGATGGCCATATTTGAAAATCGATCAACGACCACAAACACGCAATCATTGTCATGCTTGGTGGATGGAAAAATAGACATGTAATCCATGGAGATGGACTCCCACGACTTCTCAAGAATAGGAAGAGGGGTGTATAAGCCTTTATTCTTGATGGCCAACTTGGGAATGGCATAGGCTGTGCAAGATCTGTTATACTTGCTGACGTCCAGTCGAAGTTTTGGCCAATAAAAATGTTTCTGAAGAACGACCACAGTTTTCTCTATGCCAAAATGTCATGCCAACCGACTGTAGTGGGATTCCCAAATCATCTTTGCACACTCACTTGTAGGAACAAAAAGATGGCCCAGGTGGCATAACAGTTCATCATGAATGTGAAAATCAGTGACAGTGGCACCTGTACCCAAGAGTTGATATGTGGTGGCGAAGTTTAGATCTTGTTGGTAAAGTTGGGGCCACTCCAATGTTTGATGTCCACAGTAATGGAGCACAGCCACATGAGGCCAACTAAAGAAGTCAGTGACACGATTGGAGATACCTATATTATACTTGATGTTGAGATGGAACTGCTATAGGTAGGTGGACCACTTTTGATGGCAGTCTTTCTGTAATTTCCCATGTGTCTGTATGAACTGCAGAGGCTTATGATCAGTGTGTATGATCGTCTTTGTCCCTAGAATGTAATGTTTCCATTGATGAAATGCTTGTACAATGGAATACATTTCCTTTTCATAAGTGGGGTATTTACGAAAAATATCAGAGAATGTCTCACTATGGTATGCCAGTGGATGACCATGTTGAGTGAGAACTGTGCCCACAGCATAGTCAGATGCATCAGTCTCAATCTTGAATGGTTGTTGCAGATCGGGCAAGGAGAGTACTGTAGATGAGCACAAACGATGTTTCAAATATTTGAATGCTTTTTGCTGCTCCTTCCCCCACACTAACTTGGTCCTACTTCCACCCTTGGTCACCTGGCTGAGGGCCCAGGCGATATGAGAGAATCCCAACATGAACCGTCGGTAAAAATTGGCAAGTCCTAAGAAGCTCCAAAGCTCGGTCAGTGTGGTCAGAGATGGTCAGTCACAGATGACTTGGATCTTAGTTGGATCAACATGTACCCCGTGATCATCAACAATGTATCCTAGGTATTGGACCTAATTTATGCCAAAAGAGCATTTTTCCAAGTTGGCATAAAGCTTGTGCTGCCATAGAGTGCTCAAAACATGTTGAATATGCCGCATGTGTTCCTCCCACATTTTGTTGAATATGAGGATGTCATCCAAATATACTACCACAAAGGAGTTTTTGAAGGGTCTCAATACATCGTCTATCAACCTCATGAAAGTGTTTGGTGCATTTTTTAAGCCAAAGGGCGTGACTAGCCATTCGTAGAGACCTTACTTAGACTTGAAGGTTGTCTTCTAGACATTCGTTGGTTCGATGGGAAACTGGTGGTAGCCAGACCTCAGTTCAATATTGTTGAATGAATTTTCCCCCTTGAGTTGGTCAAGAACATCATCAATCATGGGAATGATATAGCGGTTCCTGACTATGATTTTGTTTAAGGCTTTGTAACCAATTTAGAGTCATCAAGTCCCATCCTTCTTCTGCAACAATACAATCGGGCTTTCGCAAGGGGAGGAGTTGGGTTTGATGTGCCCCTTTTGAAGAAGCTCTTGGATCTTCCGCTTGATTTCTTCATTCTCCATCAACGAGTGTCGATAGACTGGTCCATTAGGTAGAGGTGAGCCGAGGGTCGGATCAATTGTATGCTTGACTTGGCAGTGTGTCGGTACCCCTATAGGTGAGATGAAGATGTCTCTGTATTTTTTCACGATCCCATCCACTTTCTTCTGCTGCAAAGAGAGGTGTTTTGTAGAGGCCATGGATGTGGAAATGACCTTCTACTTACTGTGAGCATGGATCACAAAGAAGATGAACTTCCCAATCTATGAAATGACCTTACTGCATTTATTAGCACAGATTAAAGAAATAATAGTAGGTGGTGCCACCTCTAGGATCTTGTAAAATTGTCTACCCAAAGTAATAATAACACTGCAGGTTCTAGACTCATACACAGCATGATGCTTCCATAAATATGGTTGTCCTAAAATAAAATCACAAACTTTAAGGGGAACAATATCACAAAGTACCTCATCTTTGAAAGTCTTTATGTCATAGGACAGATGACATTGTTGGCTGACACATAGATCTCTTCCTTGACAAAGCCAGCCAATGGTGTAGGGTTGTGGGTGTGGTGTTGTTGGCAGGTTTAGCTGTTTGACAGCCTCTGCTGAAATTAGGTTATTCTGACTACCACTATCGACAATAAAGTGAATCAAATCCCCCTTGACCCACATCTGCAAGTGAAAGAGGCATTCCCCTTCCTCTAGTTCTTCTGGTTTGCTTGGTCGGACTTTGGTGGTAGCAACCGTGGCACTGGGTTCAACATCGATAATCCTCTTCCCTCCTTTAGGATTTGAATTGGAATCACAATCAGCCTTTGAATCGTAAGACTTCATCTCGGCCATGAGGGACTACTTGGAGCGGC
The DNA here is from genome assembly GCA_000966675.3 of Picea glauca. NCBI lineage: Eukaryota > Viridiplantae > Streptophyta > Pinopsida > Pinales > Pinaceae > Picea > Picea glauca. The sequence continues at coordinate 2,043,282 of JZKD02S2411955.1, forward strand.
ATTCGTCAGTGTTGTGCCAAGGACTTTTATGGTTCTCACACCATTTTCTCATGTCCTTCTTGTATTGCATCTTGGATGGATTGTCCTGAGGGAGGCCATAGTGAATTAGTCCTTTGCTGTGTGGGTTGGGGTTTCCTTTGCCCTGCTTCGGCTATGAGGGGTTTGCAGATCCAAACTCTTGTCGTTTCTGCTTAAATTTATGCTCGATCTTGACAACGTATCTATAAGTTGTGACAAATGAGGCAATGTCGAGGAACTCCATTTCTGTTTGAATGTATCTATGAAAAAAAATGCAGTATTTGAGAACTAGATGACACTTAGAATATTTGATACAAAATTTGGTGTGGAGGGTAAGGAAAATATTGGTGAAATCTAGTATTGGCTGGTCCCTTTCTTGACATAGGGTGGTCCATCTATTGTACTAGTCCTTGTAGCTTCCAACAGGGTAGTACTATTCTTTAATGGCATATTGAAAGGAATTCCATGTAGGGGCCACCACAAAAATTGTAGATTCCTCCATGGCCCTTTTCTCAGATTGGGTATCCCACATGTCTTTAACATGGGGAACGGCCTTGAGGAGTGCAAAAGCTATCTTTTCCCGATCGAAAAAATTGTGGTCCAAAAAATATCCTTTGAGAAGATTTAACCATCTATGTACAACACCCGCATCTATCAGTCCTTCAAATAATGGAATATCAAAGTTTACTTGTACCTTGAAGGGGGTTGCATGGCCACCTGATGAAGATGCTTCTCCCGTGGGCAACGATCGAAGGATCTGCGTGAATTTCTCCATCATTTCATTCCTTTATCATGTGAGGGATTCCTCGAGCAAAATTTTAATAGGATCTCCTACTCCATCATATTTCTTCTCGTCTCCCATGTTTTTTTGTTAGGATTGGCGTGACTGATATGGTAATGGATCAATTGGTTTGAGTCCCAAATTCTTGTACCTAGACCTTGTCGGGGACATGCACGAATAAAAATAAATGAAGATCAGACCGCTCTGATACAAATGATATGGATTTAGGAGAGGAACGAACTGATTATAGAATGAATACCATAAACACAAAGATAGAAAGAATAACAAAAATATTCAGTGAACAATATCTTCTATTAAATAATGAAATAGGATGAAACTGTAAAATTGTAGAACTGAAACTTGCTCCAATGGTGGTATCTATCTCTGAGAAGAGATGTGGCTTCTACATGTATCTGTCTAAGAAGAATGGATTACAATGAGGCTCCATAGTCCCTTTTCATATTAATCATGAATACCAAAACCCTAGACATCCAAAAACCTAATCCTAGAAGGTGAAACGCCAAAAGTCATGTGGGCCCTATGGGTAAGTTGGTGTAATTTGGTACTTCAACTTCCTAGGGTCATAACTTTTTCATATGACCTTCGTTTTAGACGCGTGATATCCCGTTGGAAAGGTATTTCAGAGAAATACACATTTCTCCATTAGACTCTATCTTTGTCTATAGTCTAACTATGGAGAGCCAAAAAAACAATGTTTAGGGACTCAAAACAACCCTGAAAGTACAACAAGATGTGATGACATGAAAAAATGCAAAATAGTCTAGTTGGATTAGGCGATATGCAACCCATATCCACCTGGATAATGTGTGAGGCTTCAAACATCCCTAGAAGTGTAGAACTCACAATTATAAAGCAGTAAATAAAGATGTTCTGAACAAAAATGGACACGAGGAGCAAGTTGGAATAAGTGGGTGGCCACCAATATCCATCTAGATCAAGTGTTTCCATCAATGCCAAAGGGGGATATTTTTGATTAATTGGGTTTGTTGTCATTGATGTCAACCCTTGAATAAAGTCTGGTAGAGAATTCTGGTAGCACAAAGGTTTGGGTAATGGACCCAAGTTTATTTGATGTATAATGGTATGAGTTTTGATATATTTACTAGTAAGACTATTCTATATGGATAGTACATGTCATGCCATTTCTGGTGGTATGTGGAACGTCACATAACTCCTCACGGTTTGAGAGTTATGGCCTTACGAATTTGGAGGACCCTCATATGTTGGCTTGAAGCCATAAAAGGACAAAGAATTCAAAGTGCTTGCAAAGAAGAAACTATTTAAATAATAGAGTGAAGTGACAAAGTCAAAAATGATTATTTAAATAATAAAGTGAAGTGACAAAGTCAAACACGATTATTTAAATAAGAAAGTGAAGTGACAAATTCAAAGAGGATTATTTAAATAATAAAGTGAAGTGACAAAGTCAAGGTTGATTATTTGAATAATAAATTAAATGGAGAAATTTCTAATTATGGAAAGTGATTAGAAGTGGGTTAGCCCTAAAATAAGGAAATTGGGTTAAGATGGTTAAAAGGTAACCCCTTGAGGAAGCTACATGAAAGTATAAATAAGAGGCAAGACTCTCTCATTTTAATCACACTTGAGCATATTGAATATCTACAGGTGACTGAGGTAACCAAAGGATATCTAAGCTGAATGTCAAAGGGAAGGTGAAGTAAAGAAGGTTGAAATTCAAGGGAGGATAAATTATTTTGATGATGCTTTCTAAGGTGTGCTATTTATAGGTCATCTCACCATTTTTGAAATAAAATTTTTCCTATAATGATTCATAACGTGAAATGGGGAGGCCATTGAGGAAACATACCCAAGTATTTGTGGTACAAATTTCATCTTGTGGATTGTTGTATTTTTGGAGTTACACTACGTGGAAAATAAGGGTTCGTGGTTAGTCCTAATTCCTTTCTATCAAGAAACTCTCATTCTCCATCCTTCATGTTCATCGAATTCTTTGATATTCCTCCCAATGGTAGGAATATATCCTTCTTATATAAATAATCTCCCAGCTACATCTTCCATAACTAGTATTTTTGGCCATTAAATTTCTCGACCCTAAACTTTCCATCTTCTGCCATTTCTCCCACTCGAACTAGGAACCCTCTTTTCCTGTGACTTACCTTTCACTTTGATACAGTTGTTATAAAAATAGGATTGGAGAGGAATAAAATAAAACAAATGCACAAATAAAACACATAACATACACAATACAATAGAGACACATATATATGTGGTTCACCTAGTGTGGGCTACATCCACCAGAGATATTGTCAGTTTCTTCATTTTTATTATCCAACAAAATGAAGGGATACAACCTACAAATCAATCAATGTAGCTTGTTCTTGTTCCTCTCACAGTATCCTATCTCAGAATATAATAATCACACACATAAAGAGCCACAACACAATTCCCTCATAAAAGAGGGTTTCCTTCTAGGGAAAAATCCCTAAAATAACTTCTACTGTCAGATATGTGACCTTATAATGAATGTTCCATATTGACTATGAAATTACAATATTCTATAAGGCAATTTTTCCCAATATTTTTCTTCGGGGGGGCTACAAAAATTGTCGCCCCCCCCTCCTTGGATCCTCCTAGTGACAGTTGTGGGGGGGGAATCCTCCCCATACCCCCCGTTAGGGAATGCGGTCCAAGAATGATTGAAACAAACCTCTGAATCAGGAAGATAATCAAGCTCCACAAACAACAAGAAGAACCAAATCAAATAGAGAAGAATGAAACATGGAAACCGATTCCAACACTAAAGAAAAAAACTGTGATTGGTACTAAATGGGTGTTCAGAAAAAAAATAAACAAAGATGGAAAGGTAACTAAAAACAAGGCAAGGTTTTATATTTTAACCTTGTACAATTATTACTGCAAATGGATTTTTAGTAAAAGAACAAAAAATATACAATGGAAAATACACACATTACATAGATATTTTTCCCTTGGAAACCTAAAACAGAAAAACTAGCATCTTTTATATTCATTCATATCATACATTGCTTACAATACAATATACATATAGTAGCCAGCAGAATCCAAAACCCTAAACCAATGACCTGGATTAGTCAACAACCCTAATTCATTAACCGAAAATAGAAAAACATTAGCAAAAAACCATGTGCAGAAAAACCACCCAAAATATTGACACGAAAACTGAGGAAACAAATTTGTGGGCGTTTCCCCCGAACTCCTGAAACCGTCCCTCTTACCCCTTTGAGCCCTTGGTGCAACATAGAGACTAATTCTCACCATGCAAAGAATATAACAAAAACCCAACAAATTTTAGTATGCAAAGGATATGCTCAAGTTGGAGTATATTTTGAGGAAACATTTTCCCTTGTTGCAAGAATCGAAGCAATCAAACTAATCTTGGCCTATGCATTTTCCAAGAGAATCAAAGTGTATCAGATGGATGTGAAATCAAAATTTCTAAATGGTGAGTTATAAGAAGAAATCTACATCGAACAACCAAAAGGGTTCATGTTGTTAGAAAAGAGAGATTACGTATGAAGATTGAAGAAGGCACTATATGGACTAAAGTAATCCCCTAGAGTCCGATATGCAAGATTGGACAAGTATTTGCAGCAACAATGTTAGGGTCCTAAACCGCACATAGGTAGAGTAATATATTTGGATGTAATTAAGGCCTTTCAATAAAATAGAATAAGGCAGATGTAAGAAGACCTAATAGAAGCTTCCGCTTCTAGAAGGATCTTCCTCTATATGTGTCTCTTGATAGACATATTTAGTATAAATAAGGGTCAAGGGTATGAAAACCCCAGCTTGGAGATTATTGTAACAGAGCGTTGCTCAACTGGAGGTTTCCCCCTCGAAGAGGCCTATGAACATTGCTTTCTGAATCAAAGTGTTATTTTTGTTGTTGTTCTTATATCATTTATGTGTTATTGTGGAGATTATGTTGGTTATATTACTATTATTCTTCCATTTATAGCATTTTATTTCTGCTCTGCATACTTTTTATATCTGGTATATTACAAGTGGTATCAGAGAACTTTCCTTGGCATAAATTGTGGGAATTTTTTTTTCAAGGTAGAGACGTATTCCGGCGTCTTTAAGCCATAGAGATCTGTCATTACACACATAAACCCGTGGTTGAGGGATTCATACACACAGGAAATACAAGTGGTTCTTAAGCGCACATCTGTTGGCCACCCTTGTAACCCTTGTTGGTACCCCTTCGAGTGGTCGCGTATCAGATAGCACCTATGTACGGATCAACCTGGATTTCCTAAAGCCCTCTTTAGATAAACTGATTGGCCGCCTAACTTCTATAGTGCCACTTAGTATAGCACTTGGGAAGATACTCTCTAGTACCTGCATAGTCGGGTAGTACAGCTAACGGTACGGTCTATCCTCTTTAGTGAGTGGCTTGAGATATTGGGTCGAGTACTACTATTGGACCCCGCATGTATATCTGGGAGCTATAGCATAGGGCAAACCCTTGTCTGTAGAACCCTTGAATACCTAATCCTTGGGGGAGAGAAACATAAACAAATTAACATAGACAGGATCTATTGTCACGCAACTGTGTTCAGGTTGCCAAGTAAAAACACATTTATTTTTGGTTAAGAATTTGGGGATTTCATCACTGCAGTATTCTTTAGATCGGAGTATAACTCCGCAGGTGTAAAAAAAAAAAAAAAGTCTAGAAATTTTTTCACCATTATTTGAGACCTATTCCATTGGATTCATCTCTTTGCCCTTATCACATTCATCCATATCATTTTTCGGCAAAAATTTTTGACCCCGCTCGCCCCTTTTTAGTTTACCCATCTGCATGGCCCATACCTGTAGCCAAGAACTAGAGTCTCGCTTCAACACCTTGCAATCTAGTTTCCTCAAGACCCAAAAAGAAGTGAAACAACTTAGTGCTACTGTTGCCTCCATTGATACATCCATCAATACAACCATAAATAAATCCATGCAGTCCTCAATGGAGGAAGTCAAACAAGAATTGACCACCCAGCTTGAATCTATCTTTGCATAACTTTGCACCAAACTGAAGATCCCTACAGATGACCCTTTCCCTGACACACCTCCAAAGACTGAAGGTGAACATTCCTCCCATTCCCATACCTTTCAGCACCATCACTTTCAACGTGACCTGTGCCTTCTGTGGGTGGATGTGACCAAATTTTATGGTTCGGACCACATTGGTTGGGTCACCCAAATAGAACATTATTTCTCTTTATATGGCATTACAAATGACTTGGCCAAACTCCAGTATGGTGTTCTCCATCTACATCAAGAACGCTGACAATGGTGGCAATGGAGAAAAACTTCTCTTCAAGGGTATATTTATTGGACCCAATTTTTGACTGAGCTTTATGAATGATTTGACACTGACACCAACCATTTGGGCCATTTGAAAAAATTGAAACAATCAAGAACAGTAGAAGACTTCATAGCTACATTTGAGCAACTAGATTTTCGAACAGAGGCCATGACTAATGCTTTCTTTCGAGAGTGTTTTATCAGTGGCATTAAGGAGAAGATTCGGGCCCATGTCCTCATGGCCCGACCTTTGAGTTGGGTGGAGGATACTAAAAAATCTAAAGAAGCACAACAAGTTGTATCCTCTCAAAACCGTAAACCTTCCTTTATCCCTCACCTTAAACCCATAAACCCCACTACTCCCTCCGCCCCATTAAATATCCAAAAATTGACCAGGGCTGAAATGGATGAACGCCAACTCAAAGGCCGTTGTTATAATTGTGATGACAAATATTTCCTGGGCCACAAATGTAAGGAACAAAATATTTTTGTGGCCATCTTTGAGGATATTTTGAAAGAGGATGTTGAAACTCCCCTTGTGCCTAAGTCACCTGAAATCACTGACATAACCCCTCCCTCCGACCCTCTCAAAGTGGAAATGATCATTTCCCTCAATGCTCTCACTGTATTCTCCGCCCCCCAAACCCTCAATTTAATCAGTGACATCAAGCATCAGAAGGTCATCATTCTGGTTGATAGTGGAAGCACCCATAATTTTATTCATTGCTACATTGCCCAAGAAACCCATTGCTACATCCATGCTATCAACAATTTCCAAATCATGATTGCCAATGGTGGTTCCATGAAATGTGGAGGGCACTATGAAAATGTGTGTCTCCAAATCGGTGATTACCACCTAAAATCCCATATGTTTGCTATCGACATGGGCAGTTGTGACATTGTGTTGGGTGCAAATTGGCTAAGGACTTTGGGTCCCATTCTCATGGAGTTTAAGGAATTAACCATGCAATTAGACCAGGAAGGCCACCAATATAAATTCCAAGGCATCACTGCTGGTTCAACTGAGGTGATTAGTTCCCATCGCATGGAAAAGTTGCTCAAAAAAGGTCATTCTAGTGTCGTTGCCCAAATCCATGCCATACAAGCAACAGAGACACCCTCGGTGCAACAAGACCTCCAAGCCCTCCTTTCTAAACATCAAATGGTATTTTCCACTCCGGACTCCCTCCTTTCTGCAGTGTTCATGATCATTCCATTCCCCTTGTACTAGGAAGCCTTCCTCCCAATATCCATCTGTATCGCCACCCCTTTTCACAAAAAAATGAAATTGAGAAAATGGTCCAGGAACTCCTTACTGTAGGCGTTATCCGTCCTAGTACAAGCCCTTACTCTTCTCCGATAGTCATGGTCCTAAAGAAAGAAGGTTCTTGGAGAATGTGTCCTGACTTCTGTGCCCTCAACAAACTGACCATTAAAGACAAACTTCCCATTCCTGTCATTGATAACCTCCTAGATGAAATGAGTGGCGCACAATTCTTTACTAAACTTGATCTTCGCTCGGGCTATCACCAGATACGTATGAAAGAGGATGACATTCCCAAGACTACCTTTCGAACTCATGAGGGCCACTATGATTTTTTGGTCATGCCCTTTGGCTTGTGTAATGCCCCCTCCACCTTCCAAAGCCTCATGAATCATGTCTTTCATCCTTTTCTTTGTCATTTTGTCTTAGTTTTCATTGATGATATCCTCATCTATAGAAAAACCTGGACAGACCATCTTACCCATGTGGATCGAGCTCTCCATCTACTCTCTCAGCACCAACTTTTCCTAAAATGGTCTAAATGTACCTTTGGTGCCCCAGAAGTAGAATAATTGGGTCATCTGGTTGGCAAGGATGGTGTCAGAGTGGATCTGAAAAGGATTGAAGCTATGCAAGATTGGTCGCACCCAAAGAATCTCAAAAGATTGCATGGATTTTTGGGCTTCACAGGGTATTATTACAAGTTTGTTAAGAATTATGGAAATATTGTAGCACCTCTCACTGCTCTCCTCAAAAAGAACTCTTTCACTTGGACTCCAGCCGCTGCTCAAGATTTCCAAACCTTGAAGATGACCATGTGCACCACTCCAGTTCTGGCCCTTCCTAATTTCACAAATACCTTTGTGTTGGAATGTGATGCCTCAGGGAAAGGAATTAGTTGTCCTTATGCAAGAGGGTCGACCTTTGTCCTTCACTAGAAAGCAACTATCTGAAAGGAATCTGGGCAAACCCATCTATGAAAAGGAAATGTTGGCTATTCTGCATGCCGTTGATCTATGGTGCCCTTATCTCTTGGGGAAATGTTTCCAAATTAAGGCAGACCATCAAAGCCTCAAGTACTTTCTGGAACAATGCATTTCCTCCCCGGAGCAACAAAAATGGGTGACTAAACTCTCTGGATATGATTATGATATCATTTACAAGAAAGGCAAAGACAATGTGGTGGCAGATGCACTGTCCCAAAAATATGAAGACGAAGGATCCCTTTTTTCTCTTTCCTTCATTGTACCAGATTGGCTCCAAGCTGTTCTCCAGGAATGACTACAAGATCCAAAAAGTTCGCATTTGATCCAGCAATTGCAGACCAATGCTCCAGCTCCCCTAGGATACTCTTGGCTCCAAGATGAGCTTTAATACAAAGTTCGTTTATATTTAAGTAAACAATCAAAGCTTAAATCCACGGTACTTTCTAAGCTTCATGCTACACCTAAAGGGGGGCACTCAGGGTTCACCAAAACCTCTGACAAGGTCAAACATTCTTTTTTCTAGGATGGTATGAAACAGGACATCCATAATTTTGTCGTTGAATGTGATGTGTGTCAATGCAACAAGGGAGAAACAATCAAATCTCTGAGCACACTACAACTGCTTCCGATCCCACCTGCTATTTGGAAGGATATCTCTATGGACTTTATTACCGGCTTACCCAAATCGGGAAATAAATCAGTCATAATGGTGGTTTTTGATTTCCTTTCCAAGTATGCTCATTTCTGTGCTCTTCAACATCCATTTATTACATCCACGATGGCTCAAATTTTTATGGACCAGGTCTTCAAGCTTCATGGCATGCCACACTCTATTGTTTATGATCATGACCCAACTTTCACAAGAAATTTTTGGCAAGAACTATTCAAGATTTAGGGCACCCAATTGCATCTCAGCACAACTTATCATCCCCAAACTGATGGTCAAACGAAAGTTGTCAATAAGTGTTTGGAAACATATCTGAGGTGTTTTTCCTCTGAAAATAAAAATTAGTGGGTTCAATGGTTACCCCTAGCTAAATGGTGGTACAACACTTCCTTCCATACAACTACACGCATGACTCCTTTTGAAGTGGTATATGGACAAAAGCCACCTTCTGTTATCTCATACTTACTGGGTACCTCGAAGGTCTAGGCGGTTGACCAAACACTTACAGTTTGAGAGGATATTCTTCGTACCCTCAAAGAGAACTTTGTCATGGCACAAAATTGCATGAAGCAACAAGCAGATCAAGGTCACTATGAATGTCAATTTGCAGAAGGGGATCAAGTGTTTCTATGACTGCAACCATACAAGAAAACTTCCCTCAAGGCCGATCATTGTCAGAAGCTAGCGCCCAAATTTTATGGTCCTTATACAGTTCTCAAGCATGTGGGACAAGTCACCTATCAATTAGCTCTGCCCAGTCATTTGAAGCTATATCCTATTTTTCATGTTTCATGTTTAAAGAAGGTGTAACACCCTGTTTCCCCCAATTTGTAATTAATCATAAAATAAGAATTTCCATGCTAATGCATGTGAAAAATGTAAATTTATTATTGTTTGAGTTGCCAATAACTGACTATGGGGGTGAAGCCTTGAAAGTATTGACCATGATATCACTAGAGGAAGAATGTGAAAACTAAAAGAGAGGGTTCATTATGACAAATAACCCCAAATTTTCCTTGATGAGGATGACAACCTCATTTGGATCCCAAGGAGAGAAATCAATTAATGAAGAAAGGAACAGTGGTTGAATTATCGAACACCCCCATGAATGGAAACATGGTCTGTCATCCTGATGTACCACAGGGACCTGCAAACCTGAGCTTCCTTCTGACAAAAGGAACAGGATAGGTCGACAAACCTTCCAAGGTAAGAGGGATGCACATGGGACAGGAGACATCGGACAAAAAGAGTGTAATCTCGCAAGGGATATGTGCAGATCTCTCCAGTGAGTCACGAACTGAAGGCCATGAGCTTGATGCCGAGGCGCATCTGAGAAGCCTCACCGAGGCCATAACCAAGAGAGAAAGCTCTGGGTTATAGAGAACAGGAGCCAAACAGAAGCGGAAATGGAGGAAGAACCCTCGAGAAGTGTGAGAATTCCCTGGTGATATCATGGCTTGGCCAAAGTTATAAGAATGAATGCCTTTGTGCCTATAGTCGGGTGGAAGGAAGAACACCCACAGTTTGTTGGTTGGCGACAACCTGTAATAGATAAGCGATTTCCTACCCTATGTAATTTAGCCGTAACTATGTATGAATTGGTTATACTGTGTATGTCTCAGGAATTGTGCATATATCTTAATGGATATACTGTATCCCCCTTATTTCTTCTTGATTGTATAACTAAGCCAGTAAGAAATTATATGGTTAGGAGATGATTTTATACTCGTAAATTCTTGTGTCCTGTGGAGGCATAAGCTAGAGTCACGAACTATGTGTTCGTCAACCCCAAACATAGTTTCATGTGTGCATGCCAACCCTCCTAATTGTTTAGAGTCCCTTGGAGGATGAAGTTTGTTAAGATCAGAAGAGGTAGCGCAGATCGACACAGGCTCTCTGCGAGGAAAACTGAACCTAGAACTCCTTAAGTCCTAGACAAGCTTAGGAAGGATAACATCGTTGTGTGCAAGGACCCTGCATGGAGTGCAGAGGTCGAGAAACCCTTTGGATGTTTCAGAGTGTATGAAAGATCAGGAGTGATAAATATCGTGATCAAAATCATATATGAACCATTGGTTCAATTCGGGGAAATAGAGGTGAGGATTTCCCCAAAGTCCTGAAAGGCGAATCGTCAATTCGCAGGGGAAAATATGGACCGTTGGAGCCTATGTCCAAACAGTCGGAGAAGAGTGCACAAGAGAATATATCTGAACCTTCAGATTGAGTGTAGGGGACCGATAGCCATTGGATCCATAAAAGGCACATGAGGTTTAACCTAGTGCATGCAGGGGAGAGAGGACTTGTTAAAGTCCTGAAAGCATCAGGATCGTCCATCCCAGAGGACGTGTGTCAAAGATCCACATCCATCGGGGATTTGGCACCGAGGAAATGGGAGTGAAGACTCTCGCAAATTGTCAAAAAGGAGAAAGCCAAGATTTGAACGTGACCATTGATCATCCCGAAAAGATCACAACTGTTGATCATGGCTAAAGGTCGTAGCCATCCATCGGAGGGACACATGGCTGCTGGTCGACATTTTGGCACCCAGGAAACCAGAGGGCAAGACCCCTCATTTTTGCAAGTCATGAAATCCCAGTATACGAAACCCCAAAATTTGTTTACTGTGAATAAGTTTCGGCATTTCGGCACCCAGGAAACTAGAGGGCAAGACCACTCATTTTCACAAGTCGCAAAATCCCGGTATATGAAACATCGAAATCGGTTTAGTGTGAATAAGTTTCAGCATTTCGGCACCCGGGAAACCAGAGGGCAAGACCCCTCATTTTTGCAAGTCGTGAAATCCCAGTATACGAAACCCCAACGCGCTTTGTGGATGAGCCCTAGGTCACAGGACAGGGTCATGTGGTAGAAAGGAGGAGTCCCAAAAGGATTTGGACTGTCCATTTGTAGAGGAAGTGTGGTGAAGATCTAATGCCACTGAGGTTCTGAACATCAGAGAAATAGGAGTGAAGACCCTGCCAGAATCCCGAAAGGTAGAATGTCAGGATTTAATCTGAGTCATTGATCAAGTCGACGATATGGACCATAGATCCAGATGATACTGGAATTTTGGGTTTCGGGGATTGAAGGAATAAGGGTTCCTTGCAACAAAAATATCGAAAGTGTGTTCACGGAGGTGGTCACATGGAGTAGGAAAAAGGGGAGCCAAGGATCTCATTAACCCCATTTCGAGTTTCGGTATTTCAAGGGATAGGGAGCCGGGGAGAGCTTGCACACAGAAATCCCAAAATGCGAAAACTAGAAGCGCCTTTTTGGTAAGGCTTGTGGTCCTAGACAACAATCACATGGAGGAGGATAAGGGAAGGGATGGCCTGTGCTAGGCCCCATAGAAATTCATGGATTTTGTCCCTTGAAGAAAAGAAAAAAAAAATAGTTGTCATAGTGGGTGTGTGACAAATTGGTATCAGAGCATGGTTACAACACTTGGCCTGCTTGGGCTCATGCACGAGTCGCAAAAAGAGATATCATTATCTACATTACTCTTTAAGGAGAAGGACAGTAGAATTGAACCTATGATTTTGGGAATTCTTGTTGAATTTTAGCAGAGGAATTTCTTTAACCCCTTTGTTAAAATGGTAACTACTCTTATCGAAATAGGGATATGCTAATTAACAATGATAATAAATATTGAATGTGAATAGTTGAAGATAGCGGGGAAATTTCGTATGACGAGTGTGAATATAGAGCACAAGGAGTGTGTATAGAAACAAGCTTGTGTTAAAGTTTGAAAGCTCGAAAGGTTGAACGCAGAGGTTGATTCTAGAAGAGTTGATGCCAAGTTCGTGGCTGGAAGTCATTGAAAATCTGAATGGACGGTGGAATTCTTGGAGGGAGGAATACCGAAATTTCATGAACCATTAGATCTAGTAGATCAACGGAGAATATAAGGTTGATAACCTCTCATCACTCACAAGCTCAGAAGGAATAGTATCCATTAGATTGGAATCAACAAGAGTCGTTGATCTAGAGCTTTGAGGTTTCGGCTATTGGGAAAATAGAAGCGAAGACTTTCCCAAAGTCATGCAAGGTAAATCACTGATTCAATCAGGGTTGTTGGTTAGTGGATGACCTGAACCATAGATCCAGTGTAATTGGATCTTCGAGAGTCGAAGGTTTAGAAGTCAACAGGTACTGTTTTGAGAACTTGCATGTCATGAAATCCCGACATCCAACCTGAGCCGTTGGATCGAGAGAGATGGTGGATCATTGATCTGATGCATACACATTTTGGGGATTCTAAATTAGGAGTTAGGAGGTGAAGACTCTGCCAGAATCACGAAAGGTGGAAAGCCGAGATTTGATCAGGACCGTTGATTGGAAGAGAGATCTAGACTGTGGGATCTAGGTTGTCGGACCCTCATAGATCAGAAGTTTGGGAAACGATGGAGCGTTGTCCATGGATTCTCCGAAACACGGGATCTTGAAGTGTGTCTAGGAGTTGACCCTAGGTTCCGAGTGAAGGGTCATGTGAATAAAAGAGCCGAGAAAACCATAGCCTCAGTCTTTCATGTTTTCAAATTTTGGGGATCGAGGAACCAGAGTCCCTTGCAACAAGAATCCTAAAATCATGAAATGCGAAGCACCTTTTAGTTCGGATCGTGGTCACCGCCAGTGGTCGCATGAGGAGAAGGCATGAACTAGTATGATGAATACTTAGGTATGTTCAATTGTACTTGAGTGCATGAGTTTAATGAATTATGAAGCTTCATAATGGGAAGCCTGATATTAATACAGGTAAGGTATGAATGATATTAAACATGCAAGTAATGCACATGTATGATGTAAGAGTATAAGTATACTAGAGGCCCAATATGATTTCCCTGATGATTGAAACATGAAGCAAGTATTTCTCTTGTCCAGATTAAATGAAAACTATGGAGGCATAACTGACTCCATTCTGGGGAGTCATGAAAGTTTTGGTCCAAATAATAGCATGAGGGGAATGTATTCCATTTCCTTAGGTAGTACCAATATAATTAGATGAAAGGGTAAATGAGAAAAGATGCTCTCTTGTCATAATAAGAGACAAATGATTATGCCTTTGTGCATCACATGAGAAGGATTGTGAATGAATCTGAATTGACTGATCTTAACAGTAAAGATGCATGTGGGTTGTAAAATATACCTATGGCAACTACACATAGGCTTACGATTATGAGTATAGCTAAGTACATCGTGGATGTAAGTTAGCAAAAACCTAGAACATGTGTGGATGCATAATCTAAAATGCATACCAGAAAGGTATGTCTATGTCCCTTAAAGAATTCTTATTAACAAGCTGAAGCTAATTCGAGCTTGAGGCCATCACAAATAGTGATGGATATGCAACAAGGAAGTTGCATACCAAAGGAGTTCACGGTGGAGGAACTATATAAGGACTCTATCAAAGGAACAGAGTCACAACCCTAATAATTGTTGAAGGTTGGACAATGGGCTGCAAAGCCTGTCTATATATAAGAATCCTGGACTACATTTTTAAAGTATCACATAATTAATAGAAGACTAACAACTGAATGATAACCACTCCGAGGGCCGAATAATGATGAGCAAGATGCATAGGTCTATGATCCATTATGAACAAAAAGTTGCTACTAAAGCATGCTGATGTATCCTAAGAGTTAGGATGAGCCTAACCTAGGGTTGCTCAGGAAAAGAGTAGAAAGACCACAAAAAAAAAATAGAATGCATAAGTAAAGGAGGAGCACTTTCCTCACCCTAAGAACCCTAAATTGTTTAACAAAGCCATAGGATTAAAAGAAATGTTGTGGAAACCGGTATAGTTGCTAAAAGGTAAGTAAACCCCCTGAGTATGATTAAATGAATAAATGAGTACGTTTAACTACTTAGTCTTGGTTGAGGCCATGATTAAGAAAAGGAAGTGAGACCTTAGAGATAACTCGACTAGGATGAAAATCCCCAGGCAATGTAGAAAGAATTTGAAGAAGGGGAGAGCCCTCAATTCTTTCCTTGCTGTGCATTATGTTTTCTATGGGATGAGAAAGCTAGTACATTGATGAACGAAAATATTTTGACACCATAGTGATGATGGTTGTAGTACTATGAAAATGATTGAGCACTGTTTTATTGCACTCATGAAAACATTAAGGATAGTGTGATGAAGTACATGCGGATATGTTGGGACATGTCTGAGAATATTTTATTAATTTAAATGCTATGGTACTTGCATTTTAATTTACATGACAACTAATGTGTCAATGGTGTATGTCATGTGTAGAAAGAAATAAGATTGGAACTGTTGAGAAAGACAATTACCAATAATGAATGACCTCAAGCAGAGGGTGACCATGGGAAGGCTGCGGTCGAAAGATTGTTGACAGGACTGTGAAAATCCCGCTAAAGCACTGTTGATGAGGTAGAGATCAGAAAGAGAGTGCTAGCAGCCAAGAACCAGTATAAAGATATTTGTGCCTATGTGGCACAAGGTATGAATGGATTTGGTAAGAACCCCTTCTGAAATATTTTATTGTCTTAGTGTTATGCATAAAATTGAAAGGAAGTTGTATGCCTTGGATACCCAAGTAAGGTATGACTTAGGACGAAGAACCAGAATGATGGAGGTATGAACCTTTGGTAGTAAACACTGTTTGTAACCCTTGGAAGAATTCATGAATTGATATGTCATGAATGCATTGACAATCAAGGAATGTGTAAAGGCATTCATGTGAAAATTTTGAGTTCATGTG